>CM077252.1:155000-250000 GCA_039654775.1 Spinibarbus caldwelli
ACACACACACACACACACACACACACAGTGTCCATAGCAACAAGCTAACTAAAATCAATGGTGTTTTTCACAGGCAAGTCCTAATGATTTTAACTTCACATCTTTCTCTCTCTTTTTGTCATTTCTCTCGCTCACCTTCCTCCTTTCTCCTTCAGAATCTTCAATGTCTCTTTTTTTTAAATTGCTGCTCTGGTGTTTCAGATGATATAAAAACTGTTTTGAGATTTTGCTGGATTGTTTTGAACTCAATGGCCATTGCAGAGACTCGTGACCCACAAGTCAAGAGATTTTTGAGAAGGCACTTGGACACAGTAATGTCCGTTCTAAATGCAAATTACGATCTGCAGTTATCAGGGACGAGTCTGAATCTTCCTCTGTAAATCAGCCAGATTACTTTTGTGAAAATTAGCAATATCTACTGACTTCAGCACTGAAGACCTTTGCCTGAATGTGCTGAGACACAAGCATATGATCTTGGGACACATGTGAAGTTTGACCTTCTGCAGAAAGTCATTTGTGATCTGGCTTCTCTGAAACGAGTCGAGAGTCTCAGCTGTCATATTACAGACTGCAGGACGTCTCAGGTTCTGCTTCAGCATCTCTTTAGTGTCAGTGAAGAGCAGCGGCTGGTTTTATCTTCTCAGTCTCTCTCTCTGAGAGTCGTTCCTGCTTTAGATTGAGGGGGAGAAATGTCCTTGTAGTTAAGAGACGAGCTCTGACTTTTAATCAAACTTGCGCTAGTGTGTGTGAACAGAGGCGGCTGGTGCTCTAACACACACACACACACACACACACACACACACACACACACACTCAATTGTAGTGAACGTGACCCGGATCAGCATCAGGAGCACTAGTCTTTGCTCTACTCTGTAGAGTCTCAGTTTGTCTGGTGTTAGCACACACACAAACACACACACACTCTAACACACACACACTCTATAGAGTCTCAGTGTGTCTGGTGTTAGCACACACATACACACTCTAACACACACACACTCTATAGAATCTCAGTGTGTCTGGTGTTAGCACACACTCTCTCTCTCTCTCTCGCTCTCTCTCACACACACACACACACACACACACACTAACACACACACTATAGAGTCTCAGTGTGTCTGGTGTTAGCGCACACGCACACTCTCTCTCACAGCATCAGGAACACGAGTCTTCGCTCTACTCTATAGAGTCTCAGTGTGTCTGGTGTTAGCACACACACACACACACACACACACACACTCTGTAGAGTCTCAGTGTGTCTGGTGTTAGCACACACACACACACACTCTATAGAGTCTCAGGGTGTCTGGTGTTAGCACACACACACACACACACACACACACACTCTATAGAGTCTCACTGTGTCTGGTGTTAACACACACACACACACACACACACACTCTATAGAGTCTCAGTGTATCTGGTGTTAGCACACACACACACTCTATAGTCAAGTCAAGTCAAGTCAAGTTGAGCTTTATTGTCATTCCGCTACATACAGTGGAACGAAATGTCGTGCCTCACAGGACCACGGTGCTACATAAATACAGGCATACAGCAATGAGGTAAAACAATATAAACCTATACACAAACTATCCTACTGACAGATTTTGACTATAAATATACTATCTATATAAAAAATTTACCTATACAAACTAAAAAATACAAACTATACAAACTATACGAATGCTTCAGATAAATACTGTATATGTGCAAAGAGAGACAATGTGAGTTCAAGCAGCTGGCTGGGGAACAGTGCAGGATGATTTGTAGTGCATGAGCATGTAAACATACATATATTACTGATATTACTGAGTCTTTTTGTGGGATTTGTGTACACACAGCAGTGTGTGTGAAAAGTCACCTGTAGCACTCTTCGATTGCACAAACAAAGTTCCATAAGTTCCAGATGGTCCGTGTTTCAGGAGGTAGGGGGTTTGTATGGGGTTTCAGAGAGGGGCGGGGTGATTTGAGTTCAGGGCTCTCACAGCCTGGGGGAAAAAGCTGTTGAACAGTCTGGCAGAGCGGGCTCTGATGCTCCGGTACCGTCTACCTGATGGTAGGAGCTGGAAGAGACTGTGGGAGGGGTGTGTGGAGTCCTTTACGATACTGTTGGCTTTGCTGGAGCATCGTGTGAGGAAAATGTCCAGGATGGAGGGGAGAGTGGCACCGATGATCCTTGCAGCTGTGTTCACTGTCCGCTGGAGGGTCTTGCGGTCTGCTGCAGTACAGTTCCCGTACCAGACAGTGATGCAGCTGGTCAGCACACTCTCAATGGTGCCCCTGTAGAAAGTGGTGAGGATGGGTGGAGGGAGACTTGCTCTTTTCAGCCGGCGGAGAAAGTGTAGGCGCTGTTGTGCCTTCTTGGAGAGTGACATGGTGTTGGTGGTCCAGGTGAGGTCCTCTGTGATGTGCACCCCCAGGAATTTAGTGCTGCTGACTCTCTCCACAGGCGAGCTGTTGATGGTCAGTGGGGGGTGATCAGCGGAGTTTCTCCTGAAGTCCATCACAACCTCCTTTGTCTTCTCCACATTGAGGGACAGGTTGTTTGCACCACACCATTCAGCCAGCTGTGCCACTTCCTCTCTGTAGTGCGTTTCATCGTTGTTGCTGATGAGACCTACCACTGTTGTGTCATCAGCGAACTTGATGATGTGGTTGGAGCTGAACTTGGCAGTGCAGTCGTGGGTCAGCAGCGTGAAGAGCAGCGGGCTGAGCACACAGCCTTGTGGGGCACCTGTGTTCAGTGTGGTAGTGCTCGAGGTGTTGTGGCCGACACGGACTGACTGAGGTCTTCCGGTTAGAAAGTCCAGAATCCAATTACAGAGGGAATTGTTAAGGCCCAGTAGGTTTAGTTTATTTGTGAGCTGTTGTGGGATTATTGTGTTGAATGCTGAGCTGAAGTCAATGAACAGCATTCTAACATAAGAGTCTTTATTTTCTAGGTGGGTAAGAGCCAGGTGGAGGGTGGAGGAAATTGCATCGTCTGTGGAGCGGTTTGGACGGTATGCAAACTGGAGCGGATCGAGTGTGTTGGGGAGGCTGGTTTTGATGTTGTGCATGACTAACCTCTCAAAGCACTTCATTATGATTGGAGTCAGTGCTATGGGACGGTAGTCATTTAGACAGGACACAGGTGATTTCTTTGGTACCGGTATGATTGTTGTGGATTTGAGACATGTGGGGACGACTGCCTGGCTCAGCGAGGTGTTGAAGATATCTGTTAGGACATCTGTCAGCTGTACAGCACAGTCTTTCAGTACACGGCCAGGTATGTTGTCGGGACCCGCAGCCTTGCGTGGGTTAATCCTAGATAGGGTCTTCCTTACGTCGGCTGGAGACAGACAGAGCGCCTGGTCGTTGGGAGGTGTGGGCAGTTTTTGTGCAGGTGTGTCATTCTGCATTTCAAACCGTGAATAAAAGTGGTTGAGTGTATCTGGGAGGGCTGTGTCATCATCACAGGCCTGTGGCGGGGGCTTGTAGTCTGTGATGGTCTGAATGGCTTGCCACAGACTCCGTGTGTCTCTGCTGTCTGTGAAGTGATTGTTGATTTTTTGAGCATATGACCGTTTTGCATTTTTGATGCTGCGGGACAGATTGGCTCTTGCTGTTTTGAGGGCTGCTTTATCTTCTGATCTGAAAGCTTCATCTCTGGTCTTTAGCAGCCCACGAACCTCTGCTGTCATCCATGGCTTCTGGTTGGCGCGTTTGGTGATGGTCTTTGTGACTGTCACATCATCTGTGCACTTTTTGATGTAAGCAGTCACAGTTTCAGTGTACTCCTGTAGGTCTGTGTGGTTGTTGTAAGTGGCTGCCTCTTTAAACATGTTCCAGTCTGTGTCCTGGAAGCAGTCCTGCAGTGCAGAGGTAGCATTTTCTGGCCATACCGTGATCTGCTTTAGAACCGGTTTGGCAAGTTTGAGAAGTGGGCTATATGCTGGGATTAGCATAACAGAGATGTGGTCCGAGTACCCAAGGTGGGGGCGGGGTTCGGCTTTGTATGCGTTCTTAACTGTTGTGTAAACAAAGTCCAGTGTGTTGTTTCCCCTTGTTGCAAAGTTCACATGTTGGTAGAACTTTGGCAAAACTGTCTTTAAGTTTGCGTGGTTGAAGTCACCGGCTATGATGAAAAAGCCGTCGGGGTTATTTGTTTGTTGTTCGCTGATGGCGCTGTACAGTTCACGAAGCGCGTCCTTAGCGTTTGCACACGGAGGAATGTAAACCGCGACATAGAGTATAGAGTCTCAGTGTGTCTGGTGTTAGCACACACACACACTCTATAGAGTCTCAGTGTGTCTGGTGTTAGCACACACACACTCTATAGAGTCTCAGTGTGTCTGGTGTTAGCACACACACACACTCTATAGAGTCTCAGTGTGTTTGGTGTTAGCACACACACACACACACACACACACACACTCTATAGAGTCTCAGTGTATCTGGTGTTAGCACACACACACACTCTATAGAGTCTCAGTGTGTCTGGTGTTAGCACACACACACACTCTATAGAGTCTCAGTGTGTCTGGTGTTAGCACACACACACACTCTATAGAGTCTCAGTGTGTTTGGTGTTAGCACACACACACACACACACACACACTCTATAGAGTGTCAGTGTGTCTGGTGTTAACACACACACACACACACTCTGTAGAGTCTCAGTGTGTCTGGTGTTGGCACACACACACACACTCTATAGAGTCTCAGTGTGTCTGGTGTTAGCACACACACACACTCTATAGAGTCTCAGTGTGTCTGGTGTTAGCACACACACACACTCTATAGAGTCTCAGTAGCTATGTTTCCATCCAAAGATTCGAATTTAAATTATGCGCAAAACTGGAATATCGCATAAAACATATGCGAATAAAGCACCGTTTCCATCCAACGAGTCAAAGAGAACAAAATCGTCACTTCCTGGTAAACTGTGGCACTAAATATCACTAAGAATATAGGAGAAGCCATTGAATATAATAATTTTCATATATGATATAAATTACTTGCGCCTCAGAGAGAGCGCGACGTAACACAATAAATGCTGTCACTGCGTTCGGAGGATGCCAGCTGTTTGGGAACACAGTCATGTAAGACAATTATACAGAAATACTTTGATGACAGACTTTGCTCAGGCTTTTCAGAGTTACTACAACAACTTATAGATGCTGTGAACGAGATCGGTCAGCTGGTTAGTCAACTTATCCCGTCTCATAGCGCAAAGTCACATGACTTTTTTGATGCGCATGGAGGAATTTATTCAGTAAATGTGTTTCCATCGTAGTTTATGCGCATTTTTTCTTATCGGATAAAAAGTTTATCCTACTCAGTTGTGCGCATAATTTTTTTATGCGCATTTTCAGAATTTATGCGCATCTTGGCGTTTCCATCCAGCGAATTTTTTATGCGATAGTCCAAAATGCGCATAAAAATAGGTGGATGGAAACATAGCTAGTGTGTCTGGTGTTAGCACACACACAAACACACACTCTATAGAGTCTCAGTGTGTCTGGTGTTAGCACACACACACACACACACACACACACACACACTCTATAGAGTCTAAGTGTGTCTGGTGTTAACACACACACATACACACACACACACACACACACACACACACACACACACACACACACACTCTATAGAGTCTCAGTGTATCTGGTGTTAGCACACACACACACACACACTCTATAGAGTCTCAGTGTGTCTGGTGTTAGCACACACACACACTCTATAGGGTCTCAGTGTGTCTGGTGTTAGCATACACACATACTCTATAGAGTCTCAGTGTGTCTGGTGTTAGCACACACACACACACACACACACACACACGCTCTACAGAGTCTCAGTGTATCTGGTGTTAGCACACACACACACACACACACACACACACACACACACACACACTCTATAGAGTCTAAGTGTGTCTGGTGTTAACACACACACATACACACACACACACACACACACACACACACACTCTATAGAGTCTCAGTGTATCTGGTGTTAGCACACACACACACACACACTCTATAGAGTCTCAGTGTGTCTGGTGTTAGCACACACACACACTCTATAGGGTCTCAGTGTGTCTGGTGTTAGCACACACACACACTCTATAGAGTCTCAGTGTGTCTGGTGTTAGCACACACACACACACACACACACACACACTACAGAGTCTCAGTGTATCTGGTGTTAGCACACACACACACACACACACACACACACACTCTATAGAGTCTCAGTGTATCTGGTGTTAGCACACACACACACACACACACACACACACACACACACACTCTATAGAGTCTCAGTGTATCTGGTGTTAGCACACACACACACTCTATAGAGTCTCAGTGTGTTTGGTGTTAGCACACACACACACACACACTCTATAGAGTGTCAGTGTGTCTGGTGTTAACACACACACACACACACACTCTGTAGAGTCTCAGTGTGTCTGGTGTTGGCACACACACACACTCTATAGAGTCTCAGTGTGTCTGGTGTTAGCACACACACACACTCTATAGAGTCTCAGTAGCTATGTTTCCATCCAAAGATTCGAATTTAAATTATGCGCAAAACTGGAATATCGCATAAAACATATGCGAATAAAGCACCGTTTCCATCCAACAAGTCAAAGAGAACAAAATCGTCACTTCCTGGTAAACTGTGGCACTAAATATCACTAAGAATATAGGAGAAGCCATTGAATATAATAATTTTCATATATGATATAAATTACTTGCGCCTCAGAGAGAGCGCGACGTAACACAATAAATGCTGTCACTGCCTTCGGAGGATGCCAGCTGTTTGGGAACACAGTCATGTAAGACAATTATACAGAAATACTTTGATGACAGACTTTGCTCAGGCTTTTCAGAGTTACTACAACAACTTATAGATGCTGTGAACGAGATCGGTCAGCTGGTTAGTCAACTTATCCCGTCTCATAGCGCAAAGTCACATGACTTTTTTGATGCGCATGGAGGAATTTATTCAGTAAATGTGTTTCCATCGTAGTTTATGCGCATTTTTTCTTATCGGATAAAAAGTTTATCCTACTCAGTTGTGCGCATAATTTTTTTATGCGCATTTTCAGAATTTATGCGCATCTTGGCGTTTCCATCCAGCGAATTTTTTATGCGATAGTCCAAAATGCGCATAAAAATAGGTGGATGGAAACATAGCTAGTGTGTCTGGTGTTAGCACACACACAAACACACACTCTATAGAGTCTCAGTGTGTCTGGTGTTAGCACACACACACACACACACACACACACACACTCTATAGAGTCTAAGTGTGTCTGGTGTTAACACACACACATACACACACACACACACACACACACACACACTCTATAGAGTCTCAGTGTATCTGGTGTTAGCACACACACACACACACACACTCTATAGAGTCTCAGTGTGTCTGGTGTTAGCACACACACACACTCTATAGGGTCTCAGTGTGTCTGGTGTTAGCACACACACATACTCTATAGAGTCTCAGTGTGTCTGGTGTTAACACACACACACACACACACACACACACACACACACACACACGCTCTACAGAGTCTCAGTGTATCTGGTGTTAGCACACACACACACACACACACACACACACTCTATAGAGTCTAAGTGTGTCTGGTGTTAACACACACACATACACACACACACACACACACACACACACACTCTATAGAGTCTCAGTGTATCTGGTGTTAGCACACACACACACACACTCTATAGAGTCTCAGTGTGTCTGGTGTTAGCACACACACACACTCTATAGGGTCTCAGTGTGTCTGGTGTTAGCACACACACACACTCTATAGAGTCTCAGTGTGTCTGGTGTTAGCACACACACACACACACACACACTCTACAGAGTCTCAGTGTATCTGGTGTTAGCACACACACACACACTCTATAGAGTCTCAGTGTATCTGGTGTTAGCACACACACACACACACACACACACTCTATAGAGTCTCAGTGTATCTGGTGTTAGCACACACACACACTCTATAGAGTCTCAGTGTGTCTGGTGTTAGCACACACACACACACTCTATAGAGTCTCAGTGTGTCTGGTGTTAGCACACACACACACTCTATAGAGTCTCAGTGTGTCTGGTGTTAACACACACACACACACACTCTATAGAGTCTCAGTGTGTCTTGTGTTAGCACACACACACACACTCTATAGAGTCTCAGTGTGTCTGGTGTTAGCACACACACACACACACTCTATAAAGTCTCAGTGTGTCTGGTGTTAGCACACACACACACTCTATAGAGTCTCAGTGTGTCTGGTGTTAGCACACACACATACTCTATAGAGTCTCAGTGTGTCTGGTGTTAGCACACACACACACACACACACTCTATAGAGTCTCAGTGTGTCTGGTGTTAACACACACACACACACACACACACACACTCACACACTCTAAAGAGTCTCAGTGTATCTGGTGTTAGCACACACACACACACTCTATAAAGTCTCAGTGTGTCTGGTGTTAGGACACACACACACTCTATAGAGTCTCAGTGTGTCTGGTGTTAGCACACACACACACTCTATAGAGTCTCAGTGTGTCTGGTGTTAGCACACACACACACACACACACACTCTACAGAGTCTCAGTGTATCTGGTGTTAGCACACACACACACACACACACACTCTATAGAGTCTCAGTGTATCTGGTGTTAGCACACACACACACACACACACACACACACTCTATAGAGTCTCAGTGTGTCTGGTGTTAGCACACACACACACACACACACACACACACACACTCTATAGAGTCTCAGTGTATCTCGTGTTAGCACACACACACACTCTATAGAGTCTCAGTGTGTCTGGTGTTAGCACACACACACTCTATAGAGTCTCAGTGTGTCTGGTGTTAGCACACACACACACTCTATAGAGTCTCAGTGTGTCTGGTGTTAGCACACACACACACACACTCTATAGAGTGTCAGTGTGTCTGGTGTTAACACACACACACACACACACACACACACACACACACACACTCTATAGAGTCTCAGTGTATCTGGTGTTAGCGCACACACACACACACTATAAAGTCTCAGTGTGTCTGGTGTTAGGACACACACACACTCTATAGAGTCTCAGTGTGTCTGGTGTTAGCACACACACACACTCTATAGAGTCTCAGTGTGTCTGGTGTTAGCACACACACACACACACACTCTACAGTCTCAGTGTATCTGGTGTTAGCACACACACACACACACACACACACACACACACACACTCTATAGAGTCTCAGTGTATCTGGTGTTAGCACACATACACACACACACACACTCTATAGAGTCTCAGTGTGTCTGGTGTTAGCACACACACACACACACACACTCTATAGAGTCTCAGTGTATCTGGTGTTAGCGCACACACACACACACTCTATAGAGTCTCAGTGTGTCTGGTGTTAACACACACACACACTCTATAGAGTCTCAGTGTGTCTGGTGTTAGCACACACACACACTCTATAGAGTCTCAGTGCGTTTGGTGTTAGCACACACACACACACACACACACTCTATAGAGTCTCAGTGTATCTGGTGTTAGCACACACACACACACACACTCTATAGAGTCTCAGTGTGTCTGGTGTTAGCACACACACACACTCTATAGAGTCTCAGTGCGTTTGGTGTTAGCACACACACACACACACACACACTCTATAGAGTCTCAGTGTATCTGGTGTTAGCACACACACACACACACACTCTATAGAGTCTCAGTGTGTCTGGTGTTAGCACACACACACACACACACACTCTATAGAGTCTAAGTGTGTCTGGTGTTAACACACACACACACACACACACACACACACACACTCTATAGAGTCTCAGTGTGTCTGGTGTTAGCACACACACTCACTCTATAGCGTCTCAGTGTGTCTGGTGTTAGCACACACACGCACTCTATAGAGTCTCAGTGTGTCTGATGTTAGCACACACACACTCTATAGAGTCTCAGTGTGTCTGGTGTTAGCACACACACACACACACACACACACTCTATAGAGTCTCAGTGTGTCTGGTGTTAGCACACACACACACACACACTCTATAGAGTCTAAGTGTGTCTGGTGTTAACACACACACACACACACACACACACACACACTCTATAGAGTCTCAGTGTATCTGGTGTTAGCACACACACACACACACACACTCTATAGAGTCTCAGTGTGTCTGGTGTTAGCACACACACACACACTCTATAGAGTCTCAGTGTGTCTGGTGTTAGCGCACACACACACACACACACACACACACTCTATAGAGTCTCAGTGTGTCTGGTGTTAGCGCACACACACACTCTATAGAGTCTCAGTGTATCTGGTGTTAGCACACACACACTCTAGAGTCTCAGTGTGTCTGGTGTTAGCACACACACACTCTATAGAGTCTCAGTTTGTCTGGTGTTAGCACACACACACACACACACACACACACACACACTCTATAGAGTCTCAGTGTGTCTGGTGTTAGCGCACACACACTCTATAGAGTCTCAGTGTATCTGGTGTTAGCACACACACACTCTAGAGTCTCAGTGTGTCTGGTGTTAGCACACACACACTCTATAGAGTCTCAGTTTGTCTGGTGTTAGCACACACACACACACACACACACACACACACTCTATAGAGTCTCAGTGTGTCTGGTGTTAGCACACACACACACTCTATAGAGTCTCAGTGTGTCTGGTGTTAGCACACACACACACACACACTCTATAGAGTCTCAGTGTGTCTGGTGTTAGCACACACACACACACACACACTCTATAGAGTCTCAGTGTATCTGGTGTTAGCACACACACACGCACTCTATAGAGTCTCAGTGTGTCTGGTGTTAGCACGCACACACATAGAGTGTCAGTGTGTCTGGTGTTAGCACACACACACACACACACTCTATAGAGTCTCAGTGTGTCTGGTGTTAGCACACACACACACACACACACACACACACACTCTGTAGAGTTTAAGTGTGTCTGGTGTTAACACACACACACACACACACACTCTATAGAGTCTCAGTGTATCTGGTGTTAGCACACACACACACACACACACACACTCTATAGAGTCTCAGTGTGTCTGGTGTTAGCACACACACACTCTATAGAGTCTCAGTGTGTCTGGTGTTAGCACACACACACACTCTATAGAGTCTCAGTGTATCTGGTGTTAGCACACACACACTCTAGAGTCTCAGTGTGTCTGGTGTTAGCACACACACACTCTATAGAGTCTCAGTGTGTCTGGTGTTAGCACACACACACACACACACACACACAGTCTATAGAGTGTCAGTGTGTCTGGTGTTAGCACACACACACACACAGTCTATAGAGTCTCAGTGTGTCTGGTGTTAGCACACACACACACACACACACTCTATAGAGTCTCAGTGTGTCTGGTGTTAGCACACACACACACACACACACACTCTATAGAGTCTCAGTGTATCTGGTGTTAGCACACACACACACTCTATAGAGTCTCAGTGTGTCTGGTGTTAGCACACACACACACACACTCTACAGAGTCTCAGTGTGTCTGGTGTTAGCACACACACACACACACACTCTATAGAGTCTCAGTGTGTCTGGTGTTAGCACACACACACACACTCTATAGAGTCTCAGTGTGTCTGGTGTTAGCACACACACACTCTATAGAGTCTCAGTGTATCTGGTGTTAGCACACACACACACACACACTATAGAATCTCAGTGTGTCTGGTGTTAGCACACACACACACACACACTCTATAGAGTCTCAGTGTGTCTGGTGTTAGCACACACACACTCTATAGAGTCTCAGTGTGTCTGGTGTTAGCACACACACACACACACTCTATAGAGTCTCAGTGTGTCTGGTGTTAGCACACACACACACACTCTATAGAGTCTCAGTGTGTCTGGTGTTAGCGCACACACACACACTCTATAGAGTCTCAGTGTATCTGGTGTTAGCACACACACACACACACACACACACACTCTATAGAGTCTCAGTGTGTCTGGTGTTAGCACACACACACACTCTATAGAGTCTCAGTGTGTCTGGTGTTAGCACACACACACACTCTCTATAGAGTTTCAGTGTGTCTGGTGTTAGCATGGCTGTCAGATAGGGCCGTGGAGCACAGCTGTTATGCTGCCGTCTGCTGAAGGTCTGTCAGGCTCGTAATCCTGTGATGAGGATTCATTTGCACAGCGTTAATTTCATGCTCGCTGGCTCTCAGAGCTCGCTCACACTTCAGCATGAGTTCAGGATCCACGGCTGTGTGTGCAAGCGACAGAATGGACGGCGCTGTAAACACGCTAACAGCTGTCGAGCGTCTCAGTGTTTCTGAAGCGTCAGGAGATCACAGACGAACCCACAGTCTCAGAGAGTGTGTGTGAGACTCATAGTGAAGGACAGTCATATATATCGTCTCTTCTGTTGGTGTAGTTTTAGGATCTGTAGATCTTTCCTTTTTCTGGAAATGTCTGATGTGTCTCTGTGTGAACGCTGTTGTTCTGGAGCTGCTGGTGGAATTTGGTCTTTAAGATGTTGATGAGTTGTAGGACATGACAACAATCAGGATTTAATGATGACTCTTCGAAATCTGTAATGAAATTCACAAACATCCTGTCCAAACCTTTCTCTTCTTTTAACGATCAGCGGCTCATCAGACTTTTATTTGACTGAATTATCTGATGCACTGGTGTCTGGTTTCAGTGCAGTTTCATCATCTTTTGGTCTTTCTGTTCATCATGCTTTCGGTCTGAATAAAGGAGCTCTGAGGTTCTTCAGCTTCAATAAACTTCTGAGGATCCGAGGAGCACATGTGGAGACACGCAGTGCATTTTGGGATTCTGTGATGTTTGATGTGTTCACAGATGGTGCGATTACATGAACGTGCAGCTCTATGGTTTCTTTGCTTTAGCTGATTCCTCATATTAATGAGTTTGTTTGTAGCTTCAAGTGGCAGATAAAAGACTTTAAGATTGTATGTTTGCAGATGAAGTTAAAACGGATTCCTGCAGAGGAGATTTTCTGTTTTTGTCTTCACATTTCTCTTTCAAATGTTCAATCGCATGGATGGTTGGAGGAACAGTGAGTCGTCTGTATGCATCACAAAACACAATGAGGAGAAAAACCTTTGATGGACTTTTATTTGTGAAATTATTTGTGAAATTTTTAATTAATGAATAAAAATGTGTACGTGTGTGTGAGTGTGTGCGTGCGTGTGTGTGTGTGTGTGTGTGTGTGTGTGTGTGTGTCAGCATCACTGAAGTCACACTGTAATCTCTCACATCACTCATGACGAGTCTCCTATTCTTCCTGCTATTGCCGGCCAGTGGGTGTGGCGAGGAGACTCATCAAGAGAATGATCTCCACCTGTTCTTTCCTCTATAAAAGTCTTGGCCTTGTTGGTGTGGTTGATGTTTGTTTGCTCCCGATTGTTTGGTGTTTGCTTTTGGTTTCGGGTTGTTTATTTGGATTTGGTTATTAGTTGTGAGCCTTGTTCTGTTTGGCTCTATACCATTGTCATGAATCTGGTCCATGGACTTCCATTTGTTCGCCACCAGAGGTCGCTCAGTCGTCACATTGACTCTCACACCACACAGACTGTCACACATTACCCAGGACTTCATTTCCCAGCAGCCATTTCCCTAATCACATGCTCACACCTGATACCCATCACACAATCACACACACTACTTAAGCCATGGACTTCCTCAGTCAGATCGCCGAGTATTGTACGCACATATCCCTCTTCTAGCGATAGCTACTCTACGGAGCCCACTTAGTTGTCTTAGTCTTGCCTTGCCTGTTTTCTTGTGTTTTGATTCTAGCCCGTGTTTCCTGGATTAACCCTTGCCTTGCCGTTTCGGACTCTGTTTGCACCTTGTTTGGATTATTGCTCGTGTACCTGGATTATTGCTCTGCCTTGCCCCGTTGGATATTGTTCGCCGATCGAAGACCCATGCTTGCCCTAGGATTACTCTTTGTCTTGTCCCTGCCATACCTGTTTGCCATTGTTTCGACCCTGCCTGTATTTATGACCATGTCTTTAAGTAAAAGCTTGCATATGGATCCGCACGTCTCACGTCTCATCAGCCCCGTAACAGAATACTCGGCCACACAAGGATCCAGCGGCTTTTCGAAGGAACCCTGGTCAGGTATGGACCCATTCGACCAGCTGCTCGATCTGCGACAAGGGAGTTCATCTGTTGAAGAGTACGTCATTCAATTCTGCGAGCTGGCGCATAAGATTCCCTTTGATGAGGTTGTATTAAAAGACATATTTCGTTTTGGACTCAGTGAGCCTGTAAAGTCATGGTTACCAGAGGGGAGGTTTAATTGTAGTTTAAAGGACTTTATAGACTATGCTTTGCTGTGCGCTGGCTCTTTGCTTACTGTGGGTGTCGCGGAGGAGGAACACGACACCGCGTCTGAGCCTGAAATGGCAGCTACGCTAGAGTACGCTCACAAAATGGCGGCGACAGCTGAGCGCGCTCACATAATGGCGGCCACAGCAACACCCCGTCATGTCATTGCTGCCAATCACGAGTCAAGTCAAGTCACAGTGGATAGTCATGAGCCCAGTCAAGTCAAAGTAGATCGTCATGAGTCTCGTTACGTCTCAGCTGATCTGCCAGAGTCTCGTCACGTCACAGCTGATCTGCCAGAGTCTCGTCACGTCACACCTGATCTCCTAGAGTCAAGTCACGTCTCAGCTGATCGTCACGAGTCCCAGCACGTCACTGCTGATCATCCAGAGTCCCGGCACGTCACTGCTGATCATCCAGAGTCCCGGCACGTCACTGCTGATCATCCAGAGTCCCGGCACGTCACTGCTGATCATCCAGAGTCCCAGCATGTCACTGCTGATCATCCAGAGTCACAGCACGTCGTCGCTGATCTTCCAGAATCTCGTCACGTCTCCGTTGATCAGCCCAAGCCTTGTCACGTCCGGGCTGACACACCCAGATCATCAAGGTCAGTCTTCCATTATCCCAGTTTGATGTCTAGTGTGAGGGATGTACCGCTGGTGTCTGCACGCGCAGCTGGTATCCCCAAACCCACTCACTCCAACCCTTCTGTCCATGAACTAACTCCTCTGTCCGAAGTGCTTTCCAGGATGGGAATCGTTTTATGTTGCGTTTTGGCTGCATACACCACCGCAGAACTGCCCGAGGTGACGGCACACGCTGCAGAACCTCCAGAAGCAGCGGGGCTCGCCTCAGCCCCTTGTATGATGGTGGCGCCCAGCAATGTACTCTCAGCCTGTTGTGTTGCGGCCAAAGAGACCGTTACTGAACTCTCCCTGTGTCCGGAGTTTACCACTGTAGAACCTCCAGAGGTGGCAGCAACTGCTGCAGAACCTCCAGAGGTGTCAGTGGTATCCACTCACCAACTCTTTGTCTGTCCTGTCGCAGCTAGAAAGGCTGTCCCTGTACTCTCGTCCTGTCTTGTCACGGCTATGGAGGCCATCTGTGAATCCTCGTTCTGCCCTGTCACGGCTATGGAGGCTGTCTATGAACTGCCGCCTTGCTCTGAGCCGGCCATGGAGGCCATATATGCTCTGCCTGTCTCTTGTGTCTCAGTTTCCCCTAGGTCCCAGTCTCTGCCATGGGCGTCTGCTCCGTCTGCTCCGCCGTGGTGGTCCTCTGTCCTGCTCTGGTGGTCTTCTGTCCCGCCGTGGAGGTCGTCTGCTCCACCGTGGTGGTCTTCTGTCCTGCTCTGGGGGTCTTCTGCTCCACCTGTTCTGTCTGCTCCGCCGTGATGGTCTGCTATCTGGCTCTGGTGGTCTTCTGCTCCACCTGTACCATCTGCTCCGCCCTGGTGGGCTCCTGCTCCGTCTGCACCGCCCTGGTGGGCTCCTGCTCCGGCTACTCCGCCCTGGTGGGCTCCTGCTCCGCCCTGGAGGGCTCGAGTTCCGTCTGCTTCACCCTGGAGGGCTCTAGTTCCGTTTGCTTCACCCTGGATCTCTGCTTCGCCAGCATCACCCTGGTTTTCTGCTCCGCCATGGTTCCCTGCCTCGCCAGTTCTGCCCGGGCTCTGCTTCGGTCCCCGACCACTCCACTTCCACATGGACCTGGCCCTCCGTCCCTCCCCCTGTTCCGCCTCCGCTCCACCGCCCTCCTGGACTGTATAGGAGCATCTGGAATCCGCTCCTTGGGGGGGGGGGGCTCTGTCATGAATCTGGTCCATGGACTACCATTTGTTCGCCACCAGAGGTCGCTCAGTCGTCACATTGACTCTCACACCACACAGACTGTCACACATTACCCAGGACTTCATTTCCCAGCAGCCATTTCCCTAATCACATGCTCACACCTGATACCCATCACATAATCACACACACTACTTAATCCATGGACTTCCTCAGTCAGATCGCCGAGTATTGTACGCACATATCCCTCTTCTAGCGATAGCTACTCTACGGAGCCCACTTAGTCTTCTTAGTCTTGCCTTGCCTGTTTTACCGTGTTTTGATTCTAGCCCGTGTTTCCTGGATTAACCCTTGCCTTGCCGTTTCGGACTCTGTTTGCACCTCGTTTGGATTATTGCTCGTGTACCTGGATTATTGCTCTGCCTTGCCCCGTTGGATATTGTTCGCCGATCGAAGACCCACGCTTGCCCTAGGATTACTCTTTGTCTTGTCCCTGCCATACCTGTTTGCCATTGTTTCGACCCTGCCTGTATTTATGACCATGTCTTTAAATAAAAGCTTGCATATGGATCCGCACGTCTCACATCTCATCAGCCCCGTAACAACCATCTTGTACCAGACAGAAATTGTACTTATTTTTTGTTGCTTCCTTGTTTTATATACTTTACCTTTCTTATGTTAATAAATATTTCTGTCGCAGCCTTACCAACCGTATGTCCTCCTTCCATTTGTTACGGCTTTGAGCTGGTCGTGACAAATGTGGGGGGTCGTCCTTAAATTTGAGTAATTAATTTAAATGGTTAATTTCATTAACTTGAGAATTATTTTGATAAATATAATTTTTTGCAAACATTGTGAAAATTGTTTTGAAAATTTTCTGGAGGATTATAGCGGTTGGTTTGAATTAATTTTTTTCCATGTTGCTTTGCAGGAGTTTGGTAAGTAGGCTACTATTTGTGTACTTGAGGAAATTTTGAGATTATGTTCTTCCCTGTTGAGGTTTAGCGGGGTCTCCTTAATGGAACGCTCCAAATTTTTTATTTTAGTTTGTTTTGTTTCTGCGGTGAAAGCAGTTTGTCTCAGGAACACGTCCGTGTTTTGTAGTGGTGACTCGTTAATCAGTTGCTACTGCAAACGCTGGTTTACAGTGTATAAAAACCCACTGCAAGTAACTGTACGAAGACTAGGGTTGAGTTTAGGTAGTTTAAAAATTTTAGTTGGGGGGAATTGCTAATCCAATGTTTTTCCTCAAATGTTTTTTTGGAAATGTAAGTAGCCGTATATTTGTTTTTCATTATGGCCTCGAAGGTTGAGGAATTTATTGGTGGTCCGTCTGAAAATTTGTTAAAAGATAACATTAAAACCCTGATAAAGACCGAGTTAATTGAACGCGGAGATTTAGAGTCTCAGTCTGCAGAAGGTGTTTCAGCTTTCGTTAATGCGACATCTACAATGTCTCACCTAACATTTGAACAACAAAAACAATTCCTGTTAATTCAGGTTGACATGAAAGAAAAAATGTTAGAAGTGCAAAATCGCATCAAGTTGTCTAAAGTCCAATTACAACAGCAACATCTTGAACTTGAACATTATCATTTGGATTTAATAAGGGATGGTAAGCTGGCTGTTAGTGGTGGAGGGGAATGCCATTTGGCTTTTTGTAAATTTTATGTTGTGGGTAATATGAAGTTGATTCCTAAATTTGATGAAAAATATGTTGAGCGTTTCTTTTTACTTTTCGAACGTGTTACGAAATTGGCCAGATGTGGAGCGCACGCTTATGTTGCAATCTGTTTTTACAGGTAGAGTCCAAGAAGCGTATTCTTCTCTTAGTGTAGAGGATGCTGCTGATTGTCAGGCAGTTAAGGCTGCAGTGTTGAGACGTTACGAACTGGTTCCAGAAGCCTACAGACAAAAATTTAGGCACTGGAAGAAAAGTGACAAACAAACGCATATTGAGTTTGTACACAATATCTCACTCTATTTTAATCATTGGTGTGTAGCTTCTGATGTAAAAACACTAGACGATTTAAAAGAGTTAATGGTACTTGAACATTTCAGAAACTCAGTTTCAGATAATGTAGCAACTTATGTAAGCGAACATAAACCTGTCACTGCATATGAGGGAGCCGTTATGGCCGACGAGTTTTCTGATTCATAAGCCCTCTTTTGGTTCTAAAACATGGAGAAAATCTACAAAAAGAACCCTAGCGTAAATCTGTTTACTCTGCCAAATTATCGCGTGATCCATTTGGCGGACAATTACATAGCTCTGTTGGGGAAAAAGATAGAGCAAATACGTGTAATTGTCATGTGTTTGGTCATTGGAAAAACGAATGTCCATTGTTAAAAACAAAAGGAAACACATCGAAAGTGAAGTCTAAAAATTTTTCCCCTCCAAAACTTGTTGCTTTGGCTGTAAATGCCCAGATGTTGCATGATGGTCAGAAAAATTGCACGTAGTGTCAGATTGGTTAATTCTGCAAAGGATGTACCAGTTAAAATTTTCCGTGATACAGGATCATCAGAAACTTTTGTTCTAGAGTCTGTGTTGCCTTTTTACACTGAGTCCTATACTGGAAGTAATGTTCTGATTAGGAGCATTGGTTTAAATGTTATGTCTGTTCCACTTCACAAACTTGTTTTGCAATCTGATTTGATCCAGGGAGAAGTGGAAGCTCCTGTCTGCCTGTGGAAGGAGTACAGGTAATCTTGGGAAATGACTTGGCTGGTGAACGAGTTTGGCGGGGTGATTCACCACATTTGGTGGTTACTGCCTTTCCGATGGCTTCTAGACAGTGATGAAAACTTTGTCCGTTCTTTGAATGCGTTGCCGTCATGTGTGATAACTCGTTCTATGAGTATAACACAAGCTGATGTTAAACCTGAATCTAAGAATATGGTGAGTAAAACTCTAGAAATCCCTTTCGTTTTGTCTGTGTCATGGGATGAATTGATAAATGAACAAAACGCTGACTCTACTCTTGTTGAGTTGTTTGACCGGATGGTCCCTTATGACACAATTGTCAATCTTTCTTCTGGGTATTACCTGGAGGAAGGGTTGTTGGTTCAAAAGTGGGTCCCGCATGGAGAGTTTGCAATCGGTGATCCCATTGTACAGATTGTAATACCACAGTCTCTCCGTCAACTTGTGTTACAGACCTCGCATGATACATTTGGCCATATGGGAGGGAAAAAGATGTACAAATTACTCCTGAAATGTTTATTTTGGCCAAAATTGAAACGTGACGTGTCTAAATACATTGTCTTGTCATACATGTCAGCTTACTGGAAAGCCAAATCAATCTCTGAAACCCGCTCCTATTTATCCAATTCCAGCCATTAGCCAACCGTTTGAGCATCTTACTGTGGACTGTGTCGGGCCGTTGCCCCGTTCAAAAGCAGGTAATGAGTATTTGCTTACAGTTATGTGCCAGGCAACTAGATATCAAGCTGCATACCCATTACGTTCAGTAACGGCTAAGTTACTTGTCAAAACACTAACTCCGTTCATTTCTGTGTTTGGAATATCAAAAGTTATCCAGTCTGATCAGGGGAGTAATTTTATTTCTAATTTGTTCGATCAAGTGTTGAAACAACTTCACATTCAACACAACCTCTCCAGTGCTTATCATGCTCAGAGCCAGGGAGCACTGGAGAGGTTTCATCATTAAAGTCTTTACTGAGGTCATATTGTACTCAGATGGGGAAAGATTGGGAGGCTGGTTTACCTTGGTTATTGATGGCGGCTTGGGAAGCTGCACAGGAAAGTAATGGGTTCAGTCCAATGACCTTGTTTTTGGGCACAATGTGCGAGGTCCGTTATCTGTTTTGGCTGCTGATTGGAAAAAGTCAGAGCCACCAAAAAATCTCCTGTCATATGTTAGTGATTTTTGCCGTCTAATTTTTGAAGCTTGTCAGTTGGCAAAATTACCTTTGAGCAAAGCTCAGGATCGAATAAAACGACTTTTTGATCGGCGTACAAAGTTACGGTCTTTTCAACCGGGTGACCAGGTGCTGGCGTTGTTGCCTGTTATTGGTTCACCATTTCAGGCTAAGTTTGCGGTACCGTATAGTGTCGCTTGCCAGATTGCCGACCTTAATTATTTAATAAGTACGCCAGATCGGAGGAAAAAAACTAGAGTGTGTCACGTAAATTTGTTGAAACCTTATTATGCTTCACATGTCACTGACCCGGCAACAACTGACCTAGACAAATTACCTGAGTCGTGTATTAAACCTGTTCTTCTTACAGATTCTTGTACCAATAATGAAATGGTTGACAGCGCCAGTTTCGGTTACAGTAAGTAAGGAGAAAGAAATCTATACTGGAGATTCTGTTCTTCAGGCTCGTTTATGAAATTCTGAAGCGTTGAGTTCTTAGGTCAACCGGCTTAACCATTTAACGGATGTGCAGCGTACTGACTTGATTGATTTCATTTCTGAATACTTTTCACTGTTTCCCGATGCTATTTCTTGTACAAATCTAATAGAGCACGACATTGATGTGGGAGATTCAGTTCCGATTCGTCAGCGTTACTATCGGGTGTCTGCGAATATAAAAAAAAAAAAAAAAAAAAAAACATCTAGAAGATGAAATTGAGTATATGTTGAAAAATAACATTGCTGAACCTTCTTTCTCTAGTTGGGATTCTCCGTCTTTGTTGGTGAATAATCCTGACGGCTCATTTAGATTCTTCAGTGATTACCAAAAAGTAAATGCCGTAATGAAGCCTGATTCTTTTCCGCTGCCCCGAATAGAAGACTGTATTGATCAAGTAGGCAATGCTAGGTTTGTGAGCAAGTTTGACCTACTGAAAGGTTACTGGCAAGTCCCTTTAACTGCCAGAGCTCGGGAGATTTCTGCTTTCATTACACCTTCCGGGTTTATTTTCTTACAAATTTATGAGTTTCGGATTATGCAACGTCCCCGCAACTTTTCAGCGGTTAATGAACCGCGTAATATCAGGTTTGAGTGGCTGCGCTGTGTATCTAGTTGATGTTGTTGTTTTTAGTCAAACTTAGGAAGAGCACTTATTTCAAATTAGAGCATTTTTTGATCGTTTTGTGAGGGCAAACTTGACAGTTAATTTGCTAAAATGTGAGTTCGCCAGGGCCACGGTTACTTACCTGGGAAAGGTAGTTGGCCAGGGTGAAGTGCGCCCTGCTCGCGTTAAGGTAGAGGCAATAGATAATTACCCTACTCCCACAACAAAGAAAGAGTTAATTCAATTTCTTGGAATGGTAGGGTTCTATCGTTTTTGCAGGAACTTTTCTATTGTAGCGGTACCCCTGACAAATTTTTTGCGGGGAGGCGTACCTTTTTGCTGGACCCCGTTGTGTCAGCAAGCATTTGAAAAAATAAAAATGCTCCTTACAGAGGTTCCCGTTTTGGAGGTTCCGAGATTTGACCAGTCTTTTCAATTGCAGGTGGATGCCAGTAATGTGGGTGCTGGGGCCATTTTATTTCAGAGGTCTGAGGATGATATTGATCACCCAATTGGGTTCTTCTCTAGAAAGTTTAATTTGTATCAGCTTAATTGTTCAGTGATAGAGAAGGAGGCTCTTGCTTTAATTTGGGCTTTACAACACTTTGAGGTGTATGTGGGATTGTCAGAGGGACCCCTAGTGGTCTAGACAGATCACAATCCTTTAATTTTTTTGCACTCCTTACAAAACCCCAACCAAAGACTAATGAGATGGTGTTTGTTTTTACAGGGTTACCTATTGGATATACGCCATATTAAATGCTCAGAAAATGTAAGTTCTGATGCCTTGTCTCATTCACATGGTCTAAGTTTTGTAGAACTCGTGTTTTCTGTTTTTTTTTTTGTTTTTTTTTTTTGTCTCTCTGTTTCTTCCTTAATTTTGCTTCCTAGGAGCCAAGGATGGAGTTGTGGAGTTGAAGAGACTGAGGAACATTTGCGAGCTAAATGAAGTCTTGACACTTGGACTGTTTGAATATTGTACAGATTTTTGTTAAAGATTTTTTGTGGTCTCTACGTTTTTAGGGGGGAGTGTGATGAGTAATGCTGGAGTGACACTCATCTGCTGGAGTTTTCTGAAAACACAAAGCAGTTTCTTGTTTTGCAGCAGCTGTAGAGACTGAGGTGCAGATCTCTGTAAATGAGGGACATCTCATCTCTCCATTCAGTGTTGATGTAACGTGTGTGTGTGTGTCGCGTTACAGATATTGCTGCATTATGAGGCTCTTTTTGACAGCTGCAGGAAACGCATTACTGAGATCTGAGTGATTCGTATGCGTTCTGTGCTACTGAACACAGAAATGGTCTTTTCTTTAGTGAAACTTTCTTTAGTGAGTATCTGCTTCATTATAAGCAGGAATGTGTTTGCTTATCAGTCTGTACGTGAATATTTCTCAGGACTGTAAAAAAATAAATAAAAAACCAGAAATGCAGTGACCTGAATTGTATCTCACTTTAAAAATAAACTGGAGTGGGATGTGACTGAATCCTGGAGCGGAAACAATGAAAAGTGACGTGACGGAGGAAGAAATGGGACATTATGGCTCTGTGAAGCGCCGCGGCTCATTGTGTGTGGCGTCTGCTGTCATTCAGAGTTTGAGGTTCATATCATACGCTCAAACTTGCTGTGACTGACTGAAGGTGGCTTGTACAGTGAAGTGCTCAGAGACTCTGTGAAGCTGCTGTAATGTTCAGACCGTCTGTCTCTAACGACTGGAAGCGCCTCATCTCAGATGTGTCACAGTCTGCTAAGTGTTCACTAGTGAGTGAACTCATCTGAATGGTCAAATGTATGTTGTCTTTAACATTCAGTCAGAGAGAAACGCACATTGCGGTAAACTGAAGAGGATTGGTGTCTGTCTAGTTTTGTGATATGAAGACATTTTGCTTGAATGTTCCTCCTGTGTTTATGTAACATTACCGTCTGTACCCATAGAAAACAGTACAGTATCCCATCATATCTTTAAGGAAGTTTTTTTTTCTGTAGAAACGTCTGAAGATTACATTTGTCAATTTTACTTTAAACCAGATCAATTCACCTGAGAAAATGGAGGAAATTTTCAAAATCAAACTATCATTCCTCCAGATTCTTGTCCAGAGGTTCATCCAGACGTGGATCTTCTGAAGCACTGGTCGAATCAGATGAACACACACTTCACGTTTAACATGTTCATGGAGCTGAGAACTAATGCTAATTAGCTGGAAACCGCTCATTTCATGTTTGCATTGATTGCAGGGAGCTTAAACATTGCAAATGAAGCCCAAAGTCACGGGGAATCACACATTAATCATACAACTTTGAACAGAATTATTCAATCTAAACCTGAATTCTATTTTACTAGTCACTGACTCTTTATTCTGCATTTGTAAATAGTGGCGTACAAACAGTGGTTTACAACACTAACCCTAAAACATGATGCTCTTCTAGTCTTGCTATATTTGATATTATTTGTCCTTGTCGAGCACTAAACACAATCCTCTCAAAGGGTGAGAATGATTCATTCTCTTGACTTGAGAGTATTCTAATGTTTTCTGCTGTGAAATAATATTTTCTGAGCGGTTTTATGTCAGCTGGTGATGTATTACGTTGACTGTAGCAGCTTTGATTTGAGAAGAGCGTATATAAGCACAAATACGTGGAGACAGATTATGATTCTCCGTATATGAATAGAATGAATCATAGATGACAAACGCAGCTCTGGAGTGACGGGCGATTCACACTTCATCAGCATCTGTTTTCTGTCCTGCTCCTCTGCAAACGTCACACACTTTCCACCACTTCGACCTCCAGAACAACAAAACAAGCAACATGAGTGAACCCTGATTTATTACAGCGGTGGTGTTCCAGGATTTCTGCTTCCAGACTTTAATTCTCGGCCGTCAGCTGTCTGGAGAATACGGATGAACAGGCCCATCTGCTCGGCCTCGATCTGCTTTCTCATCGATAAACTCGATCCGTTTAATGGCCAAACGCTGCAACATGCACATTCAGGCTTTCTGCAGATGGACTAGTAATAATGACCATTAACTTTTTATAACATCTTAACATGATCGCTCCTGTTCAGAACCTGATTTTAATTGTCAGTCAGTCAAATGATGTGACTTCAGCTAATTATGATTTAAATGGGTCATATCATTTTAGAAGGCTAGTTGTATTGTGCCATAAACACTCGTGATGTGTTCCTGATCATTGCGCTCATTTCTCTCTCTCTTGTCCAGACCTTTACAGTTCGTTTGTTATTCCTGCTGTTGCTGAATATGAATATGCATGTGAAATAAATAACAGCTAGGAACTGGAGGTTTAGCTGGTTAGCATGGGTCAATTATGCCTGCTGGTGGATGTTGTAACTACACATCAGACAGTGAAGAGCATCTTTCTCCATTCATATCATATTTCTGTTCAGGTCTTCCAACAGTTGTTTTCTCAGCGTGTGTCTGTTTTCTGAGGGTTTTACAGTGTGATGCTCTTCTGTCTGCTGTGTGTGACATCACTAGTCAAGCTTTGAGACGGTGTGTCTTCTTGTGTCGACAGAAATAAAAATCATGTTCGTTTTTAAACAGATTATTATTGTTTTTAAGATCTGCTCTGAAAGCAGTGTTATAGATATAATGTCTAGCTTGTCACTTGATGCTTCGCTCTCTATGACTGATGTATCATTTTTGTTTTTTTTTAAATTGTTTTAAATATTGTTAACTAGATTGTGAAGTACATTAAAAATCTGTTTCAAATTAAATTTTAGTGACACAATTTGTGATTGACGTGAATAAAACGTTTGAATTGTAATTTTTTATATTCCAAAGACGCAAGCGTGTTTTTTTTATTTTCAGACTATGAATGTTTTACTAGTATTTAAATGTCTGAAACCTGAAAACATGATGTTGTGTTTGAATCACTGGACTGATTTGGTAATTGTTTGCTTCTCTGTCTGTTGTGACTGTGCTGTAAGAGCTCGATCGATGAAATGGTCTTTGGTCGTCATCTCATGATGTCCTTTAGCCTCATCAGAGTAAGTGTTGGGTTTGTTTGTGTTCTGATGAGTTCAGCGTCTGTCAGATGAGAACAGGCATTAAACGCTTCCAAAAACACTCTTGATTTCGTTTGCATTCTTCTGTTTCTTTTATCTTTGAATTAACACTGTGTTTGTGTCATATTCTGTTTGAGTCACATGACTTTTCTGTTTATCTGTCAGTCAAGTCAAACGTATTTGTATAGTGTCTCACATTTACACATCACAGCTTTATGGAAAGTCGCAGTGTTCGTCTATAATGCCTTCATGCTTGATCAGAGCAGATACGGTGAGACATAACGATGATTTCAGAAATGTTCTTCTGGATTTAGATCCGGCTGTGTTGTATTTATTTTGTTTTCCAGATGTATCAGTTGGTTTGGTTAATGTTGAGAGTTATTAAAGCAGTAAGCCGTGACATTTCAGATCTAATTAAGAGCTTTAAATGTTCATTGGTTTTGGTGAAAACCAGAGTATTCAAAAGTATTAATGTAAGTACAGCCAGTTGTTGTAAGTGAATTGAACTGCTTGTAGCGCCAGCATATGGAGGATGGACTGTGGATTAAATATAGAAATGTGTGAATGTCAG
Source organism: Spinibarbus caldwelli (assembly GCA_039654775.1). NCBI lineage: Eukaryota > Metazoa > Chordata > Actinopteri > Cypriniformes > Cyprinidae > Spinibarbus > Spinibarbus caldwelli. The sequence goes on from CM077252.1 coordinate 180,845, forward strand.
ATTTGATCTGTGCTGAGATGTTTTCTGGAGATCCAGTGATCACAGATTTTTCTTGGCACCTCTGTTGATGTGTTTTTGTGGTGGCTTCGCTGATGCTCGTAAATATGGCGGACGAGTGGAAGAGTCGCATGACTGAAAGCAATGAATACATCAGATTCCCTCGGGTCAGAGCAAGTGTGTTTGACTGGTCAGCGCTTTCTGAGAGAACAATCAGACATTTTTTAAATCTTCACTCTCATTTTTGCAAACAGACAGTTATAAATAAATAAACCTGCGCTGTAGAGATTACACTTTTAATTTGCTACATTTCCATGTTAATGGGTTTTTCAGCAGAATGAGATTTCCTCTGTGAAATAATGTGAAAACAACAGCAACTCGAACAGCTTGAGGAGAAACAGACAGATTCTTCTGGAAACTATGGAGGTCAGTCTGAGAGACCAGATTACATCACTAAAGATCAGCCAGAGGCGTTCAACAGACGTCCAGTGGTGGTTTGACAGACTGACGGTCAGTGTTCCTCATGATCTTCACTGACATAAGATACAAAACACATGTGACAGTGACTAGACACACACACACACTTGCATTTGTGGTTTACGGGGACTCTCCATAGGCGTAATGGTTTTTATACTGTACAAACCGTATTTTCTATCGCCCTACACCAACCCTACACCTAAACCTACCCCTTACAGGAAACTACTGCCAATTTTTGAATTTCATAAAACATCGTTTAGTATGTTTTTTTTAAGCCTTTTGTTTTATGGGGACACAGGAAGTGTCCTCATAAACCATGTTTACGTTGTAGTACCCATGTCATTATACACATTTGTCAAGTCAAGTCACCTTTATTTATATAGCGCTTTTAACAATACAGATTGTGTCAAAGCACTTAACAGTATCAAATTGGAGGATAGAGTGTCAGTAATGTATAATAATAATATTAAACAGTCAATTTTCAGTTAAAGGCATTTCATTATTGAATTCAGAGATGTCATTGTCTAGCTCAGTTTAGTTTAAATAGTATATATGAAATCAAATTGACGATAATCGTTAGAAATTAAGTGTCCCCAACTGAGCATGCCAGAGGCGACAGCGGCAAGGAACCAAAACTCCCTCTGTGACAGAATGGAGAAAAAAAAAAACCTTGGGAGAAACCAGGCTCAGTCGGGGGGCCAGTTCTCCTCTGGCCAGGATATTATTATTTATTTTTTTACTTATTGCATTAATTAAATTTTAAATGTATAAATGTATTATATTTCTATTTTTATATTGTTGCAATTTCTAACAATAATAGTATTATGTAGTTAGGTATTTTATTATATTATAGTTATTTTGTTTAATTTTACGTTTTATTGTATTTAAGTCGAGGACTTCACTGGGGATATGTCCCCGGGGCTCATCCAGGTGTCCGGCCTCCGCCGACGGTCAGGGTCGCAGACATCATCTCCCGGCGCCATCTGATCCGGACACGGACTGAGAAACAGAATAATAAAGAAACAGACAAATATTAGCGTAGATGCCATTCTTCTTACGATGTAACGAGTACATCGTGTGTTTTGAGGAGTGTTCCCGGTTCCGGTTGATCTAATTAATGCAGCCTAACAATCCTTTAACGGATTTGAATAATAGAAGTGTATTAGTGTGTTATGTGTAAGCCAGGTTAAAGAAATGTGTCTTTAATCTAGATTTAAACTGACAGAGTGTGTCTGCCTCCCGAACAGTGTTAGGTAGATTGTTCCAGAGTTTGGGCGCTAAATAGGAAAAGGATCTGCCGCCCGCAGTCGATTTTGATATTCTAGGTATTATCAAATGGCCAGAGTTTTGAGAACGCAGCAGACGTGGAGGACTATAATGTGATAAGAGCTCGCTCAAGTACTGAGGAGCTAAGCCATTCAGGGCTTTATAAGTAATTAACAAGATTTTAAAATCTATCCGATGTTTGATAGGGAGCCAGTGCAGTGTTGACAGAACCGGGCTAATATGGTCATACTTCCTGGTTCTAGTAAGGACTCTAGCTGCTGCATTTTGGACCAACTGTAGTTTATTGATCAAGCGTGCAGAACAACCACCCAGTAAAGCATTACAATAGTCTAACCTTGAGGTCATAAACGCATGAATTAGCATTTCTGCATTTGACGTTGAGAGCATAGGTCGCAATTTAGATATGTTTTTGAGATGGAAAAACGCAGTTTTACAGATACTAGAAACATGGCTTTCAAATGAAAGATTGCTATCAAACAGCACACCTAGGTTCCTAACTGATGAAGAAGAATTGACAGAGCAGCCGTCAAGTGTTAGATAGTGTTCTAGGTTATTACATGTGGGGTTTTTAGGTCCGATAATTAACACCTCTGTTTTTTCAGAATTTAGCAGTAAGAAGTTACTCGTCATCCAGTTTTTTATATCGACTATACATTCCGTTAGTTTCTCAATTTGGTGTGTTTCACTGGGCCGTGAAGAAATATAGAGCTGAGTATCATCAGCATAACAGTGAAAGCTAACACCATGTCTCCTGATAATATCTCCCAAGGGTAACATGTAAAGTGTGAAAAGTAATGGCCCTGGTACTGAGCCTTGAGGTACTCCATACTGCACTTGTGATCGATATGATACCTCTTCATTTACTGCTACGAACTGATGGCGGTCAGATAAGTACGATTTGAACCATGCTAAGGCACTTCCACTAATGCCAACTAAGTTTTCTAGTCTATTCAAAAGAATGTTGTGGTCGATAGTGTCGAACGCAGCGCTAAGATCCAGTAGAACTAATAAAGAGATACAACCATGATCAGATGATAGAAGCAGGTCATTTGTAACTCTAATGAGAGCAGTCTCAGTACTACGATACAGTCTAAATCCTGACTGGAATTCCTCACAGATACCATTTTTCTCTAAGAAGGAATATAATTGTGAGGATACTACGTTTTCTAGTATCTTTGACAGAAAAGGGAGATTTGAGCTCGGTCTGTAATTAACTAGATCTTTGGGGTCAAGTTGTGGTTTTTTAATGAGAGGCTTAATAACAGCCAATTTGAAGGTTTTGGGGACATATCCTAATGACAATGATGAATTAATAATAGCCAAAAGAGGATCTATGACTTCTGGAAGCAGCTCTTTTAGTAGTTTAGATGGAATAGGGTCTAACATACATGTTGTTGGTTTAGATGATTTAACAAGTTTATACAATTCTTCCTCTCCTATAATAGAGAATGAGTGGAATTGTTCCTCAGGGGATCTATAGTGAACTATCTGATGCGATACTGTAGCTGACGGCTGCATGGTTACAATTTTATCTCTAATAGTATCGATCTTGGAAGTAAAGTAGTTCATAAAATCGTTACAGCTGTGCTCTAGGGAAATGCCAACACCTGTTGATGCTTTATTTTTCGTTAAATTAGTGACTGTATTGAATAAATACGGGGGGTTATGTTTATTTTCTTCTAGAAGATACGAAAAGTAATCAGATCTAGCCGTCTTTAATGCTTTTCTGTAGGATAGGGTACTTTCCCGCCAAGCTATACGAAATACCTCTAGTTTTGTTTTCCTCCAGCTGCGCTCCATTTTCCGGGCTGCTCTCTTTAGGGTGCGGGTGTGCTCATTATACCACGGAGTCAAACTGTTTTCTTTGATCTTCCTTAAGCGTAAAGGAGCAACTGTATCTAAAGTGCTAGAAAAGAGAGAGTCCATAGTTTCTGTTACATCATCAAGTTTTTCTGCGCTGTTGGATATGCTGAGGAATTGAGATGAATCAGGAAGATTACTTACAAAGCAGTCTTTTGTGGTAGAAGTGATGATTCTACCATACTTGTAACAAGGAGTAGAATTTACAGTTTTAGCTATATGGAGTTTACACAAGACTAGATAATGATCTGAGATATCATCGCTTTGCTGCAGAATTTCAACACCACTAACATCAATTCCATGTGACAGTATTTGTGTCCTCATAAACCATATATACCAGTACACACACACACACACTCACTCACTCACTCACACACACACACACACACACACACACACACTCACTCACTCACTCACTCACACTCTCTCTCTCTCTCTCTCACACACACTCACTCACTCACTCACTCACTCACTCTCTCTCTCTCTCTCTCACACACACACACACACACACACACACACACACACACTCACTCACTCACACATTCACTCACTCACTCACTCACTCACTCACACACTCACTCACTCACTCACTCACTCACTCTCTCTCTCTCTCGCTCTCTCTCTCTCACACACTCACTCACTCACTCACTCACTCTCTCTCTCTCTCACACACTCACTCACTCACACTCTCTCTCTCTCTCACACTCACTCACTCACTCACTCACTCTCTCTCTCTCTCACACAACACACACACACACACTCTCACTCACACACACACACACACACTCACTCACTCACACATTCACTCACTCACTCACTCACACACTCACTCACTCACTCACTCACTCACTCACTCACTCTCTCTCTCTCTCTCTCTCTCACACACACACACACACACACAAAGTCCTTTCTCTCTCTCTCTCTCTCTCTCTCTCTCTCCTCTCTCTCTCTCTCTCTCTCTGTCCTGAGGCAGCAACTGCTTTTTACTTGTTTTCTTGCGATCTGGATTAATTAGTGCTTCTCAGGGGCGCCGCTAAGGGGGGAAAAGTTAGGACGATTCTAAGGGCCCACACACTTTTGGGGCCCCCCAGAGATCTGTTTTATTAGTAGCAACAGTAGTAGTAGTAATGTAATAGAAATTATAAATGTACCTACCAAAGAGTTACAAATAAAACAAAATCACGGCTTATTTCTGCATCTCCTGCGAAATTATCTCCCCCCATTCACTGCATGGTTTCGTCCCGTCCTTCGTAGCCTACAGTCACTGAGTGAGATCAGATGGTAAACTGTCAAATTATGTCTCGAGTTCGAGGGGGGACAAACCGAGCCGGACGATTTGGTCAGTCGCACTTTTAAACACATTTTAGTTTTGCTATAGAAAATCTACAAATTCACTCTGATTACACAGAACAGCAGCAGGAAGGTTGTCATGGCAACCAGATACACTGCACGCGCATTATTACGGCTGCGCTTCTATTTTGCCACACTAAACTTAGCAATAAACACACTGAAAATAATACACAATAAACATGTCTGTCAAAACAATCTCAAAGGAGGCTTTTATTAAGCAAATCAAGGAGTGAATTACTCATCCACTGTTTAAAAATTAAATACTTTAGCTGGGTTTCCACAGGCAGGGGCACAATTATCTACAGTGTATGAAGCTAAAGGTTTTTGGGTTAAGGTTCATAATGTAGAACATTTTTAACATTGTATGCTGTATGTGCATAGATAGCTAGCAAACAAGGAATACAGCTGTTAAGCTAATAGTCACATTTAACTGAGTAAGATCATGATTGAGAAATGTTGGATAGTGCTGGAAATGCTGGTGTTATGGGGTATCCTATTTATTATTTTAGGATTTTTTTAGTTTGCCCCAGGGAAGCATTTCTTTTAATATAACTGATTAAGTAGTCAAACTCATTCCATATCAGCAGAATAGTGTGGTACAGAAAGTCTATGTCCATAGAACAGGTTCTGAATGAATTATGTTACTGAGACCTAATGGTCAAAAACAATAAAAAAGTAATAGGTCAATATTATTAAATTGCAGACAAAGATTTTGAATAGCTAGGTTGGCTTGTACACTATATTGCTAAAAGTATTGGGTCACCCCCTTCTAATGAACAGGTTTGACTACTTTAGTAATTTCCATGAGTACAAATCTGAATGTTTAAGCATATAACGATATTTTAGGGCATTGTGTGCTTTTAATTTTTTAATTTACCAATAGTTTGGGCAGGACTCTTTTCTATTCTAACATGACAATGCCAAAGACCAATGACTTGTACATATGCGTACAATCATTTTAGACACTTCCAAAACTGTGGCAACAAAGATGGAAATACAGTTTTTAAATACATGAATTATGTTTCCATCTTTGTTGCCACAGTTGGAAGTGCCTTTTTCTGTTCTAAAGAAGGAGGTGTCCCAATACTTTTATCCATATAGTCTATGTACAAATCATTGGTGTTTGGTAAAGAGTTTTTGGCTCAAGGTCTGTATTTAAAGTCACACCAGAGGTGTTCAGCTTGGATTAGGACTTCATGCAGACCAGTCAAGTTCTTCCACACTGACTAAATCAATCATTTCTTTTTGAACCTTGCCTTATACACAAGACATTGTTGTGTTAGAATAGAAAAGGGTCCTGTCCAAACTATTGGTATAAAATTAGAAGCACACAATTCCCTAGAATATCATTATATGCTTAAACATTAAGATTTGTACTCATGGAAATTACTAAAGTAGTCAAACCTGTTCATTAGAAGGGGGTGACCCAATACTTTGGGCAATATTGTGTATGTTCAGTGCGGTAGGGGGCCCAACCTCATATTCTTTCATAGGCCCCAAAATTGCTAGCGGCGCCCCTGGTGCTTCTCATCAATAGAGGTGCAGATAAACATGTTGCTGTGGGTTTGATCATTACCGTCACAGCCCTGCAGACATCGAACGAGCCCAAAGACTCTCCGTCCTCAAACACATGGAATGAATCTCTTAAAATGGCCGATTGTTTTAGAGTAAAATCATCAGTGCTTACTCAGTTAGTTTGCTGCTGGTTAGTGAAGAAACGGTTCGTGATGGATGTGATCAGATGTGATACATGTACTAAAATGCCATGAAGATGTTCTGGATAAAAGCGTCTGTAAATATCTTTTGTTGTGTTTCACTGAGGGTTTTGAGAGTTTTCTCTTTTTGTTAAACGTGACTCCCAGCGTGTTTTTGTGTGAACGAGCGTTAAAGGTGCTGTGAGTTTTTTTGTATGCGATGTCAGTCACAAACACACATGTGATTCTCTCACGTCTGTCTCGCTCCAGAGGAGAAACTGAACAGCTTTAATATATACTCACAGACTAAGTGTGAAGGATTCTGGGTAGCACAATCTTCTGCCTATTATTAATGGATTTAGAGCTTAATTAATGAGTCAATCAAAGTGTGTCAGAGATTAGAGATCCATTTGCTTGAATGATTTAATTTGCGTTGATCTGATGCTTTTATCCACAGACTTTGGTGCTCGACTGCTTGAGCGGTTTTGTCCATGGAGAATCTTTTCCTTGTCATTCAGTGTGTAATCGGCTCAGGCTCACTGTGGTTTATTGTGTTGTGATGGTCTGGACGTCATAAATCTGGACATTGAGTGTGAACGGCACAAACTACAGTCACATCCAGCAGATGGGGATCTGGAGCGGTCTTGAGTTTGAGGAGAGATGGCTGATATATGAGCACGGTGTGATGAATATGAAAAGCTCAGCGTGTCTCAGTCTCCTCCGGTCTGGAGTAAAATAATAATGCGGCTTCAAGGTGTGTGTGATTCAGACTACTTTATTAAATAACTCCCAAGCATTGGGCATTAACATTAGCTGCTGTTCAGTCTGGAGACGTGAGCCGCTCTCACCAGAGTGAAGGGAATAAAGCAGCACGCTCTCATAAATAAAGCAACTTCTGTTATTGAGCTTCGGCCGAACACAGCATTATTCTCAAAACAACCCTTAAAAGAGCTTATAATAAACAAACATGGCTAAACCGCACTCTAAGAGAAACACAAATATTACCAACATCCTACAAAATTAAAAGGCAGGAAATGTAAGTATTACATTTATTATTATGTGAAATATTTAAATATTATTTAATAAAAACTAAACAGTGCCATAGAATTAAACAAATCTAACAAATAGTTTTTTCCCCTTTTTTAATTACACGTATGGGTTGTATTTAATATCGATTTGATATTATAAAACTGCGGGGTCTCTCAGGTTTTCTGTAAGGTTTGTAAGCTCTGTTCCAGAGGATTCTGTGCTTCAGACTTGCTTGCGCTGGTTCTTGGAGACTCTTCCAGTCTCTGTGTGTGAAGACGCGTCTGCAGGAACAGTGAGTTCTGATGCGGTTTGAATGCTGGATGGTGTTTAATGTATCTGTCATTTCACAGTCAGAAAGCAGAATGATAATCGTGTGTTTCACTCAGTCTGAGTGTCAGGAGACGGTCAGCGGCTCACAGATCCTGATAAAGCTCCTGTTAGATGATGTTTCTGTTAGCAAAACATTATCAGTGTCGTTTATAATATACCATTATTCCATGATTAATCACGGCTGAAAGCAGCAGTGTGTGGAAATGATCTGAAATGATGAATGGCTCTTGAGTGTGTGATGATACAGAGACTCAAGCTGCATTATTATATCAGACAAACACACAAGATCTCGCATCAAACGCTGCTTCAGAGCGAACACAACAGCACTGGACACGCATCATTCTAGAGGAACGGACATTATCAGTGTACTTTATTTCACTTCACCTCATATAGTGAATCCTCTGCACACATAAACTCTTCAGATATATTAGTGAGTGGAGCCTCCTGCTGGTCTGGAGGACAGATGTGAGCCGCTGGATAATGAAGTGGAAATTGAAGCATCTCTGCTGCTGTGTAACTGAAAGTCCAAATGCATGATGGGATATTTTAAACAAACAGACACTCTGTCACCTCGCCTCATTTACATGCATTTTCTGTCAGAATCTCATTATGTGTCTCACATCAGAAGGTCAGTGACTCCTCAGGAGCAGAAAACGAGCGTTCGTATTGTTTCCAGCATCAAACACGCAGAGCAGCGAATGTTTCTGTAGCTCATCAGTGACAGGCTGTGATGAACACACACACACACACACTTACACACACACACACACACACACACAAAATGAATAACCGTCTCTGAATATGTGCATTGTCTCATTGAGGTTTAAGAGGTTGTTGATCTTCTGTTTGAACACATTCAGCACCCAGAGAATGAAACCACGGGGGTTGATGGGAAATCAGCAGATTATAACAACACTGTGTGTGAGAGAGAGAGAGAGAGAGAGAGAGAGAGAGAGACAGAGAGAGAGAGAGAGAGAGAGACAGAGAGAGAGAGACAGAGAGAGAGACAGAGAGAGAGAGACAGACAGAGAGAGAGAGAGAGACAGAGACAGAGAGAGAGAGAGAGAGAGACACAGAGAGAGAGAGAGAGAGAGACAGAGACAGAGAGAGAGAGAGAGAGAGAGAGAGAGAGAGACAGAGAGAGAGAGAGAGAGAGAGAGAGAGAGAGAGAGAGAGAGAGAGACCATGAGCAGAAAGATCTCCAAAAGCACCCATGAATATGGAAAATGTGCACATGGATATAACTGATTGAGAATTGATGGTAACTTTCTTATGATTTGTGGGGAGTTTATGGGGAGAAAGCACATGCTGGTAATTATTAATGATGTTAAACTGCATGCTTGAGCTCCACTAATAATGAAATATATTCATACTGAGCTGTTTTGAGTAAAAAACACGGTCGTGAACTTGAGCTGGTTTATTCATTCATGAACACAAACCATGAGAATGAGTTTAGATGGGTGATGGACGCTGATGACACTTGAAGGACTTTAGAAAAGCTGCTGGATGTTTGAAGACTCATAAATCAGATGAACCTTGTCTCCTGATAGCAGCAGGTCACTGTTGGTTAGGTGTCTTCTGTCTTGTTAAGCTCTGTCAGTGAAAGGACTCAGATGATAATGCCTCTTCCTCTGATGTGTAAATAATTTCTGAAATAAAGCCAGAAGGAAGATTGTTTCTACGTACATTCAATTAAATTCAATTCAAGTTTATTTGTATAACGCTTTTCACAATACAAATAATTGCAAAGCAGCTTTACAGGAAATTAAGTTTCTACAATATATTTATATATTGTAGAAACTTAATATATTTAACTTATGGCGAAATTTGGTAGTTCTGTATGTTGTCTGAGGGTTGGCATCATCTGAGGTCCTCTGAGGTGTTGGCATCATCTCTTCTCAGGTGTTTGGTCATCTCAGATCATTTAAGGATTGGATCCAGACTGAAACTTGTGTAATTCCTAGTTACCACGGGATGTTAACCCCCCGGCAGAAACAGAGAAACAAATAGAGACATAATTAGCGTAGCTGCTGTTCCATCCAAGCAAAAATTATTTGTTCAACCCAAGCTAAAGAACAATAATGTGTGTTTGATCAGATATAACTGCAGTACAAGATCATGAGATGCATTATGTGAATGCTTGGCTAAAGAGATGTGTCTTTAATCTAGATTTAAACAGAGAGAGTGTGTCTGAACCCCGAACATTATCAGGAAGGCTATTCCAGAGTTTGGGAGCCAAATGTGAAAAGGCTCTACCTCCTTTAGTTGACTTTGTTATCCTAGGTACTACCAAAAGTCCAGAGTTTTGTGACCTTAGGGAGTGTGATGGATTGTAGCGTGGTAGAAGACTAGTTGGGTAAACAGGAGCTAAACAATGAAGGGCCTTATGGGTAAATAATAATATTTTGTAACTGATACGGAACTTAATAGGTAGCCAGTACATATTCAGAAAAACCTAAAAACCATTGGATGCCTGTAACTTTAACTGAATCATTTAGGAGGTTTGATGGTTTGTTCCATTGTTTATCTGTGTTTATTGAAAGGGTTTTCTGAGAATCGTGTGTGTGTGTTTGTGTTTCAGTGACTTTGTGTTGATTGTGTCTGGAGGGTTTGATGGTCGTTAAACGCTGCAGTTCTCTCTGTCCATTAATAACTCGATAAAATGACATAATGTCCCTCTAAAGCAGCCAGAGCACTTTAAACATCATCGATCTGACATACTAAACTCGTCTCTCGGCCGTCATGTCCAGAGTGCTGCGTTTGTCCGGTGACACGCGCCCTTCACCAGCTTACAGCAGAAGAGTGTGTGTGTGTGTGTGTGTGTGTGTGTGTGTGTGTGTGAGAGAGAGAGTGCTTGTGTGTGTGTGTGTGTGTGTGTGTGTGAGAGAGAGAGAGAGTGCTTGTGTGTGTGTGTGTGTGTGAGAGAGAGAGAGAGTGTGAGTGAGTGAGTGAGTGAGTGAGTGAGTGAGTGTGTGTGTGTGTGTGTGTGTGTGTGTGTGTGTGTGTGTGTGTTTGGACTGGAAGCAGATGGTTGTAGATGTGATGTCTCTGAGCCAGAGGTGAAATCTCTACTGGAGGAGACAGTGACAGTGAGCCCCGGGACAAACGGCCGCGGAGCTGCTGTCTCTGAGCCAGGACAAACAGAGCATGAACCTGCGGGAAATCAGCGGCCTGGACACACATCTGCACCGCTGATACTCACAAATACAAGATGTTCCACACAAGCATCGGGCCGAGGTTCCTTCACAACTTTAAGGGGGAAGGGGAAGTCGTGGCCTAATGGTTAGGGAGTTGGGCTTGTAACCTGAAGGTTGCCGGTTCGATTCTCACACCGGCAGGAATTGAAGGTGGGGATTGTGAATGAACAGCACTCTCTGTGCCTTCGATACCATGACTGAGGTGCCCTTGAGCAAGGCACCGAACCCCCAATTGCTCCCCGGGCGCTGGAGCAATGGCTGCCCACTGCTCCGGGTGTGTGTTCACGGTGTGTGTGTGTGCGTTTGTTCACTATTCACTGCTGTGTGTGTGCACTTGGATGGGTTAAATGCAGAGCACCAATTTCGAGTATGGGTCACCATACTTGACAATACGTCACGACTTTCACTTTCACTTAAACTGTTGTTAGTGTTAAAATAATCACAGAAACGCTTCAGATATTCATGAGTAAACTAACTGACGGGAAGAGCATACTGTCAGTGTGTTTACTGTGTTCATCGAGACTCTCTAAGACCAGACCTGTCCATTTAAAGACAGTTTGCATGCGATGCATTTTGCAGATTGCTCAAGCTCTGTGTTTTCCTGAGAATCAGAGCTGCGACTGCGCCGATGCTGGTGTTTTTATTAGTGAAGGAATAATTCACCTAAAAAATTGGTCCAGTCTTTCAGCCCTGCTTTCTAAAAATGTCCCCCAAGCTGGAACTGAGGGTGAATGAATGACACGGTGCTGGTTTTGGCGAGCACAGATCTGTAGATCATGTCTGTGCTCCGTTGTGTCACTGTAGCAGTTTGGGTTAAAGTGAATAATTTAATAGCCAGAGGGCAGAGCGTCCACTGCCACTCATAGCAGCTCATTCATATTCATCAGCAGATTAGAATAATGTGAAGTTTGTAATTATGAAGGGTGCTGTGGATGAGTGTCAAGAGTTTAGAGTTCCTGAGAGCCGTGCGGCCGCAGACTCACACACACACGCGCGCACTCTCACACACACGCGCACTCACACACACGTACTCACACACGCACTCTCACACACATACTCACACTCACACACGTACTCACGCACTCACACGCACTCTCACACGCACACACACGCACTCTCACACACAAGCACACTCACACACGTACTCATGCACTCACACACACACGCACACACACGCACTCACACACGCACACTCACACACGTACTCACGCACTCACACACACGCACACACGAACTCTCACACACGCACACTCACACGTACTCACGCACTCACACGCACACACATGCACTCTCACACGCACTCTCACACACACGCACACTCACACACGTACTCACGCACTAACACACGCACACACACGCACTTGCACACTCACACGCACTCTCACACACGCACTCACGCACACACATACACACTCACACACATGCACTCACACACGCACACGTGCACTCACACACGTACTCACGCACTCACACACGCACACACGAACTCTCACACACGCACACTCACACACGTACTCACGCACTCACACGCACACACATGCACTCTCACACACACTCTCACACACGCACATTCACACACGTACTCACGCACTAACACACGCACACACACGCACTCGCACACTCACACGCACTCTCTCACACGCACACACACACACTCACACACGCACTCACGCACACACATACACACTCACACACATGCACTCACACACGCACACGTGTACTCACACACACGCACTCACGCACACACACACGCACGCACTCATACACGCACACACACACATACACACACTCACACACACACACACACACACACACACACATGCACTCACACACGCACGCACTCATGCACACACGCACTTTCTCACACGCACACACTCACATGCACACACGCACTCTCTCACGCACACACTCACACAGACGCACTCACACACACGCACTCTCACACGCACGCGCACACACACACACACACTCACATGCACACACACTCTCACACGCACTCTCTCACACGCACGCACACACGCACTCTCTCACACACACATGCACGCACACACACGCACTCTCACATGCCCACACACGCACACACACTCACACGCACACACTCACACGCACTCTCACACACGCACGCACGCTCTCACATGCACACACTCACACGCACGCACTCTCTCACACGCACACACCGGGAGTCCAGAGCCGTTTAATAATTCACTGCATATCAGCGGCTCAGACTGTATTTACCATCAAATGTGACGCATGAGAACGGTTCATCACAGAGCCAGAGAAGAAACCGCAGAGTAAATTGAGTTGGGTGGCTTTTAGTTCATGCCTGCATGCTTGCGTGCTTCTCTACAGACAACAGTGTGAGCTTTAGCAGATAAACACGTGGAGATGGGAAACAGCAGTCAGATGCTCTCTAGGATGAGATCGTCCCTCATCAGACCAGCTACTGACCCGTGATAGCAAGCATCCGGATCCAGGCGTCCTGTTTCAATAGTAAAGATGAAAACAGCTAATGTTCAGAAACAGTCGTCTGATCAGGAACCGTAGGGCCTCCCAGTGGCATGTTCGTGAGCTGGACGATGATAGGACGTTTTCATTTCTGTTAGATTAATTTGCAGATTTCATGACAGAAAACTATTTGTCCATCTGAGAACTGAATGTTTGACCGCATACTCTCAGTTCTCTCTGGATGTACTGCGTCATTCTGGCTCAGATATGTGTGTCCGGTGACTCTGATCTCTATAACTGATGCTCATCTCCTCCATCGCCATCTCCCGTTTCACGACACAATCTCTTCCTGCTCACATAATCATTTACATACTAATGTGTTCGGTTATTCAGTTAGTAGTTCAGTCAATGTTCAGTCAGCGGGTTGTTATCATGAAATGAACCCTTTAGAGTGATTTAGACGTCACCCGCTATTCATTTCTGGTCGTGTGTGTGTGTCTATGTGTGTGTGATGATCTGATCATCATCTAGTCTGTCTGGAATGACATGAAGAAACAGAACAAACTGAGACAGACTAAATCCAGAAGAACTGTGTCTCCAAGATGCTTCAAGAAAGCTACCTGCAAATCTCCTGAGAAACTGCACAAGTGCACCGAGAGCAAAAGCTGCTTTAAACACAAAGGATGCTCACAACAAATGTTGATTTCATTTAGTTCATAGAAGTTAATTGATAAAGAAAATCTATTTATGACATTGTTTTTGACAGCATCCACATTTTACAGCATTTTTACACAAGTGCTTAAATCTTTTAACAGTACTGTAGCTTTGCAGGTAGGTTTCTTGAAGCGTCTTGGAGACAGTTCTTCTGGATCTCGGTTTGTTCTGTTTCTTCATGTCATTCCAGACAGACTGATGATGATCAGATCAGATCTCAAAAATCTCACTGGATTATTACAATTAATGGCTAAATGAATGTTTGGAAATGTAAACTGATATTTCCTACTGACACACTACAGCAAAAGATAGAAATAACTGACTTAAAACCATTTTTAGTTGCTGATAATACTAGTGTTCTAATCATTTTGGCCACCACTGTATACGACTGACTAATTGCTGTTGCTGATTCATTGCTAACGATTTGCTAGTTAGTAGAGAGAGAGAATCTGATTGGACAGTTCGGTATGATGTCACAGAGAAGAGAAAGACAAAATAACATTATAAATGTGTAATGCTGCTGTTGTCTTGAGATGACCTCATAAATACAGACAGTAAAGGACGCAGAACAGTCGTCCGTTTCCATATACTCAATCACTCACCGTCTGTAACGCTCGCTCATGCACATCATCTTTATCTTCACAGAGGGAAATTAAAACGTGAATGAGCTCGTGTGAGTGTTTATTGTGCGTTTATCTGTCGCCCACTGATTTATTTATATCTGATTTGTTGGAAAAATTAACGTCGTCCTATTTATTTGGGAGCGTAATTATGCATAAAATTACTGAGGTTCAGGAAAGAAGCATAATTAATAGAGGTTTTTAATATTCAGCGCTAAACACTTCAGTACTAATAAATTGTGTTTGTGATTTGCATAGAAATACAGTAAACAGGTCAAGAGCAGCGGCTGCAGCAGAGAGACTGAAAATCTTCACAGATTAAAATCACCATGCTGGATTACACAGCAAATCAGAACGAGATCCAATCGATCACTAAAGATCTCATGAGTGTGTTTGGATTGTGAGTGTCAGCATTGTGTGGAAATGCTTATGATTCTTCTGTCTGTCTTAAGACTCATCTGGAAATAAGTTTCCAGTAAATCAGTTCTCCAGTAATAATAACTAACATCGTGTCCAGTTCTGGAGTTTTTGCATTTAAAACTTCTGGACTGATTGTCATTTTCTTCTGTGATGCTCAAACATGGAGATGATATATATCTATAAATGATGAATGAATTCGTACGAGACTGTAGCTCCGTTCAGTTCAGTGCATTTGTGAGCCATTATTCACGGCACTAATTAAAGAATAATCCATATACCGCCAGAGCCTGATGTTTTATTCATCAATTAAAAAGATAACTGGAACCAATAAATCTTTTCTGCTAATGAATGTGAGCTGTGGGAGATCGAGCAATTAGTTCATTAAAGCGTCGGATCGGGTCATAATCTGAAGTTATGATTCAGTAATTAGTTTCACTGTGGGACTGTTCGGAACGTTACGGTTTCCCCACAGAAATGACTGGAAATATAATAATGAATACCGTTGAGATTAGTGACAGCAACAATCAAGTAAAACACAATGGTTCATATTCATAATTACATAACAGAGAAAATGTAATTTGCTCTTTAATCACCATCTAGCGTAAAATGACCAACTAGTTCATGACAATTAATCTTCAGCTTTGTTTCTCTCATAATGACAGAAGCTCATGGGATTTCTGAGCAAATGCAAGAATGAAAATGGATGCGAGTTTTTCTTCGTGGTGAATGAGAAATTAAATTAAACGCTTTACTGAGTGAAGTATTAAAGCATAGACACAGGGCTGCCCTGATGGTTTTCACTTCTGTGTCATATTGAGTCGTACAGCCAAATAAACTTTAATAATTTTTACAGGTCATATTAAAATATGGGTGACACTTATGTGATGTTGTGTATTGTTCTTTACAAGTAATTTTTTAATAAAATATTATTGTAATTATTACTTTGAGAAATACATTTTAATGTACAATAGTAGTATACATATATTTCTTCAAGTTAAACTGAACTTTTATTTTGGCGGTTGTAGTGAAGAGCTTTGAGTTTCTGTGTGTGATGATCACATTTTTCTCTGATCTTGCTTTAACATTTCATATCTAATGCAATGACATTCAGACAGATCTTATCTAGAATAATAAAATTAAATTTTAATTTGTGTGTGTTAGATAGAGATAGATAGATGTGTGTGTGTGTGTGAGGGAAGCAGACTCAGACAGATGGTTAGAATACAACAGGTGAGTTTTATTGAAATCGGTAGAGTCAGCAGGTAGCTGATAGAGGTGAGTAATAAGTTCAAAGAACAGGCACAGTAGTATGATGGTGATAATGGAAGTTCTCTTGCTCACAGAAACTCGTGGATACGGGGAACGGAGCGCGCACACACACACACACACACACACACACACACCTACCTCACACTCCTGGACAGCGGAGACACACTCGTGGAGATCCTGAGAAACACAGACGATGGAGTAGGGCTGGAAGGAACACACTGGAGATGAGACAGAAGGTAAGTAGGATATCAAGGTAAGTAAACAGGTAACTAGCATCAGTCCACTTCGAAAGAAACGAGATCGGACATTGAACTGGTGTGAGGTGTGTGCTTTTGTATGCTGGCTGATGATTGTGCGGATGATGGTACCAATGACTGGTAACCAAGTACGCACTGGAAGGGAGTGAGTCCAGTGGAGGGCTGGCGAAGAGTGTTCTGCGCGTACTCGGCCCAGCCTGGGAACTGGTTCCAAGAGTTTTAGTGACCATGGCAGAAGGTTCAGAGGAAGCGCCCAACTTCCTGGATCTTCCTCTCCATCTGCCCGTTCGACTGGGGGTAGTATCCTGACGAAAGGCTCATGGTCACACCTAGGAGAGTGAAAAAGGCCTTCCATACCTTGGAGATAAACTTCGGTCCCCGATCAGAGACAATGTCTTCGGGGATCCCATAGTAACGGAACATATTATTAAACATCAGCATAGCAGTCTCCATGGCTGTGGGTAGACCCTTGAGGGGTAACAGTCGACAGGATTTGGAGAATCAATCAATCAATCAATGACGATGAGGACGCAGGTATTACCATCAGAGGCCGGTAGATCAGTGATGAAATCTACTCCTCGGTGTGACCAGGGTTGGTTGGGAATGGGCAGCAGGAGGAGTTTGCCTGATGGTAAATGGCATGGGCTCTTGGAAACGGCACAGTCCGAGCAGCCTTGCACGAACCTTCTCACATCCCTGGCCATATTGGGCCACCAGAAGCGATCCTTCAGCAGCGAGAGAATGCTGTTGGCCCCGGGGTGGCCAGTGCCCAGAGATGTGCACAGAGTGAATGAGTGGAGTGCGTCATGCTCTGTTGATGCATTGCAAACCAGGTGGGCAGCCCGGCGGAGTAGATGTGGAGACATTGGAGGAGGTGTCAGACTCAGGATTCCACTGGATGGGGCTGACGATAATTTTCTTTGGAATGATGGTTTCTGCTTCCTCACAGACCTCTTCTGGGGAATGGAGATGGGAGAGAGCATCCGCTCTTACATTCTTGGGACCTGGACGATAGGAGATCGTAAAATTGAAGCGGGTGAAAAACAGCGCCCACCGGACCTGTCGGGTATTAAGTCTTTTAGCATCACGCAGATATTGCAAGTTCTTGTGGTCTGTGAGGACAATGAATGGATGTTGCGCACCCTCCAACCAATGCCTCCATTCCTGTAAAGCCAGTTTGATGGATAGAATTCCCCTGTTGCTGATGTCGTAGTTCATCTCCACCGGGCTGAGTTTGCGTGAGAAGGCGCATGGATGGAGTTTGGCTGGAGTCCCCTGCTGCTAAGATAAGACCACTCCTACTCCTGAGGTAGAAGCATCTACTTCTACTTGGAAGGGCTTCCCCGGATCGGGATGGATGAGGAGCGGAGCATTGGTGAAGGCTTCCTTGAGAGTTTTGAAAGCTTCAGTGGCAGCAGGGGTCCAGGACAGAGACTTGGGCTTGTTCTTCAGGGGGTTGGTGAGCAGGCTGGTGATGATGCTGTAGTCATGTATGAATCATCTGTAGAAGTTTGAGAATCCTAAAAAGCGTTGGAGTTCCTTGATGGTGGAAGGAGTGGGCCAGGTCTTGATGTCTTCCACCTTCCTCTCGTCCATCTGGATGCCACCGCTGTCGATGTTGTATCCAAGGAACTGCACTGAGGGTTGATGGAAGGAGCATTTTTCGACCTTGAGAAACAGATGGAATTCCCTCGGGCGTTTCAGGACCTCCGCAACATGGTGGCGATGTTCGGCCATGCTCCGGGAGTAGATGAGAATGTCAATGTAGACGAGGACGAATCGATGGAGATACTCCTGGAGAACCTCATGCATGAAATCCTGGAATACGGAAGGGGTGTTGACTAAAAATACCTAACTAGATACCATTGTTAGAAAATTGCAACAATATTAAAAATAAATAAATTTATACACTTAATTAAAACAAAAGTAAAAAAAAAAAAAAAATAAATAAAATCAAACAAACAAAAATATCCTGGCCAGAGGAGAACTGACCCCCCGACTGAGCTTGGTTTCTCCCAAGGTTTTTTTTTTTTTTCTCCATTCTGTCACAGAGGGAGTTTTGGTTCCTTGCCGCTGTCGCCTCTGGCTTGCTCAGTTGGGGACACTTCATTTCTAATGATTATCATCAATTTGATTTCATACATACACACACACACACACACACACACACACACACACACACACACCATTTAAACTAAACTAGACAATGACATCTCTGAATTCAATAACGAAATGCCTTAAACACTCAATTTTCAGTTAAATCTTATTATACATTACTGACACTCTATCCTCCAAATTGATACTGTTAAGTGCTTTGATACAATCTGTATTGTTAAAAGCGCTATATAAATAAAAGGTGACTTGACTAATCCATACGGCGTCACCCGATACTCGTAGTGGTCAGTAGGGGTAACGAAGGCGGTCTTCCACTCGTCCCCCTCGCGTATCAGGATAAGGTTATATGCGCTGCAGAGGTCCAACTTGGAGAAGACGGTGGCGCCACAGATGTTCGAGTGCCACTGGGACGAGAGGAAGAGGATAACAGAACTTGACTGTGATTTTATTGGGCACTCAATCGATACAAGCCCGCAAGCCTCCATCCTTCTTGGCCATGAAGAAAAAAAAAAAAAAAAAAAAAAAAAAAAAAAAAAAAAAAAAAAAAAAAAACACACACACACACCAACACACCTTGAAGCAGCAGGGGACGTTTAAGGGCGGATGTAACCTTGTTGCAGAGCCTCTTCGATATACTCCATGGCCTTCTGTTCTGGGAATGAAAGTGGATAAATCCTTCCACGGGCACTGACTCACCCGGTAACAGATCTATGGCCCAAGTGCCATGGCTGGTGCGGAGGTAACTGGGAGGCTCTCTTCGGGCAGAAGATGTCGCTGAAGGGGACGTAGCAGGTTGGAATATCAACTGACTGTTTCTCCCGTGGGCTCTCGATGGATGTCGAGTTGATAGCCCCACTTCAGAACCTCACCAGCACTCCATGAGATGACGGGATCATGTTGCACGAACCAAGGGCGCCCTAGAATGATCTCAGCGGTGGATCCCTCCAGAACCAGGAGATGGATGGATTCCCCATGCAACTGACCGACTTGAAGGTGGATGGGACCCGCACTGTACTTGACGCGTCTTCGATTGAGGGGTTTCCTCGTTATCAACTGAACTTGGTAGGTGGTCTTGGTTGCTGTGGTCGGGAAATTACGCTGGTGGCAGAGGCTCCCGGAGATGAAATTCCCGGCTGACCCGGAGTCAAGGAGGGCATGTACTGGAACAAAGACATTGGAGGCAGTAAAGATTACTATGGCAGTGAGGGGCTGCATATTAGCCACACCTGGCTTTATAACACACC
This sequence comes from Spinibarbus caldwelli, assembly GCA_039654775.1. Lineage (NCBI taxonomy): Eukaryota > Metazoa > Chordata > Actinopteri > Cypriniformes > Cyprinidae > Spinibarbus > Spinibarbus caldwelli. Next base: position 201,150 of record CM077252.1, read on the forward strand.
ATAGGTCGAGGAGGACAAAGTGGGCATGTAGAGATTACATGCCCGCTCGCACCGCAGTACAAACACAGGCCTTGGGTCAGCCGACTCTGCCGCTCGGTGGAAGAAAGGCGGGTTAGGTCGATTTGCATGGGTTCGTGGGCTGGTTCTGGAGTGCTGAGAGGCGATGGAGTGAAGAGCTAGGAGAATTTTGGTATTCTGTAAAACAAGATTGCATACGGTTAGCACACCTAATGGGGAGTTGGATGAATCTCTCCAAACCGTAGGAATTGTCGTATGCCGAGAGTTGCAGCCGCACTCTTGGCTCCAATCCCTGTCGATAGGCGATGAGGAGCGAGTGCTCATTCCAGCCACTGGCCACTGCAAGGGTTCTGAATTTGAGAGCATAATCAGTTATTGACAGAGATCCTTGATGGAGATGATGCAGTTGCTCTCCAATGGATGAATCAGCGGCCAGCCGGCCAAAAACTTCTCTGAAATGCTCAAAACTGTTAACAGATTGGGTCACAGTACCGGATTGGGTCCAGAGGGTCTCGGCCCACTGGAGCGCTCGTCCTGTCAGCAGGGAAATGATGAAGGCTATCTTGGCTCTGTCCATGGTGTAAAGATGCGGCTGCATTTCCAGAGCTAACGAGCACTGCAGGAGAAATCCGTTGCACTCCTCCGCCACACCAGTGAAGGGCGCCAGTTTGGCCATGGGACTGGCAATCACTGACAGGTGAAGAAGAGGTGGTGTTGGTGATGTTTGTGACGGGAGGTACCGGAGCTGTTGTGGGGGTGAGAAGAACTCTCCGAAGATTGACCACGAGTTCCTGGAATGGATTGGGCTGACTCATCCTGCCAGATTTCTCGGTTTTGGTCCGATCTTCTGTTAGGGAAGCAGACTCAGACAGATGGTTAGAATACAACAGGTGAGTTTTATTGAAATCGGTAGAGTCAGCGGGTAGCTGATGGAGATGAGTAATAAGTTCAAAGAACAGGCACAGTAGTATGATGAGGGTGATAATGGAAGTTCTCTTGCTCTCACAGGAACTCGTGGATATGGGGAACGGAGCACACACACCTCACACTCCTGGACGGCGGAGACACACTCGTGGAGATCCTGGGAAACACAGACAATGGAGTAGGGCTGGAAGGAACACGCTGGAGATGAGACAGAAGGTAAGTAGGATATCAAGGTAAGTAAACCAGTAACTAGCTGTAGTAGCATCAGTCCACTTCGAAAGAAACAAGATCGGACATTGAACTGGTGTGAGGTGTGTGCTTTTGTATGCTGGCTGATGAGGGTGCTGATGATGTGCAGGTGCGTGCAATTAATACTCAGGTGATGGAGTGCGTTGTGATTGTGAGGTGAATGAGCCTGGCTGATCCGTGACTATATATAAATATATATATATATATATATATATATATATATATATATTATATATTAGTGCAGTCAAACTATTAATCACATTAATTAATCAAACTATTAATCCCAAAAAAAGTTTTTGTTTACATATGTGTGTGTACTGTGTATATTTATGTATATATAAATACACACACATGTATTTATATATTTAAGAAAAATACGTTCCATTTATATATTAAATATATTTATATATGATATAATTTATATAAATATAAATATATACATGTAAATACATGTAAATATTTTCAAAACATATGCTGTATGTGTGTGTCTTTATATATACATAATAAATATACACAGTACACACACATATATTATGTAAACAAAAACTCTTATTTTGGATGCAATTAATTGCGATTAATCGTTTGACAGCACTAATATATATAAAGGAATATATTCCTTTATATATATATATATATATATATATATATATATATATATATATATATATATAAATATATAAGGAGTAAGTTTAAAGGAATATATTCTTGGGCATTGTGTGTGTGTGTGAGAATCACGCATGTCCTGAGCTCATTGCAGCTGGAGTGTGTTCATTGGCTCTGTGCTTGTTTCTCTATAATCAAAGCGTCTCTCTGATTCCTCTGCAGACAGACAGACAGATGTAATTTAGTTTCTGGCCACCGCCGCTCGTGTTCACAGGCCTCGCATCCAGAAAGCTGATCAAATTCTTTCACAGAAACACAGATTCTGTCCTGTTGCGGCTCATTTACAAACGTGTGTGTTTGTGACAGACTGAGAATAACTGCACAATAATCAGGACAGAGACACACGACACGACGCATCAGTCTCTCTCTCACACTGAGGTTTTGCCAGAGCAGCCGCTCGTTTCTAAAGGACAGACAGATGAAGTCAACAGAGTCTTTGCCAAACACAGATGGTCCAAACAAACGCATCCTGGACTCTGTTTCTGAGTCGTGTGATGTGTTCATTCGGACTGAACACATCACATGCAGATCCACTGACAGACAGACAGACAGCTGTGTCATATACTTCATATACTACTTTTAGCATTGATATTACCTCTATGACAGTCTATCTCTGGTAGGTAATGCCTGTTGCTCTTTCTCTGGGCTGGTTTACACTGGTTTAGACTGGTTTAGGCAATAAATACCCTGAAAATTCCTGTCTGAACTGGGCTGCAGCGGTTGTTCACATCTGATTATTGACTCTCTGTGTGATGTATGGTTGCAGTTCATTCTTCTGTGTGTTTTAGGTGTGTGTGTGTGTGTGTGTGTGTGTTTGTTTGTTTGTCTGTCTGGGTTTGTCTGGGTCTGTGTCTGTGTGTGTGAGAGAGAGAGAGAGAGTGTATGTGTGTTTGTGTCTGTGTGTGTGTGAGACAGAGAGTGTATGCAGGGCTCGAATTGAGGGGGAATGCGGGGGAATGGCATCCCCCTGGTCGAAAAAAATGACAAAAGCATCCCCTCTGTAAAACCACCATCCCCTCTTACCATCCCCTTTGGATTATTAATGTTGTGTATTATGTAGGCTAAAACTTATGCAAATGAAATGTTAAAATTCTCTACTTATGATAATTTACGAACTAAATAACGGCGATTGGCCAATCAGAACTCGGTACTCTGACAAGCTGCGCTCAAGCTGAAGCAGGGTTTAGACATTTTTTGCGCAAAATGGTTCACGCGCAACTTTTGAATTTCTTTAAAAATAAGACAACATAAGGTATGATTTTCCTTGATTAGAATTTAAAGACATTCCCCGACATACTGTGCTGTACGTGTGACTGAGGTTCTGAGAGATGATAGGAGAGCTGACATTATCGATGACTTTGCAAAAAAACAAACAAAAAGACGTTTTGAGAGTCCAAAAGCATTCACTGTGCGATTAACCCTATTAGAATGCATTTAGAATGCTCTTATAATTCATACAATGAAAGAAAAAAATACCCATGTATGAGTTTTTATATTTATTGCACAAGCAATGTACTTTTCTGAATATCAGCACATGTGCGCGACCACAAATGTGCTATTAATTTTATACAACAGTGCATAGCAACACGGTGTTTCTTCCTTGAATGAATCAGTTTTTGAATGAATCGAGTGAGCCAGTGATCCAACGGTCCATTCACATGGACTCACTTCTTTCATTTCTAATTGAATCAGCCGTTTTGAAAGAATCGTTTGATTTGAATTATTCAATAAATCTATTATTAAAATAGGGACTTGTTGCCATCTACTGGTGGTTTTATTGTCATATTTATTTATCCATGACAGGCCTAAACCAGTCAAGGTGCCTGCACAAAAACACATTCAGCAAAACATTTTTTAATTATCAATACTGATCAGAATTCCTCCAATTTAGGCCCAGAAGGAGAAAAAAAAAACTTATAAATAATAGTTAATTTAACAAGGCTAATTTTTCTTTAAATAATTAGACAAATTTTGTAATCATTGTATAAAATAAGCTGCAGGAACCCAACCATCCCCACCACCATCCCCCCTGAATTTTTTTACAATTCGACCACTGAGTGTATGTGTGTGTGAGAGTGTGTGTGTGTGTGTGTGTGTGTGTGTGTGTGTCTGTGTCTGTGTGTGTGAGAGAGAGTGTATGTGTGTGTGTGAGAGAGAGAGAGAGAGAGAGAGAGAGAGAGAGAGTGTGTGTGTGTATGTGTGTGTGTCTGTGTGTGTGTGTCAGTGATTATTCCTGAAACACACAGTAATGTCTGTGCTGCACGTGTTTTTTTGTCTCCACAGACAGAAACCCAGAATAAAATGCCTGTCCTCTTTCTCTGTCACTCTCATATGGATGTAGGACACTAAACCGGTCTGAAAGTCTGCTGGGTTTCACTCTAAACGCACCTGACAGACGCTCAGAGAGGGAACGGCTCATAGATTGATCGCTCTGTGCCATAATTACAGACCAGCGCCTTCAGATTCAGTTATTTGATGTATTTAGTTTTGATTGGGAAATTTCTTCTGACAGAAACACAGAATCTAAAATGACTTCGCGATTCCTCAGATGAGGGAGACATTCAGCGTGACACGAAATGAGGTAATTAACCTTTGATTTCTGCAAAACCTTTCATTAGAATGTAGGTGTGAGTGAGGCTGTGTGACGCCGGTGTTCGTCAGCGTCTGCGATCGCTCACGAGAGCTTCAGTCTTTCACAGCTCTTCATCATCATCATCATCATTATCATCACGCATCTCATAAAGGAGATTTATCGACACAAACTATGTCAGTTTGCAATGCAAATAAATCAATGTGACGTGATGATATTAAACAGAGGCGTTATGTTGAATATCAATTTACCAATCAAATGAAAAAGCAATAAGGGGATCATGTTTTTCTCACCACAAATGTTTATTGGCTTTTATGATTTGTTTGCTTGCGCAGGTTATTACTGAAATGAAGAAAAAGCTGAGATTTAAATGCAGTGATTTGCTTCTTCAGTCTTACAGAAGTGAATGCTGAGCAAACCCTGAACACCAGACTACCTCAAACCCACAGACCCTGAACATGACCTCTGAGGCTCTGACCTCTGCAAAAACAGTCGACCCATCATCACCCAGTGCCGGTGTGACCTCTGACCTTCATGTGTTGAGTTCAGAGGAAGCTCCTCTGCGGACGGATGTATAAAGCGCTCCAGAGACGCGGCGTCTGTGTTTCTGGTGTCAGAAACAGAATAATAAGTATGTGAAGTGATGTGGAACTTGTGCTGTAGGAAACGCTTCAACCTCATTAGCCTTCTAAAACAAAGAGACTCAGAGAGAGAGATGGAGAAGATAAAACCAGCCGCTGTTCCTCACTGACACTAAAGAGATGCTGAAGCAGAACCTGAGACGTGCTGCAGTCTGTAATATGACAGCTGAGCGCTTCTACAGATCATACACACGCTCGCTGACACACAATTACACCGCCAGCCAATTAGAGGAGAGAGAGCCAGACGACATGTGTGTGTGTGTGTGTGTGTGTGTGTGTGTGTGTGTGTGTGTGTACGCGTGAGTGTGTTTGTGTGTGTGTGTGCGAGCAAGCGTGTGTGCACGTGCGTGTGTGTGTGTGTGTGTGTCGACTGAGGTGAGACCCTTCCGCAAGAACTGAATCTCCAACCGCTCACCGGGTGCCGAGGCAAAAGTGGCTGCCCACTGCTCCGGATGTGTGTGTGTATGTGTGTGTGTGTGTATGTGTGTGTGTGTTTTTGTTTGTTCACGGTGTGTGTGTGTGAGTGAGAGAGCACCTTTCCTTTTTCCTTTCCTTAGAATCTGGGTACTTTTTGCAGCCAATTACAGCATGACTTGAAATCTCACTATTTTTTTCTCTATTTTTTAATAGGAAAAAAATGTAATAAACAATCTGACACGAGATGCCTAATGTTCCTCTTTAACATGTGCTTAATTTTTGTAAACATTTCTGGATTTCATGGGAAGTCTTAAAGGGTTACTCCACCCCAAAATTAAAATTTTGTCATTAATCACTTACCCCCATGTCGTTCCAAACCGGTAAAAGCTTCATTCGTCTTCGGGAACACAATTTAAGATATTTTGGATGAAAGCCGGGAGGCTTGTGACTGTCCCATTGACTGCCAAACAATTAACATTGTCAAGACACAGAAAAGTATGAAAGACATCGTCAGAATAGACCATCTGCCATCAGTGGTTCAATCTGAATTTAATGTAGCAACGAAAACACTTTTTCTGTGCAAAGAAAACAAAAACGACGAATTTATTCAACAATTCATCTCCTCTGGTTCAGCGTAGCGCCATTTTGGAGAATATCCACTGGACGCAAACTGCGTACGCTTTTCTGTGTCAGCCGCTGTCTCCCAGTTGTCATCCAAAATATCTTTAACTGTGTTCTGAAGACGAACGAAGCTTTTACGGGTTTGGAACGACATGGGGGTAAGTGATTAATGACAAAATTTTAATTTTGAGGTGGAGTAACCCTTTAAGAAAGTTGAAGATTTACTGCTGTGGCGTGTGTTCTCCGAGAAATAAAAACCGTGGCGTACTCTACAGAGGACAGGAATGAATTGCTGCGTCTCAGGAGGATAAATTGCATAGTTTATCATGACTTCATAGTGAAGTCTCGTTGATGTCTCATTTATCACCGTACTTCTGAGCATTTCCTATTGTTTTCTTGTCTCTTTTGTTTCCTCTTGGATTCCTCTCTGGATTAAAGGGATGCTTCATCAAAAATTATCATTCTTCATCATTCACTCGCCCTCAGTCATTCAAACCTGCTTCAGCAAAAATTCTTTAGCGCAACACAATGACGATATTTTGAGAAAAGTCTCAGTGTTTTTTTGTCCTTATAATGAAAGTCAGTGGGCTTCGATGTTGTTTGGTTTCCAACATTCTTTAGATTATCTTCTTTTGTGATCCACTGAAGAAAGTCATAGATGTTGGAGTGATGCGAGGGGTCGATGTTCATCTTTGTCTCTGATTCCTGTTTGACCTTGGTTTCATGATTTCTTTCTTTATCTGTTTATTCAGTTATTTTTTCTTACTGTAAAAATTGATGAACAAAACCAATCATGCAGCGAGTCTTTGTGAAAAGTGCTACATTGCCATGCGAGTGAAGCATCGCTGAATGTCGTTCTGTCATTTGTCTCGGGCGTTTCTGCAAAGCTCAGGTCAAAACGAAGCCCTGAACACGTCTCTGTGACGAGCGAGAGCGATCTGGGATATTAAATAGCCTGCAGACCCAGCCATATTCAGTCCACGAGACACTATTAGATCATTTACAGTGGTGATTTTTAAAGCAATGCATAAGGTAATTTTTTTGCTGAAGCCTGTCCCTGATTATTCTAGATTGTAATTTGCATTTAGAATGGACATTACTTTGTCCAGAGGCTTTTAAAAGCCTTCTCAAAAAAAAACTCTTGACTTGTGGGTCACGAGTCTCTTCAAGGGCTTTGAGATCAAAACGATTCAGTAAAATCTTAGTCAAGAAACAAGAAAAGCTGAGAGGATTCCTGCCTTCATGAAGCGAGAGGGAATTTGACATCAGCAGACGGAAGTGAGGAGAGAGACAGATCAGATTTCATTCCTTCCCATCGAGCGATCAGCGTTACAGACAAGTTTATCAGCCGCTGCTGTGTTTGTCTTTCAGTGAATCACAAATGTGAACTGAACACAAATTAATAAGCTGTTACTTTGAGAATGTCTAAAAAACTGATGAACAATTGAGTGGGAAGATCTTTTGACAAATAAAGAGCCAGAATGTGTTTGTCAGTGCGTTTCTCATCCCCTCTGTGCAGCAACACTAATGAGCTTTGAGCTCCAGCAGCACCCTCAATAAACATGTTTGCTGCTTATTTTCAATGGAAATTAAATTTCATAAAATGGACTAATTGTAGAGTTATTACGCCACAGCATATATGTGTGTGTGTTGATGTAAATAAATCAGTCGGAGCGCAGGAACAGCCTGAGCTGTATCAGTCGTCTCTGTATGTCAGGATCTCATCGTCCCGCTGAGTTTGATCGGGTCTGAGCCGGAGAAACGCTGCTGTATGCGTCTCGTGTGTTTCTCTGTAGAGACGTGAAGGACTGGAGTGTTTGATGAGCGTCAGGAGTGTGAGGAGTCGAGTGTTTTACAGATGCTGATTCTTTGCGTGTGTTTGGAGCTCCATTCAGAGATTCTGTGAGGATTCTAGCATCTCTTTCAGTGTGATTTGAATTTGTCTCGTCAAACTCTTTGTATTAAAAGGGTCGGGAAATACACTTTCAGATTTTTATATTGTGCTTTTTGAAGTTAGTTTATACCAGCACTCAAGGACCGACGTTGCCTTTCCCTGGTTTATACTTTTTTTTTTTTGCACCAGAAAGTACCATATTTGTCAAAATGATCATTTTCACACTCTCTGAAAAGCACTCGATCTTAAGCAGCGTTTCCTCTTGCAGGAACAGAAGTAAAAGCCCCCGGCTGTGATTGGCTAACTTCGAGTTCAGCTGAGTAGAAAAGATTAATTCATATTTTAAACTGGGGTAACACTTTATTTTGATACTCCACTAAGTTAGTTTTATCGTAGTTTGTATGTTTTTATTATAGCGTAACCTCTCATGTGTAAATATGAAGAATGTTTTGATTGTCCATTTTATGGCTCCTCTGAATTACTGTGACTGCAGATGATGCTTACTCACTGCGTGACTGTTGTAGCTTGTATGTTAGTGTGTTTACTACTAATATGTGCTGCGTTCAGTCTGTTGTGAAATATATTGTAGTTCAGACTCGTGATGAGAGCTGATGAACACGTGTGTGAACATGATGTGAAGTTCTGGTCGTGTCGGTGAACCCAGCTCGTCTGCTGCTGATCAATCCAGGGATGTTTCCACGGCTGATAATGTGCTTTTGTGAGCCGCAGAAGATAAGATCAGTGCAGCTGGAGCGCCGTGAATCAGGAGAGTTATCAGCACACGCGGCGTTCAGAGCTTTACTGCACCCAACAAATAGAGACAGATGCTTTTAATAAAAGCGATGCTTTAAATCTGAATGTACTCATGACGAACTCTCCAGTCCAAATTAAATCACATTCAGAGCTCCTGCTGTGACCACACAAGTGTTTTGGTTTGCTAATGTGCTTCAGAAGCTCAACATCACATCAATTATCCTCTAATGCTCACGCAAATGGGATTCAAGTGAAGCAGAAGGCCGGTGAGTCACAGGAATGCTTCAAACGAGAGAAACACCCCAGGATTGAACACCCCGCTGCATCTGCCGTCACATCCGGAGCAGTGATCATCAATAACACACTGGAGCTGATCTGAACAGAAGCAATGTGTTTGCTCATAGCTGGAGTTGTACTTCAGTCGAGGAGTTGTTTAACTCGTGAACAGACCTTCCGGTGCTTTCAGGAACTGTCTCTGATTTACTGGATTCTGTTTCATTTGTTTTTTTGTGATTTTTTTTTTGTTGTTGAAACATGGTTCATTTGTAGTGACACGCCTGTGATTTTGGAAATATTGATTTGATTCTTCTCTTGTTTGCATCATCCACATCGTCCCTACTTGCAAACCTTTCTGAATGATTGAGCTCCATGCAGTATTAATGCTTGTCACGAACGCTATTCGTTTATTTTACTGTCCCTTTGTCAAGTCATTTAACTGGTCGTGACACGTACGGCACAGAAGACATTTATCCAAGTATTCGTCTGCTCTGTGCGTCTGAAACTGCAAAAACAAGAAAAATGCCAAGAAAGTTTCTCCTAATAGTCTTCCATGTGACTTGTGCACTAATGTCTCAAGTCTTCAAGTCATCGTTGGTTCTCACAGGTCTCATACGTTCATAATATCAATGCACCCATGTAGAATATCAATGATATTTTACAGTTATTTTATTTTATTGCATTATATGTATTGTTTTATTGTGTTATTTTGTCTGTTTTGATGCTTAGTGGAGTAACTGATGGAATAATGTAAGTAAACAATTCCTTTGTTCTTATAGTTTGATATTGTAGTCGACTACATAATCGACATGCTTTCATTGCTGAGGAAGAGCTGTGATGCGCTCAGATCATCAGATCATCAGGCCGTCTAACATGAGAAACAGCGTTCATTGATCTCCTGTGGGAAACGGAGGAACATGATGCTCCAGGCGAAAGCCTTTATAGAGCACAAACACTTCCAGCGAACTTCCCGAGCTTCATCTCAGTGATGGTGTTTCTGGGAAGGTGACAGTGATCTTCAGTGTCCTCTGAATGAACTCAGACTGAGACACACAGATCTCCAGTTACTCTCCAGACGAGACGCGGCATGACTGTGCAGAAATCACTCATACATCACACAACTGGAGCGATGTGTTCAGAGGAGAAACCAAAGCCGAACTCGTGTATCCACTGGCTTCAATTGCTGGTTAGCTGTTAGCTGTTAGCCACTAGCGCTAGTGTTCTGATGATCTGCTGGAGGATGAGGACTGATGTATTTAACATCATGACACAGATGTGATTCTCTGACACTTGTGTTTGAGCCTCTGCAGGCTGAAAGAATCAATGAGATGAACAGAAACACACATGATGAGGCTGAAGAACACACTCTCTCTCACTAGGGCTGCACGATATATCGCATGTGATATTTAATGCGCATCTTGTCAGTAAAGCCGGTCCTGTAATCAGCGGTAATTTCCATCATGTGCGTGATTTCACATGGAACTGCATTTACCACACATAGCCGTTGTTCAGTTTGAACCGGCTTTACTGACAAGAAGTGCATTAAATATTGCATGTGATATATCGTGCAGCCCTATCTCTCACACTCTCACACTCACACACACACACACACACACACTCATCAGGACATAGGAAACTCTGCAGCAGTGGATGTTTTGCTTCTGCTCAGTGTTTCTCTGTGTTTTGTCTGTTGCTGGTCAGGTATGTCTCTCATCAGCACGTCTCTGTGTTTAGTCAGTGCTCTTGTTCTGATGGTTATAAAGTCTGTTTAGAGACAGATTGAGCTGTTTTCTGTCTAAGGCTCGAGATGTTTCTTGCTTTTGTTCAGGAGTTCAGTCGGTTCTTATGATGGATGCTCTGTGTGTCCCTGCCGCTTAGTGGACATCAAACCTAATGCTGCTTTTGTAATTCTCTCTCTCTTTCTCTCTCTCTCTCTCTCTCTCTCTCTCTCTCTCTCTCTGTCTCTCTCTCTTGCTGTCTCTCTGATCTTTCTGAAGCTGTCAGACTCTTGTTCTCATGTGATTCACTGCAGGATTTCAGAGGCGTGCAAGTTCACTCAGTATATAGAGAACATGAGAGAGTGTCTGTCTGTCTGTCTGTTCTTAATTTATGGCAGATGAATTCATTAACGACTGTGATTCATGATTAAACTGTGTGAAGATTCAGCTCTATCATCATAATTCTAGATTTTGGACTGACGTAGACGTTATATTTCTGTTCCGATCACTCCGGCCACTGCATTATTCATGAGGAGTGTTTCTGTTTTTTATGTCAGTTCTGATAATTTATTCATTATTTACAGGTTTATTAGATGTTTGGGTCAGACTGTACGTCATTTGTGCTTTCAGATATTATTGTGATATTGTAGATTTTTGCTAGAGCAGAACAGATGATGATTCAAATAAAATGTAAATCAATAAGTCTATTTGACTCAAACTGAGCTTGAAATACTGCAGATGTTCAGGTGTTTTGTGTAGTTATGAATCAGACGAGTGTTTCCATCTATTGTTAGTGTGATGTGAAAAGAGAATTGTCTTTATTAGCAAACAGACTGAAAGCACTGATGACATCATCATAGGTTCGGGGGCGTGTCCAGTCACCTGACTGTCCTTCATTAGCATCAAGTCAAGTCACCATTATTTATATAGCGCTTTTTCAATGCAAATTGTGTCAAAGCAGCTTTACAGTATTAAACGGGGAAATAGTGTGTCGAAATAGTGTGTCATTCTCCTCTGGCCAGACGAAACCAGCAGTTTAATTCTAGGCTGCAGGAGAGTCAGATTGTGCAGAGGACTCATCTGGTTCATGGTCTTGTCCCGATGGCCGTCTAGGTGATGAGGTCTTCGCTGGGAATCAGTCTCTGGGGCTCATCTAGGTGTCCTGCTCTCCGCTGACATTCAGGGCTGTAGAGGTCATCTCTAGGTGCTGATCCACCATCTGATCTGGATACAGACTGGATCCGGCTGACTGCAGTGACCATCTGATATGGATACGGACTGGATTTGGAGGCTACGGTGACCTCGGAATAAGAAAGAAACAGACTAATATTAGCATAGATGCCATTCTTCTTACGATGTAACAAGTACATCGTGTGTTATGGGAAGTGTTCCGGTTGACCTAATTAATGCAGCCTAACAATCCTTTAACGGATTTGAATTATAGAAATGCAATAGTGTATTATGTGTAAGTCAGGATAAAGAGCTGGGTCTTTAATCTAGACTTAAACTGACAGAGTGTGTCTGCTTCCCGATCAATGTTAGGTTGATTGTTCCAGAGTTTGGGCACTAAATAGGAAAGTATCTGATATTTTGATATTCTAGGTATTATCAAATGGCCAGAGTTTTGAGAACGCGGCAAACGTGGAGGACCATAATGCGATAAGAGCTCGCTCAAATACTGAGGTGCTAAACCATTCAGGGCTTTATAGGTAATTAGCAAGATTTTAAAATGTATACGATGATCAATGGGGAGCCAGTGCAGTGTTGACAGAACCAGACTAATATACTTCCTGGTTCTAGTAAGAACTCTATCTGCTGCATTTTGGACCATCTTATTTTGTTTATTAAAGGTGCAGAGCAACCACCCAATAAAGCATTACAATAATCTAACCTTGAGGCATTTGACATTGAGAGCATAGGTCGCAATTTAGATATATTTTTAAGATGGAAAAATGTGGTTTTACAAATACTAGAAACGTGGCTTTCAAAGGAAAGATTGCTATCAAACAGCACACCTAGGTTCCTGACTGATGACGAAGAATTGACAGAGCAGCCATCAAGTATTAGTGTTCTAGGTTATTACATGCAGAAATTTTTGGTCCAATAATTAACACCTCTGTTTTTTTCAGAATTTAGTAGTAAGAAATTACTCGTCATCCAGTTTTTTATATCAACAATACAATCAGTAAGTTTTTCAAATTGGTATGTTTCGTCGGGTCGCAAAGAAATATAGAGCTGAGTATCATCAGCATAACAGTGAAAGCTAACACCATGTTTCCTGATGATATCTCCCAAGGGTAAAATGTAAAGCGTGAAAAGTAAGGGGCCTAGTACTGAGCCTTGAGGTACTCCATACTGCACTTGTGATTGATATGATACCTCTTCATTTACTGCTACGAATTGATGGAGGTCAGAGAAGTACGATTTGAACCATGCTAATGCACTTCCTCTAATGCCAACATAGTTTTCTAGTCTATTCAAAAGAATGTTGTGGTCGATAGTGTCGAATGCGGCACTAAGATTAAGCACTAATAGAGAGATACAACCACGATCAGATGATAAAAGCAGATCATTTGTAACTCTAATGAGAGCAGTCTCAGTACTATGAAACGGTCTAAATCCTGACTGGAAATCCTCACAGATACCATTTTCTCTAAGAAGGAACATAGTTGTGATGATACTACCTTTTCTAGTATCTTTGACAGAAAATGGAGATTTGAGATCAGCCTGTAATTCATTAATTATTTGGGGTCAAGTTGTGTTTTTTTTTTTTAATGAGAGGCCTAATAACAGCCATTTTGAAGGTTTTTGGGACATATCCTAATGACAATGACGAGTTAATAATATTCAGAAGAGGATCTATGACTTCTGGAAGCTCTTCTTTTAGTAGTTTAGCTGGAATAGGATCTAACATACATGTTGTAGGTTTAGATGATTTAACAAGTTTATACAATCAAGCCAATTAGGGAAGCGTAAAGTTTTTAGGGCCAAACGCTTCAGTGTGTCCTGCCCTAACTTCCTGTTTCAGAAGGAAATACATCATTCTGATGCGTCTCACGTCTCATTTAAACTCGTCCCTGTGATCCTCACAATCACATTAGAGACGCGTGTGTGTGTTTGTGATACGCTGAGCTGATCGACTGATACGTGTTTATCAGAGACTGTGATCAGATGATTTCATGACACACACAAGCAGCGTTAAACACACACACACACACACACACACACACACACACACAAACACACACAGTCTGGTTAGCTATCCTTTTAGGGACTCTCCAGAGGCGTAATGGTTTTTATACTGTACAAACCGTATTTTCTATTGCCCTACACCAACCCTACACCTAAACCTACCCCTTACAGGAAACTTCTGCATTTTTACTTTCTCAAAAAAACTCATTCTGTATGATTTATAAGCTTTTGTACCCCTGGGGTCCTCAACTTAGGTCCCCACTGTGACATGAGTCCCCATGAGTCTGTGTGTATTCAGGTTTAAGTCCCCACCAGGATATATAAACCTGTGTAACTGTCATTGGCCAGTAAGCGCTGTTGCGTGTAAACCTCACTCCCCTTGTTAGAGCACCTGCCTAGCATGCTGGAGACCAAGGTTCGAGACCCACTCGGAACAAGAACGAGGTGTGGCGGTGCGTACCCGAGGGGGTTACACCTGTACACATACAGACACACACACACACATTAAGATTCACTCATATATTTTAATAAGTGTGTGTGCGTGCGTGGTTTTGTGACATATGAGGACACAAATTTGCATAATGACATGGATATGACAGGTATTACAAGGAGAAGGTGACTTATGAGGACATTACCCCATATCCCCATATTTGAAAAGGCTTATAAATCATACAGAGTGAGTAAAACTACACAAAGTTTCCTGTAAGGGGTAGGGTTAGGGGTAGGGTTTGGTGTAGGGCGATAGAAAATACGTTTTGTACAGTATAAAAACCATTACGCCTATGGGATGTCCCCACAATTCACAAAAACAAATGTGTGTGTGTGTATATGTGTGTCTGGCATGTGTGTGTGTGTCTCGAGGGCTCTGAGGTCGGTTCTGTGTGTTTATGTTCAGTCTGACTGACTCACTGACTTCTGTTTCCAGTCAAGCTCTTCTCTGCTATCTTTGGTTAATGAGCAGCCGAGAGCACAGGTGCATTATGGGTAATGTGAGTAGGGGTTCTGGACTGAGTAATTGATGTGACACTCAAGCCAAAGGTCCTGCAGTTTGATTCATTATGAAACGATCTGATCTGCCCTGACCGACACACACACACACACACACACACACACTCACTCATATACTCATAGACTGTACTGTGTGTGTGATGTGTGTGTCAGTGCTGCCCTCTAGTGGAGCTCGTCTGATTTACGGTTTGGATTCACTGAGAATGTACTCATGATTTATCAGTTTATTTTTCGTTGATCATCCTCATTGCCCCCACGTTGTTTATTCAGCGATGAATTCCAAATATAATTTACTGTAGCACCAGTGAATTTCATAAATATCTGTGACTTTTCCTGATCAGGTTGAAGAAACTTTAATTTGCTGGTTTTCAGCTCCAGAGAGAAGGAAACGCGTTTGCTGATTGTCTTTATTCCAGCGATTAGAAATTACACGCTTTTATTTGACTTTGTTCAGAGCGGAAACTCTATTTTTACCGCTTGTGTCTGTGGCTGGTTATGATCAAATATAAAGACAGCTAATGATGTTCTTTATAGAAAAAGTGTTTCCTGTGCTAATGAGATTTGAAATAAAATAATAATCACATCTAATGAATCTGCGACATTTCTCATTGGTTACCATTAGTTAATGCATTAGCTAACATCAGCTATCAATGAGCAATATAATATTGTTAATGTTTATAATAATACAGTTGTTCATGTTAGTTCATAGTGCATTAACTAATGTTAACAGATACAACTTTTTGATTTAAAACAATGTATTATTAAATGTTAAAATCAACATTAAATTGGGTGTAAGTATTGTTTATTGTTAGTTCATGTTAACTAATGTAGTTAACTAATGTTAGCAAAAGAATGTAAAAAGTTATTAATCAGAGCAGGACGTATTTACAATCTGTTTTTATTTATGTATTTATTTATTTACTTTTGAGAGGTAAAAACAAGCAAAAATAATGAAGACTGACACTAGATGGGGAACTCAGGAACTCAGCACAAAAATAATGATATTCTATGGGACTGTTTTTACTCTGAAACAATGGAAACAGATTTTGTAACTGTAACTGTTCTATGAACTTAATAAATGTAGTTAGATTTTGTCTGTCATTCTTTGAGCCATTTCTCACATGAAAGGACAGTTCATCTGAAAATAATCATTCTCTCATCATCTCTCCTGCATAACGTTACAGATATGTGTGACCTTCTGTATTATGATCATGGCTTTATACATGACGTTTCTCCAGTGTTTTTATTCAATACGGCAGTTTAGAGATTAAATAAAAGCGGCGTGAAAGGGTGTGTGTGTGTGTGCATGACTGCGTGCGTGCGTGTGTGTGTGTGTGTGTGTGTTTGCTCAGCCGGTCATCTGTGAAGTCGAGGTTGACCGTATCCAGGATGTGCTTGTGTGTTGTCGTCATGGTAACAGCAGCATCTCTGATGCTGGACAAATGTGAGTTAAAGCTTTCCGTCACAGAAACGGCTGCTGATGAAATCAAATGAATCACTGTGATGAGTTTGTGACCTCTGACCTCAAACATACACAGAGATGTTAAACCCAGGCCTCATCATATGTGATACTCTGTGATGTGCTGGATTCATATTCTTTTCTGTGAATGATGTACATCTCTGTCATCAACATCTGTAACACATCTGTGTCCATTTAAAAAAAAAATCACAATGACAGTAACACACAGGGGTCATGAGGTCACTGTCATCTTGTGATCTGTAATGTTTGTTGTTTTTTTGTATTATCCACACTTACGTCTATTGCAGGGGTAGGCAACATCGGTCCTGGAGTGCCGCTGTCCTGTAGAGTTTAGCTCCAACCCTAATCAAACACACCTGAACAAGCTAATCAAGGTCTTCAGAATTACTAGGGCTACAGGCAGGTGAGGTTTTTTTTAGGGTTGGAGCTAAACTCTGCAGGACATCGGCACTCCAGGACCGACGTTGCCTAACCCTAGTCTATTGTATGTGTGTTTTTGTTTTGTTTTTTTGTTTTTTTTTGTAGTGATGGACGTGCTGCCATAAATGCTGTCAGTGGATCGAACCCAGAACATTCACTCAAGCATCCTAAAATAAACCCGGTTCTGCTTCATGTTGCATAATTCTTTGAGCCATTTAATAACTGATCTCAGAGGAGTGTTTGTGCTGTAATGAGGGCTGTGTCCAGCAGGGGTCCCTGTTTCACAGAGGAAATGACATCATTCAGCTGCTCTGTGAAGCTGTGTGAGAGATTTTTAGCATGAATACAGTGCTCCCGACAGATGTCAGTGATGAGAAACACAGCAGAACTGGACTGAGAACAGCCAATCAGAGCTCGTCTCTGCCTGTGTGTGTGTGAAATGAAGGCCAGATGAGAGAAGCCACATTTCTCTGTCCTGCTTCTGTGAGTTTACAGGAGTGTCACATCATCATTACTGCGAGCGCTGAGGCCGGGCAGATGCTGCATCAGCAGGAGGCTTTCATGTGTTTATCTGAAAGCTGCTTGTGTATGTCAGTCGCAGCAGGACTCGTGAAGAGTTTCTCAGCCTCCGCTCGTCGTCTCGAGGTCTCCCTTTAAACCGTTAAAGTTCCTCTCGCCATGCGTTTATGTTCTTTTGTTTCATAACCGGATTTTAAATTATCTGAGGATTAATTCCATCTGTGGGTGAAAACTGCTGACAGATGGACAGATTATATGGATTAATGCAATTAGAGGTGAAATTAATTAGTAATGAGCAAACACTATATTACTAAACAACAGTGCTGCAGATAATGTAGTGTTTATGCTAGATCTGCAGGGTAGAGTGTGTATGTGCGGATCCTGTTGTTTTTCATCTAAAGAATGAATTTATCTAAAGAAATGTTTTTAGTTCAGTATTTATTATTACTATTATGTTTTTTCCACTCTTTTCAAACAAATAATTAGTGTTCTCTCAATATTCTAATGCTTGAGTTGACCACTATATGAATAAAGCTGAATTTTTCACAATTCTATACTGAATTAATCAAAAGAGTTTTTAGTTTATTATTATACTGTCAGAGACTGAGTTATACAATAATCATCCTTTCTTGGCATGACATTCGCTGATAGACCTTGACTGAACACTGAATCAACCGATCTGCACAGACTACCTGATTGGTCCAAATGTGTAGCACAGCACATCCCACAATGCATTGCGCTTGATCTAACCTTCCGTTTCTAGTGTGACGAATGACCTTAAAACTGAGATCACTTATAATGTCTGTTCTGAGAAGATCAGCGGACGGCGCTCTGCATGTAACGCGGTTGCGTCTGTGAGCGAAGCCGAAGTTTCCCACAATCCCCTGCAGCAGCGAGTGAGCGGCGCGTGTCGGGCTGACCATAGCGCTGCAGATGTTTTGCGGTTTAATGGCTCTTTGTCATGAGCGTCTGACTCTCTGAGCTGAGCCCAGGGTCCATCAGACGTGATGCGCTGGTGAGCATTAGCACGCGGGTGTTTGTTTGCTCGTATTCTAATACATTCACAGATCCATGTGAAGAGCTGTTAGGACCATTTCCAGCCGCATCTGCTGCATCTGGAGCTCTTTTACTGGTTGCTATGGTGGCGTGGGTGATTGTCAGGGTGTTGCTATGCAGTTCCTAGGGTGCTTGGCGACCCCTCGGATCCCTCCTTCATCCGTGGGCTTTTCGATCGGATCAGTCTAAGCTCTGACACCAGTATCAAACATTTCCTCCAGGTCTGGCGTTTACAGTTTCTGCATGATATTTCCACTGTTTGTGATGTAATTGCTGGTAATATAGTGCAAGGACAGAATGAATTCTTTGTGTTTTTCACTGCTGTATTAATTTCATCAGCTTTTCATCATCACAGTCGAGAACAAGACTCATTCATTAGTATTTAATCTAAAGAAACATCAGCTTAGAGAACGATGTTCATCCCTATGCAGACAGAATAATCAATAGTAATCAATAGCCATTTATTCAGAAACAGAGAACCTGAGGCTGCTGTTGCCATAGTAACTGCTTCACACGTCTGACATGGAAACATGTTTGATATTCATCCAAACTGACCGCATCCATCTGCACTCGAGCCCATTAGCACTACCTAACCCAACAGAGTGACTGTCTGCATGTTAACCAGGTCAGAGTTTTTTCTCTCAGCAGTGTGTTTGTACTTTGAGGAGACCAGCTCCCCCCCCCCCCCCCCCCCCCCCCCACACACACACACTCACGCGCACACATACACACACACACACACACAGACACACACACGCACACTCACGCGCACACATACACACACACTCACGCGCACACACATACACACACACTCACGCGCACACACACACACACACTCACGCGCACACACACACACACACTAACTCACACAAACAAACACACTCACGCGCGCACACACACACACACACTCACGCGCACACACACTAGACATGTGCCGGTAATCGGTAATGCGATATATCACGATAATGAATATGCACGATATTGTTATCGTGGGCACTTCAAAATACCGAAAATAATAATTTATTACAAATTAATCTGAATTTTGAATGCATTTTAAGAGTACTTTTCCCATCAACTGGTTAAATGCACAAAACCGCTGTAAACTGCGTTAAAGATGTGTGTGCACTCTGATGTAAACAAACACGGATCAGAAGCGTATGGCGGAACACATGAAGGAGCCGCGCTGAATAAAAGCGCACATTCACTCTCTGACAGCAGATGGCGCTAAACAGCAAAACTGCGGCCGTTACCCCGGAAACCCCTTAAACAAACCAGCTGCACTACTTTCTGTTTCTGAAACATATTTAAATTATTTGAATAGCCATTCAGATTTCTGTGTTCGCTATGGTGTTCATCACAGCACCAAATACTTAAATATTTAGACTTAATAGGCTATTTATTTTAAAACGTTTTTACATTTTAATCTGGACTACAACATGCCCTAGATATTGTTTGAAAGTGTTTTGATTCTTTATTGTTCGGTCACACTTTACATTAGAGCTTCATTAGTTAACATTAGTTAATTTATTAGTTAACATAAACTCCCAATGAAAAAATCTTATAAACATTCATTAATCTTAGGTAATTCCAATATTTAATAATACGTTTTTAAAATCAAAAGTTGCAAGGTTTTTTTTTATTATTATTTATTTATTTGTTTTGTTTTATGAACCCAGATTAATAACTTCTGGAGCAAATGTAGCTATTGCTCATTGTTAATGTTAATGCATTAACTAAGTTTAACTAATGAGATCTTATTGTATATTGATAGGCTACCTATTGCTCTTTATAATTCGTTTGCACTTTAATCTGTGTAAAATTTTTAACTTTATACATTTTTTCTGTATTGCTTTATTGTATTTAAATGTTCAGTTATTTTTGTTATAAGAAAAAAGATATTAAACCTGTTATACTTTATTATGACAACACTTTTTTGCAACTAAATTTCAATATCGTGATAATACCGTATGCCGTGATAAAAGTATTAGCAATTAATCGCAACATGAAAATTTGATACCGGCATATCCCTAACACACACACACACACACACACTAACGCGCACACACAAACACACAAACACACACACTCTCACACACACACACACACACACACTCTCTCACACACTCACACACGCTCACACACACACACTCACACACACACAGTAACGTGCACACACAAACACACACACACACACACACACACACACTCTCTCTCTCACACAAACACACACACACACTTGAATTTGTGGTTTATGGGGACTCTCCATAGGCGTAATGGTTTTTATACTATACAAACTGTATTTTCTATCACCCTACACCAACCCTACACCTAAACCTACCCCCTTACAGGAAACTACTGCCAATTTTTGAATTTCATAAAACACTGTTTAGTATGTTTTTTAAGCCTTTTGTTTTACGGGGACACAGGAAGTGTCCTCATAAACAATGTTTACATTGTAGTACCCATGTCATTATACACATTTGTGTCCTCGTAAACCATATATACCAGTACACACACACACACACACACACTCACACAAACACACATGCGCACACACACACACTCACACGCACACACACACACACACACACTCTCTCTCTCTCTCTCTCTCTCTCACACACACATGCACACTTGAGGGATCTATGAATATTGATTAATATTGACCAGTCGATGTCTGATTCCCGTCTGTAATCATGTGGCTTTCTTCAGTGAAAGTGTGTGTGTATGTGTATGTGTGTGTGTGTTTGTGTGTGTGTGTGTGTGTGTGAGAGAGAGAGAGAGAGAGAGAGAGAGAGAGAGAGAGTGTGTGTGTGTGTGCGTTGTGTGTGTGTGTTTGCGTGAGAGTGTGTGTGTGTGTGAGTGTGTGTGTGTGTGAGAGAGAGAGAGAGAGAGAGAGAGAGAGAGAGAGACACTATAGAGTGTTCAGAGAGGGAACATTTCTTTCTCTCTCTCTGGAGTGAGGGGGCGTTCTGACCTCACTCGACCCTCTGCAGAAGTAAACACGGCCAACTGCTTCCTGTCAGCTGCCACTCAAAGGCCTGATGAAAGAATGTGGGGGAACAGCTCATTTCTCTGGAGGAAGAACAATCTCCTGCTGTATCTGCAGCCAATCACCACTCTGTCCTCTGAAAGCCCACGGCGAGAGTCACGAGCGCTGACCGCACGTCCCACACCAGCAGATCGCATCAGACACTGTTTCTGAACACTCACTTTCATCGGATTGTGCTTCAGTTGTTATTTAATCAGTCATGTACATCTAAACTCCACATGAACACAAAAGTATTGTTTCATCGACACAGTGATACGTCTGTAAACATGATTCTTTCGTAAGCAGCTCATTCTTCGCTAATGAATCTCACGTCCAGATTCACAAAGTGCCGTCGGTTCTCCCGTGACAAATAACTAAGAACAACAAGAGAACAGTTTCAGAACAGAAAACAAGATTAAATCGAGTGTGTTCCTCACATGAGCGTGACTGTGGTTTTCTTTTCGTCCATTTCTAGGCACGTCAGGTGTTGCTGCAGGATTTAATTGACCGTCCAAAAGCTTTTTAGCCATTTCATGTAAATCAAGGGAGAGTTTGTGCTTGACGCTGAGTGTTTTATATCCACAATGTTCAACAGACAGAGTTTGCACATGAATGTTCTTCAGGTCCATCCCCAATCTGAGTGACCTGTTCAGAGCGGGTCTGTGTGATATGAGTTATACCACAACAGAACCCTTTCAACTTTCATCTTTTACCCCTTTCAACTAATTGAGCAGCATACAAGACTCTGCATATGTGATGTGATGATGTGATGTGACGTGATGTGATGTGATGATGTGATGTGACGTGATGTGATGATGTGATGTGACGTGATGTGATGTGATGATGTGATGAGATATGATGTGTTGTTGTGATGTGAATTGTGTTGTGACCTCCTGTATTGCTGGACCCGTTTGGATCTTTTGTGTCCTGGTGACTGAAATAAACCTGTGACACTACTGGAGATTACATACAGACTTAAGTGTGAGGGTTTGGCGGCTCTCTGGTTTGGTGTTCAGGCTCTGGACTCATTTATCATCTGGAGCTTTAGCTTCAGAACTTTTTCACACACAGCAGTAACACAAGAAAGAAACACTGGAGGTCCAATCACACAATCTACGATCCATCATATGAAGACAAGCATTCGTCTCATGACTCAAGGTTAGAGTAAACAATGAAAACATGTTTACCAGAGAAAACACACACTCACAAACACACCCTCACACTCAGAGCTCTTTGTGTTATAGAGTTTAATGGTGCAGAATAGTAGAGCAGCCCTGCAGAACTTTAGACTTTTATAAAAGCATTTGCTTGCATCAACTGATTTTATTTTTATTTATTAGTTTTTTTCTGCCTGTTAATGCTTCTTTTTTGCTGTTGAGCAGAAAACGCAGATGTTTCATCCGTATGATTAATTTTACATCAGTTTGTTTGGCGCTGTTGTAAATCTACATGGTTTGGGTTTAAACTGTGTTCATGTGTGCAAAGGTTGAAAAAGCTGAGTTTCTTAGTTTCAATCTCAAAAAAAAAAGACAGAAATATTTACTGTCATCCACAACAGTGGCGGTTCTAGACCGCAGTAACTGGAGGGGGGCCGGTAGGGGCCATTTGAGCTTTTTGGGGGCACACTTTAACATTTATCGCAACATACTTTCAGGATTATTTATATATATATATAGATGATGTCACTTCCTGGAGCGTAACATCTCATTATGGAAATGGCTTTTGTTAAAGGATATTACAGGATAGAAAGTGATAGTGAGGACAAAGGAAAAACACCTGTAATGTTTGTGAATAATAAATGAGCCGACAGGAGTTCATTGCATTTATTTTCTCTCTCGGCTGCTTTTTCTTCATTGGTGGCTTGCCGCCGCCGCTCTGATATTTAATATATTGAAAGTGGTTTTCTCTCCTCAGTCAGAGTCAATATGAAACTGTCACCTTCCATCAGTGTGACATGAATCTATTTCACTTTGTCTTTAAAACTGGACTTTCACAGAAAATCATTTCATTTGGCATCTGGCCGGTGCCGATGATGGAGGGACGCACGGTTCAATCGCATTCATAGTGCGTCTGATTATTAAAGCACAATTAATCTTCGCTGCGGCTCTCAGACAAATAGAAGCACAAAGTCTTTGATGTTTTTCGGTGAAGATGAAAGCCACTCTGAAGCCTCCAGCGTTTTCAAGAGTATATGATGTGATACGGCACGCTGAACCTTATTTTTCATATTCATGTGCCTGATTCTCAGAGGAAATGAAGAACCAAGGAAAAGTTTTGATTTGAAGAAAGAAACTAAGAATGGACAGACTCAATGCTTCCTCCAGCAGTTTAAAGAAAAGAGAGACACACGAGAGAAACCCAAGAGAAAAATACTGCATGTACACATATATAACATACAGTATATGCATATGAAAATATGCAGGTGATTTTAGCAATTTTGGAGTTTTAAGGGAGTATTATATTTATTTAAAGTATGAAATGTGATGTAACTGAACACATGAAGTCATGTTACGTCTCTGTCTGTCTGCAGACGTGTGCACTGAATGAGTTGGTCAGCAGGTTCCTGGACGCTTTGAGTCTGTCTGTCTGAGTCTCAGTGAATCTCAGGGAGTCTTTTGTGTTTGTAGTTCAGATTAATATGCATTGGTTCGGTCTGGACGAGGAGGAAGAGATCTGACACACACCGAGGTCTAATCAGATGATAGATGGGTGGCAAGACCCTCAGGGACCCTCGGGCACGTTTCTGATTCTTCACTGTGTTCAACTTCAAAGCGTTTCAATTAAGACACTCCAGAAGGAAGCATCCAAGGAAAATGGTTCGATAAAAGTTCAAAGGTGTAAACACACTTAGACTGTCCTGTCATATTAAATATGAAGAGATGTTCCTCTAGAACGGCCCAGAGATTCGTTGATTCATTCACACCCTGTACAGCGATTCATTGATTCATTCATTCCCGTCTGTACAGAGATTCGTTGATTCATTCACACCTGTCTTTACAGCAATTCATTCACACTGATGATCGATTTCACAGTAGACCGGAATAACGCTCATCCTCATTCTGAATGATTATACATATGATTGTTTTTAAATTTAATGTCTCATGAAATCTAGAAGCGTCTCCTCATCTCGTTGTTTGTGTGTTTATTTGGCTTTACTCTGTTTTGTGACTGTTAAATCGCTGGTAATGAAACGGTTCCGCCCTTCAGAAAACCTCATTAATTTCACTTTTATTATGTCAGGCACCATCGATGTTTTAATAGAGTCGCTCTGGCTGTATTAACGGGAGGAAATGATTTGACCGATGTCATGAATTGGTCTCATTCATACTCGTCTCCGGCCGGCTGGAGAAACTGATCAGCAGAATCAGGATGAATGTGTGTGTAGATGAGCTTTCCTTTCACTCTGATTTCAGTGTTTCTCCAGAGATTAGAACATGCTTGTTAACGACTGATGTTTCCACAAACCCTCGGCTGACACTCGTCCTCAAATCACCACGCATTCGCAATGATCACAGAGTCATTCAGACACACAACATCTCCATCTTGAACGCAGATCAGACTGATGTGTTTAAGGAGGTGGGATCTGATCTGATCTGAGAGTCTGTAGCTCATCATGTGATCACATCATCTAATCATCAGCAGAATCATGGTACGCACTAAATATACCATAGAAGAATTTGGTAACCCTTCATTTTAAGGTGTCTTTGTTACACAGGTTACGTGTATTTACTATTATAATAACAATAAATTATGCATAATTGCATGCAAGTAACCCTGACAAGCCAAACCCTAACCACACAGTAAGTACATATAGTTAATTGATATTACTCAGTACTTAAATGTATAATTTCACTGTAACAAGGACACCTTAAAATAAAAGGTTAACCAAGAATTTCATCTCACAGTTTCTGTGCTGTTATTGTGTGAACCTGCTTGCTTTTGCCTCAGCAGACTCTACTTTCTTTCTTTCTGTATTTTATTACTTAGTCTTGCATTTCCAGTGCATCAGTCTGAGTGATTTGAGCAGTTGCAGCGTCATGGTTTGAGGACAGAAACACTTGTGTGTTTGGATCGCGTCCTGAGCGCTCGGGTCGAGTCGGTGAAGAGCGACAGCTGTTGCGGTGAGTATGATGGATAACGGCGTGTCTCGTCACATCTGTGATGCTCTGATCAGCCTAATAACCAATCAACAGCTTCATCAGAGCAGAGGTGCGTCTCTGAACACCATCGTGACGGCCAAGGGCAGATCCATGACATTTATTAAATTGTTTTCCTGGCTGACATATCACATCTAAACCTGACCTTTAGCGCTCTAAACGCGCCTGTAAACGCACCGCGGCTCTTACGAAGCACCAGAGACCTTCTCTGTTCAAAGCTTCAGTTTTTCTCCTCCGTTTCTCATCTGTTTTTCTCTTTGATCTTTTCGCTGATAGAAAAGACCGTTTCCAGACAGCTCTGTGTCTTTCTGAAGCCATGAAACAAAATCAAACGACAGTGATGCTTCACGCTGCAGAAGATGGAAACGTCACGTCTGGAGTCGGTTCGTTGTACAGTAACCACAAAAACCCGTTTGCTGCTGAAGTAATTAAGTGTCACAAAGAGCTTCTCTGCTGTGGAGCCGATGCGATGCTGAATGCGTCTGAGATCTGCAGCGGCTCCGGACACCCGTCTGTCCCGCAGGCCGCTGTGTCTCAGTGTTTCTCTCTCATATTAAAGCCGAGCGTCTGACAGAGAGTTCAAAGTGCTGCTGATCAAAGGCGGCGCGTCGTTCCTCGTTCTGCAGCTTTCAGGAGCTTCATATGATGTTCTCATAGATGCCCTCATGTTACTGCAGCGCTGCATGTGAATGAGCTGCACTGATTCACACTGATGTCGAATCAGTCGCTCTGAGCATCTCAAACATCGCCTCTGCATCGAGAAGATCTCTGATCCTGGAGCCATAAACTCCTGCAGATCAGTTTCCAGGCTTTTTACCTGTTTTCACCATGAAGCTGCTTTGAAACTATCCGTATTGTATTGCTCTATCGTAAGCGTTAAAGTGACAGAAGCGAGAGCGTCTTTCCGTGTGTGTTTGTCCAGCAGGAGCTCTTGACCTTCAGCATCTGTTGACCGTGACATTCATCTTCAGCTTCATAGCTCTGACGTGTTGAGGATTTCAGATGTTGGAAATGGGTTTTCTTAATTTATCAGGTGATCTCCTGTAGTTTGTGTTTGTAATAAACTCCAGTAAGATGAGACATATCTAACAAACTTGTCTGACTCTCGCTAACTGCTAGCTAGCAGCACATTAGCGTGATGTATGTAGCGTTTGCAGGTGCGACAGTGAAGCGGTGAATCGTCCTCAAAGAGGTCAAGAGGCCAAAGCATTCAGACCTACACAGTCTTCATCAGAGACTGATTCATAAATAATGATCCGTCACTGACACCGCTTCGTTTATGTTCTCCAGTTAATGAGCATGCGTGTCAAATGATTTTCTTCATGATGGATTTCGACTATTAAAGTTTATCAAGTGTGAAGCAGAGAAATGAATGTATTCATCAAACACACACAAGTGAAGAATGAGCCGAAAAACATTTCTCGAAAAGGAAAGTTTAGGACGGAAAACAATGGTTTAATAAACATCTAAATCTGGTTAATTATTAATTAAATAAAATACCGTATTAATTAAATAAAATACTATTATTATAGTATTAATTAAATAAAATACCGCTGTGATGGAGCCCCAGCTGAAGATCAGCTCTGTTTCTGTCCCTCGTGTGTCAGCTTCAGCTCAGAAAGTGTTTGTCTGCAGGGTTCCTCTAATTGTCGACATGAAAAGACCTTCTATAGAAACGCCTGCAGAAGAAAAGAAAAGAAACGAGGGTCTGTGTTTCTTTCAGCAGCTCCTGCTTTAATCACACGTCTCTGTGAAGCAGCTTATGAATTATACATATTCATTTATTCACTTTTTGTGTTATATTCCAACCTTACAAATACTGAGATCTGAAATGAGTAATTTTTTAATGAGAAATGAGGACATTCTGTAAAACGGACAGTCTTTGTGTTTTAAAAGTGAAGGACGGGAGCTGGAGGTCAGGTGATCGCTGAGGAAGAGTCATGTGATCAGGTGCATGCTGGGAAATGGTTCAGCTGCTGTCTGCTGTTGTTTTAGCAGCGATCCATCAGTTCTCACCTCCAGAGGGACAGACTTTAGGTAATGTGTGGAAGATATGCAGGAGTTTATTTGAGTACAGCATTAATATTGTGATCATGAGTATCCATCATTAGCAGTGTGTGTGTGTGTGTATTTGCATGTTTTTATGTGTATGTTTGTATGTGTGTGACTGTGTGTGTGTGTGTGTTTGTTTGTTTGTTTGTTTGTGTGTATGCTTGTGTGTGTGCATGTATGTATGTGTGAGTGTGTGTGTGTGTGTATGCGTGTATGTTTGTGTGTATGTGTGTATGCTTGTGTATGCGTGTGCGTGTGTGTGTGTGCATGTTTGTGTGTATGCGTGTATGTTTGTGTGTATGCTTGTGTGTGTGTGTGTGTGTGTGCATGTTTGTGTGTGTATATGTGTGTGTATGTGTGCATGTTTGTGTGTGTGTGTGTGTGTATGTGTGCATGTTTGTGTGTGTGTGTGTGTTTGCATGTTTTTATGTGTATGTTTGTATGTGTGTATGTTTGTGTGTATGCTTGTGTGTGAGCGTGTGTGTGTGTGTGCATGTTTATATATGTGTGTGTCTGTGTGTGTGTGTGTCATTGAACTGCATCTGAAGTCACTGCACACTGTGATTTTAATTATAATTTGCCTCATGTACAAATGTAGTTAATTGCTGTAGACACGTGGTCTGTCGTGGCTCTTACACAAGATCTCATATCAATCTGACGAGCAGCGATCTCAGAGAACGGAGCGGATCTGAGCGTCTGACTCGTCTCTGAATCTGACTCTCGCAGGCCGTCAGACGGATCAGAGCGGATCACTCTCTGATGTTTGGCAGGTGATGGAGCGCAAGATCTCTCATACGTGAGAAAACAAACTCAGAATAAACCAGATGTGGCACCATGATGGACATTTACAAATTTGTTGTTCTATTTCTGAGATGTGAGGAATATTACAGCAGAATAGAAGAGATGAGTGTGCTATTAAAACTTCTAATGACATCAAAGATGAATGTAAAACCATCTGTATATATGTGGAAGCAGTGATAGACCATGTCTGTTTTCCTGTCCTGATGGAGACTCTCATTTAATTATCTTGTTTTCAACCTGAGCTGATGATGTACATTGTCATTATTTATTATATTCATGAATGAGTTTTCTGCATGGAAACAGTCACCTGTTGCTGCTCTTATTAAAGATGATTTCAGTCATTATGAGCACATTATGTTACACGGTGCAGGTAAAAGCTCAAACACACACTGACGCTTTCACAAGTGTACAAACAGACACAAACGCTCTCTCATCGACGCTTGTGTTGGGGTTTGATCCGCCGGAGATCAGAGCAGAAGCTCCTCAGACTACAGGAGGATTTCTGACTCCCCGCAGTGAGAAGAACTTCACAAACGCTGAAGAAAGGTTTCCACACGAGTCAAAGCTAAGCAAGCCAGAGGAACCAAAACTCCATCGGTGACAGAATGGAGAAAAAAACCTTGGGAGAAACCAGGCTCAGTCAAAAGACAAAATAATAACTGACACACGACACACAGTGTCCATCTGATGATCTTCTCATCTTCAGCAGAGACTCATACACAGCTCTCACAAAACACACAAACGTGAAGACACACACCAAACTTCTCTCCAGGATCATGTGTGTCAGTTCAGTTATTATAGTGTCTTGTGGAGTAACTGTTAATATCTGTGATGTGAAAGAGCTTCATGAGTGCAGGGCTAAATAATAACTCATTCTACACATGTAGTCATTTTTATGACCGTGAGAGAAACAGAGCAGTGTGTTTCATCGCTCCACAGAACAGGTTTCTGCTGCTCCAGAGTCCAGTATCGGACTGTTTTACACAATTGAACTTGGTGATCTGAGGCCAACATGCAGATACTTTTAGTGTAATTGTAAAGGATAAACATCTTTCAGATTCTTTCAGCTAATAATTCCACTGTTTTTCTCCTTGTAATAGTGAGTCAGTGTCCATCTGTCAGTGGATCTGAACCATTGTTAGTTTGTCTTTCATATTCTCATTAACTCTTTCCCCGCCATTGACGAGATATCTCGTCAATTAAGAGCCAACGCTTCCCCGCCATTGATGAGTTTTTACGTTAATCCGTGTTCTAGGTGTATTACGGTAAGGAAAGCCCTAGCGCATGTCCTGAATGAGTTACGGGACTTCCGGGTCTTTAGGGTGCGAATAGAAGACGATCGGCATAAACGGAAGGATCATAGATAATGTAGATCATATATAGATCATATATGTAGATGACGTTTTGACCATTTTGAGTCTGATCGGGACGAAGTAGTCACCGATAACCCGTCGATCTGAACAGGGGTGTGTGTGCGCGCGATCTATATATAGATCTATATCTATCTATTTCTCTCTCTCTCTGTCTCTCTGTGTGTGTGTGTACAGTATATGTATGCATATGTATGTATGTAGACTGTGTGTGTGTGTGTGTATATAATATGTATGTATATGTTTGTGTGTGTGTGTGTGTGTGTGTGTGTGTGTCTGTTTGTTCTGTTTATTGAACGCAATTTCAGTTATTCACATAATTATTTACAGGTGAAAATATGACATCTGAATGTATTTTGCTTGACAATGCACTACTTTGATAAAAATGCATTTTTCTCAGTTTTTTGTCCAAAATGTTGTATTTCTGATGAAACCTATCTGCATTCAAATGGTGATAAAACATGAACACATGAAGACAGAATAAAACAGTTATTTATTTATTTATTTTTTAAAGCAGAGGCTTGGTTCTTTATTTTGATATATAATATTTTCTTATATTCATAGAAAAAATATTCTGAGGGCTGTCAAATTTAGATGAAAATCATCAAAAATGCTGGCGGTGGCTGGCAACTTTTTTAAAAAATGCTGGCGGGGAAAGAATTAATGGTGTCTAATTTTGAGGCTTAGTCTACATATGTTATGTGATAAATCGGCTATATATTTTTTAAATCGTAGGTAACGATGTTCCTGGCGCTGGCGAGTAACTGTGTTTATGCAGTTCTTCAGGCTGCATGTTCTGATCCCGTGACGCAGAGTGTTTCTGACGGTGGATGATCGGAGTGCTCAGATGATTGATATAAACCACAGCAGATCTCAGGTGATAGTCCGAGTCTCAGTGATGTTCTTCCATCATGACATCGAGTCTAGAGCTTTCTGATGTTTGATTGATGATCCAGACCTCCCCGCTGGCTTCACTTCATTAGTATTTCACTAAAACACAACAACTTCACTGAGCTTCAGATGAGTAACTTCTGAAGGAACATAAAACATGAGGCTTGTGAACAAAAAGTACTTTTTCTAAGACCTAATTAAAGAAGATTTTATTATTCACTGGCTCTTAATGAAATCATTAGAGTCTCCTTTGATTCACAGCAGATGCAAAAGAGAAGTGTAAAATAGAAAAGATATTACAGATATATATATATTATATATATATACACGTGTGTGTGTGTGTGTCTGATTCTTCTCTTTGTCTTTGGGAGCAAAGTTTCTCCTCGGACGGCTGCTGCGGTGATTCCTGGGGGTTTGAAAAAGTGTTGATCGTCAGGACAAACGTCTGTGTGTTTGCCATCAGTGCTGTGTTTAATGAAGGCGCTTCTGCTTAATAGATGACAGATGATGTGATGTATGCTGAGCG
Source organism: Spinibarbus caldwelli (assembly GCA_039654775.1). NCBI lineage: Eukaryota > Metazoa > Chordata > Actinopteri > Cypriniformes > Cyprinidae > Spinibarbus > Spinibarbus caldwelli. The sequence goes on from CM077252.1 coordinate 232,414, forward strand.
CAGCACTGTTTAATGAGTGAGAGCTTCGTTAGAAACCCTGATGAGACTCAGATAGAGCTGGACGTCTGTGGAGACTCGCTCCTGTTCTTGGCTTTATTGAGCATCTCATGTTCTGCTATAGAGAGTGTTTCTGCTCTTAATGTTTGAAGGGCACAGACAGGGGTGGACTGGCCATCTGGAGCACCGGGAGTTTTCCCGGTGGGCCGCTGTACAATGTGGGCCGGCCCTTTGCGTAAATATATATAAAAAATGAATTGTAGTAAATGTACGTATATCCTTCCGCCGCGTGGCCCACTTGATTCAAAAATTCTAATTAATTTAGCGTGTTCTTGCCCTTATACAGTCTATGGTGATGGCATCTTGAGCAGCAAATCAGCATATTAGAATGATTTCTGAAGGAAAATCATGTGACTCTGCAATGATGCTGAATATTCAGCTTTGATCACAGCAATGAATTATATTTTACTATATATTCGGATAGAAGACAGCTATATATTTCACAGTACTGTTTACTATATTTTTCATCATCAAAATTATTTGTATACTCTTTTCCACAATTGGAGCTCTATTCCTTAAAATGATAGATGTCAAGCTCCTGCAAAAGGACAAATACTGTATATGACCGATAGAAAGGCACCATAAAAACAGTCCGCATTCTGCACTATTCAAGTCTTCTAGATGATACCAGAGCATTGTGTCATATGGACTGATAATATAAGTATTTAACTTTAGTGATATTAAACTGTCCCTCATAAAAACTCTTTAAAATTATTTACTATTTGCCATATACACCAGGAAAGACAAATTATAATGTAAAGAATGCCAGTCATTTATGGTGTGGTGCGGTGTGTTGTGCACTGGGTTTGGTGGGCCGCTCTGTGCCAAAAAGTCCAGGGCCACTTTTTGGCCCCAGTCCGCCCCTGGTCACAGACAAGAGCTTTACTATTCTAAGCATTTCAGTTTTTGTTCAGAGTTTCGTTTTGATTGAGCAGAAACACAGATTATAGATTTAAATCGCACTAAGATTAGTGTGAAATGCATGAGCGTCTGCTTTCATTATGAGACGCAGGCTTCAGTTCTGTAGTGTGAAGACAAACTAATGCTGGTTTACTGCTGCTACGGCATTTTTCAACAGTGCCGTTAAACATGAACATTAACCATTACTCCTGTGATGTGTCATATCTCCACCGGAAACAGGATGGTTAAATAGAAAACATTTAGGACATTTGATTTTTAGGAACTGATGTGATGTGAAGTGTCTCTACATGAAGCTGATTGGTCAGTAAGACAGATTGATGACATGGGAAAAAGAATGTAGTTTGACATTCAGATACTTTCTCACACACACACACACACACACACACACACACACTCGAGGGCTCCTCATCTGCGTGTCTCGATTCTCTTTTATCATTGGGTTCAGAGATGCTGGAGTGATTGTTATGTTTGATCAAAGTTCAGTCAGATGCCATAAGACTCGTCTGTTTTCCTTTACTGGGGACAGACCGAGAGACAGAGAGAAAGACAGACAGAGACAGAGCGAATGAGTTCTTTGGCGTGTTTCAGCTGGATCTCTTCACAGTAAGTCTGTTTGCTTCAGTAAACACTGAGTCTGCGGGTCAGAAATAAAGCGCAGGACAGTCGCTTACAAGCGGCCAACTGCATCCACAGTGTTCTTGATGATGCTGCCGGATTTTGGCAGTTTTAAATGTCTTCACAGTTGGTTTAACACATTCTAGAAATCACACTGCCAAACTAGAATATGTGTGTGTGTGTGTGTGTGTGTGTGTGTATATATGTGAAATATGTGCTCGTGACATTCCCAATGGTGATCTGATTTACACAATTAAACACTTCGGAGTCCAGTAACGCAGATAGAAACATCCCACTGGACTGAAAATACACGCTGCACTGATGGAGTGTGTGACCATATGAGTTCATCATCAGATCTAATGATATAAAGAGACAGTGACGAGTTTATTAGACACCATCTTTAGTGCAGGAGCTGCGTACTGATCTGTGTGTGTGTGTGTGTCTGTCGGTCTGTGTGTCTTTGTGTGTGTGTGTGTGTGTGTGTGTGAGAATCTCAGTGATGTGCTCAGAGTTTCTCACATGTCTCCTCACGGAGTCGTTCTTTGATTCTCGGCGCTGACAGCGTCTCTAACGAGAATCTGGAACATTTAATATTCTGTTTTAAAAATAATTCTGCTCATAAGTCAGTCCTACTGGACTCCCATCACATTTCTGACATCTGTGATATTATATAAATGAGCCTCAAGAATTAATCAGACCAGTGATAGAAAAAAATATGAGCCAGGAACACTGTGATTGTGTGTGTGTGTGTGTGTTATTAGTGCTGTTTCAGTCAGTCATCACTAGTACTAAAGTCATGTTTATTTATTCAGTACAGATGCTTCACACTACTGTACATCTGTCATTTGCAGTTCTAAGAATACAGTGCTGTTTATGGCACCATGAGATCAGGATACAAAACAGTGTTTTCAGAAATGTTTTAAACGTCTTCAGACCATGATGGACAATCTGTGTGATTGAGGAGCTGTCAGTGTGTTTGAGCTGCTGATGTGTTTTATTTTGTGTTCAGGAGACTTTCGAGTAACAGTCATCTAGTCGATGCACGACTCTCTCTGTGTTGAACAGTATGTTATGATGTTGGGTTTAAGTACTGATTTACATTTTATTCAGTTATTAGTGCCGGCATATATTTGTAAAAAATTGTAAATACTTAATATATAAGGGAAACAAGTCAATTTAGCTCAAAGGAAATCATTTATGATTTTATAGGGAATTTGAACAGAATCACTGTTTCACGGCTGATCACTGTATCGGCAGCGAGTCACTGAACGAGCCGTATAACATCAACTCTGCACTGGATATTACAATCCAAAATATAGTGAACACACTATTAATAAGCACAGTAACAAGATCGGCAGATTAAGACATTAACTTGTCAGCACAAAACACAAGATACTTCTCTTTTCAATATAAATAAGACTTTATTTATATAAACCTAAGACATGTAAACTAATCTAATCTAACACATGAACACACGCATTCACACATTCACACGTTGCAGAAAGAAAGTGAGGAAAGGATAAGTTTAAAGAATGAAATGTGAAATCCCAAGTTTACAGCAATGTGCAATTGCATAGACCTGAACAACCATCAATCAATTAATTAACCCTCGCATTGAGTTTCTCAATGAGGCTAAAATCTGTATTAAATGCACCAATTCAGTTAGAATCTGGAGGTTACTTGCTTGTTGCCTTTGTGTTAAGGGATTCCCTTTTGTTGTCGTCTTGCAGAAAGGGGTTTTCCCGAGGTTGAGTTCAGTGGTCTTTCGTAGGAAAGTCTTGGGCGTGGACTTTCCTACGAAAGCCTGAGTATTTAAACTCGGCTTCTAGACCGTCCTATCTGGACGTCTTGACCAATTAGAAATGATCTTGACTCGTGGTGTTGTATGTTTCTCCTCCCCATTCATAAAGCTAACATGTTATCTTATCAGTCATATGGTCCAAATTTTCCCGCTCTTACAGAGTACAATTTTGGACATAATTTCTCTAACAAGACTATGGTACATATGACAAAGAATTGATTGGAAGAAACATTTAAAGCATGATTTTTCAAACTCATACATACCAAACAAGGATATGAACTCTTTAACTATTCCCTAGTTATTAAAATACATACATAATATGTGATTAAAACATGATAGTTAATTGTGTGGGTTACATACATGATATGGGGTTAAGCATAAACATGATAAGTCTCATAAATCCTTTTAAGATGATTTTGGTGCATCTATATGTGAAAAGGCAGTTTCTGTACCGTTCTGTGAACATAAGGACATGTTCTGTGAAGACTAGAGAGGTTAAAAGGTCTTCTAAGGAATTTCAGTCTCAGTCTTTGTCTTCTATGTGGAGAGCTGGGGTGACCCACCCAATGAAGTCTCTAGCTCGTGATTTCGATCACAGATTTACAAGTGACAGCCATATCTTTGATCATCAGTTCTGATTACTTGCCCCAAATTTGACAGTTTCCTTCCTTCATTGGACTTATCAATAAGTGTTCCTTTTGTTTTAATGTTGCAAGCTGTTCTGTGAAAGAGGCTTGTTGGTTTGCTTTCTTCAGAGGGCTGGAGCTAGGAATCTGATATATGATGAACATCCTGTTTCAGCCTTGGGATCCTCTCTGGAATTTCGGCTCCTCATGTTTCAATGTTCGGATCGAATCTTAACTTTGTCTGACTCGTTCTGATCCTACATATTTTAAAAGTAACTCTCTTGTTCCTGCTGATGTGTTTATATTCAGCACAATATGTATCTGAATATACTGCACACACTCTCACACACACACACACACACTCACAAACAAACAGTAGCCGTATGATGAATTGTAGGTCAGGTAAAGTCTCCAGTGACCTTCAAGCTCTCTGTGTTCTATTTAGAGAAGTGTGTGTGTCTGTGTGTGTGTGTGGACGAGAGATTTGTTGTAATCTATTCTGTGGTCTACAGTAACGCAGCTGGTCTGCAGCAGGGCAGATGTCAAACTTTAAACTCCATTACAGAAACACAAACTGACAGGCGCAAGATTTCAAACGCTGATATTTGACTGTGAGTGTTTACACACTCCTTCCCTCCGCTCGCTTTCTACAGTCTCCTTCAGCTGAGACGCAAAGGTCTGATTACCATCACACAGCCAGAGTGTAACTCTGTGTGTGTGTGTGTGTGTGTGTGCGTGCGTGAGTGTGTGTGTGTGTATGTGCGTGTGCGTGTGTGTGTGTGCGTGCGTGAGTGTGTGCGTGTGCGTGCGTGAGTGTGTGTGTGTGTGTGCGTGCGTGCATGTAAGTGTGTGTGTGTGTGTTTAAGAGAGTGTGTGTGTGTGTGTGTGTGTGTGTGTGTGTGTCCTTGTCCTCTGGGATTGTTTTCCTGAAGCAAACAGTTTAGATTGAAAATAAATAAGTAACCCAAGAGGGAATAAACCTCACTAAACGAGCGTTTCTTTATCAGCACTGGAGGACGAGTGATGGCATCTTTAGAGCCCTAATATTTCATTATCGATATTGAAATCAAAACGACAGTCTAAATAAGTGCGAAGAGCTGCTTGTAATTCTCTCAGTGCTTCTCACGTCCCGATCACATTCCTACAAGTGTTTGTGTGTCCAGTCCCATAATGCATCTGTCAGAGCCGCGCTGACCTTCCAGTGTTTCTCTCCGCCGTGCATGTTTGCTGTTGTTTGACACGTTTGCTTGTAATCAAATGAAGTCGTGCTGGTCAGATATTGAATTAGAGCGGCGGACGGATCTGAATACAGCAGCACTGACCTCTCATCGAATCCTCACAGTAAATACTGTATTTTGCTCTTGTGTGGGTCTGGACCGGAGCTTCTGCTGCAGAAACTGTGCAGCGTACAGCAGAGCTCTGATAACACTGAACATGCTGCTTTATCTCATCCGCTTCTGCACACATTTGCACATTTATTGAACGTATCTCTTCTGACCAAACCCTAATTCTTAAGTGGGTCTTAACTGCTTTCAGATAATCAGGTTAAGCAGGTTATTCTGGCACGTAGATCAACTTTACCAGCAAGAACTGCTGATTTACAGTTTTTAAATCACTAGGACATATTTCTCAGTACTTGGGTCACTTTTTCAAATCTATAAACCAAAACACTTCCTACAGTCTCAAATCAAGTCATTCTTCATCATACTAGCAGAGGTTTTTAACAAACACACATTATCACTCATAAAACAATGAGCTGAAAGCAGGTAGAATCACACAGTGTTTTCTTCTGTGAATGTCTTTATAAAGCAGGAACGTTCAGATTGACGTTTGTAAATGTGTCACGTGTTTTCATTACAGCACAACATTATTCCTGAGAATCAAATTAAAAGACTAACACTGTGTAGGTGTTCAGCTACATCCAAGAGTATTTCATTGTTTAGATTTGTAATATATTTCACTCTGGTACAGTGCCGGCCCGTCCAACAGGCGGTACAAGCGGTTGCCTGGGGCCCCGCCTTAAAAGGAGGGCCCCGCGGCTGCGAGGTTGTCAATTAAATTTCAAAGTGTGTTTGACTTGCAGCGGCGCTGACAGATCGGTGTTTGACATCGAAGTACCGCGAGAGCTATATACTAATGGACAGCTCTGCATGCTTTCCTATCCTATTGCAGTACTGAGATGTCAAACACCGATCGATCTGCAGCACCCCTTTAAGTGCATTTAAAAACATTTATTCATTATTCCAGATTCATTTCATAACATCAGTCGAGTGTTTGAAATAACTTCCTTTTGTGATCTGACGTGGTTTCATATCACATAGCTAATGAGGCAAAATCATTTTATAATATTCTATACAGTGATATGTCGATTAGCATTGCATTATAAATATACATTATGCAAATAAAAATACCCGAGATGGCTTGAAGAACAGAGATACACCATTTAGTCACAATCGTATGTTTATTGTCTTCATTCTTCATCAGTTAAAACGTCCTATCTGCGTTTTATTCAGCTACTGCAGCGATAGCATATGCCTTCGTCCATATTAGGGATTTCCTGAGTTTTCATTTTATGATTTTTTCACTTATGGTTTTACTCACGAAGGCGCCCACTGGCTACTAGTATGAATGAAACGGCTACAGCTACTCACTAGCCTACACCTTATTTTGCGTAAAAATAGGGAAAATAATACTTCTAAGTTTTCCTCCAGTGTAGAGGATTTTGCTGTGCCTGTTTGTAGATCTGCACAGTTTGGCCAAAAAAATGTGTTGTTTTTATGACTGCTAATAATTCTGATTATAGTTATAACTAAATAAAACATTAAACAAAGTAATAATTATTGATAATGATTATTATTAATATATTTTACAGAAAACTGCAGCATGACCTGTTAACATGCAGTAGGCCTATAACTATAATTGTTTAGAAAGGTCTAAGGATTTAGGCTATTATAAATTATTATGATTAAAAATCATTAACAGTAATTTCATAATTTTTGTCGGGAAATTCATGCATCCACTGAGAAAGAAAAAACAAACTTAGTGTTCTTTATAATTTCTGGCAAATCAAGAAAAAGTTTATCTGAAAACTTTTCTAGTTACAGTTCAGATTTTGTGTGCAGATTTTGGAACTGAAATGAAAGAATGATGGAGAGATTAAATTGAAACTGTAGTAGAAATGGAATCCAAATGGTAGGCCTATTTTATGGAGCCGAAAAAAAAAGGATGTTCTGACTGCTATACATAGCCTAATATTTATTGCTGTAGTATTAGTATTTGTTTTATAAATGCAATGATGCCCACGATCACAGACAGACTTGTCATGTTTAAATTGCTATGACAATTTTTACACTAGTGGGGCCTATTTTCATTATCTTAACTAGGGCCCCACAACCCTACGGGCCAGCACTGCTCTGGTATTACTGTAGGAATAGATCAGATGTGTGTATTATTAAGTTTGTGTTGAACTCAAGTTTATCAGGATTGTAAAGCGCATGTAAAAGGCCTGTAGGTTCATTGAGTTTAACTGTGTTTGTGTCTGAGTGAGAAAAGGGTTCATGTCAAATCTATTTTGTGTCAAAGCGATGATAAATGATCCACCGCTTATCCACACAGAACCTGTTGTTCTCACTGTCTGAAGAGTTTTATTAAAGCTGACCTAAGTGTTGAGAAACAGAGTCTAGTGACGGTGTGTTGGATGAACATGATGAATCTTCTGCGTCTGCACCAGCACTTTTAGTAATGCAGCACACCGCCGTGCGTTCGCTTTCTAAATTCATTCAAATGTTTTATTGTAGCTCATGCTGCCGTCTGATGCAAAAGGCCTTTCTGAGCCAGAAAACTTTCTGTTTGTGCTGATTCTTCTTCGCACTGGAATCAGAGAAACTTAATGTGGCCATTAAAGAAATGAGCGTGGCTGTGATATACTGTATGTTACAGGAGTGATGTCACCATCGTTAGCCTTATGCTAAATGACTTCCAGTCGTCTCTGCGGTCGCTCCTCTGCTGAATAACGCGACACTCGCCTCAGTTTAAATGCGTAACTGGCGCGCTGTCATCCAGTAAAACAAATGGGCTCTTCCATCTAACAATCCAAACCCTGGCATTAGCATATATCTGTCATTAGCATACATTAGACTGAGTCTCTTTTAATGCAGATTCTGGCAGTAAACCACACAAAATCCTGAAGTTATTACTGCAGTTCCTGCACCTTCAGGCGAGAGCAACGCGTGCAGAAGGAAGCGGTTCAGCGGGGAGTGTTTTAGGAATAATTATGCACGGCTTGAATTATTCAGTTCTAGGAAAGACACAGAATATGAACTCCACGCGGTCTCATTTTCTTGCCACAAAGATTTTGTTGAACTGGATTTTCACGAGTCTCTACAGTACTGGGACTGAGTGCATATTTAGATGCATGTAATAAAGTTAGCAAGACGGCGCTGAATCTTTGAGGAGCTCCTCACACACACACACACACACACACACACACACACTCTCACAAACACACACACACACTTGTTTCACTATCCTTGTGGGGACATTCATAGGCGTAATGGTTTTTCTACTGTACAGACCGTATATTCTATTGCCCTACACCTAAACTTAGCCCTCACAGGAAACTTTTTGCATTTTAAGATTTTCAAAAAACTTCATTCTGTGTGATTTATAAGCTTCTTTACCCGTGGGGACCTCAATTTAGGTCCCCACCGTGACACGAGTCCCCATGAGATGGCGCCGTGCATGCCAGCCATTGTGCTTGGCTCTCCAGTTGTTTTAGTGTTTTTGTTAGTTTTTCCTGTTTTTTGTTTGTCAAACACGATCAGTTTCACCAGGGAAGAACTGCTGTACATTCGGCAGAACACACCACAAAATCTCCAACCGGTTTTCGATTATTCGTATGTTTTACTGAACATTGTAGTCGGCGGAGCTGCGGCTCCGTTTAGATGCTTCAGGACGCGCAGACAGGGGAAGTGAGCTGGCGCGCTCGTGAAGCTCAGACAGCGTGAATTTCAAATGCCGTTGCCTAGCATCCATCTCGCGAATCTCCGCTCTCTACCCAACAAAACGGACGAACTCCTTCTACTTTCCCAGATAAACAAGGACTTTTCAAACTCTGCTGCTCTGTGTTTCACGGAAACCTGGCTGAACGGCGCCATTCCGGACAGCGCGTTACATCTGCCTAATTTCCAGCTGATCAGAGCAGATCGCGACGCGGAATCAACTGGGAAATCACGCGGCAGCTGGACATGCTTCTACATCAATGAAAGGTGGTGTACAGATGTAACAGTGTTAAAGAAGATGTGCTGTTCTGATCTAGAAACGCTTTTCATCAACTGTAAACCTTTCTACTCACCGCGGGAGTTTCACTCATTCATTCTCGTGAGTGTCTACATTCCTCCGCAAGCGCACGTGAGCTCAGCTTTACAGAAACTCACTGATCAGATCACAGACACAGAACAACAACACCCAGACTCTGTTTTAATCATTCTCGGGGAAGCAAATCTCTCCCGTGAACTGCCAAAGTGCAGACAGCACGTTACATGTCCCACCAGAGACAGTAATATACTGGATCACTGTTACACAACAATAAAGGATGCATATCACTCTGTTCCACGAGCAGCTTTGGGGCTCTCTGATCACTGTTTGGTTCATCTTATTCCGACCTACAGGCAGAAACTTAAATCTGTTAAATTATTGTTAGAAATTGCAACAATATAAAAATAGAAATATAATACATTTATACATTTAAAATTTAATTAATAAGTAAAAAAATAAATAAACAATAATATCCTGGCCAGAGGAGAACTGGCCCCCCGACTGAGGTTTTCTCCTAAGGTTTTTTTTCTCCATTCTGTCACAGAGGGAGTTTTGGTTCCTTGCCGCTGTCGCCTCTGGCTTGCTCAGTTGGGGACACTTAATTTCTAGCGATTATCGTCAATTTGATTTCATAGATACTATTTAAACTAAACTGAGCTAGACAATGATATCTCTGAATTCAATAATGAAATGCCTTTAACTGAAAATTGAGTGTTTAATCTTATTATTATACATTACTGACACTCTATCCTCTAATTTGATACTGTTAAGTGCTTTGACACGATCTGTATTGTTAAAAGCGCTATATAAATAAAGGTGACTTGACTTGACTTGACTTAAACCTGTATTAAGGACTGTAAAGAGATGGACTAATGAGACAGAGCGGGTTTTACAAGCCTGTCTCGACCTGACTGATTGGAGTGTTTTTGAAGATGCTGCAAACAATCTGGACGAGCTCACAGAGACTGTAACATCATATATCAGTTTCTGTGAGGATATGTGCATTCCTACCAGGACTCATCTAACTTATAACAACGACAAACCGTGGTTCACTGCAAAACTCAGACTGCCCCGTCAGGCCAAAGAAGATGCTTACAGGAATGGGTACAGAGTCTTGTATAAACAGGCCAAATACACACTGGAAAAGGAGATCAGAGTGGCAAAGAGGAATTATTCTGATAAGCTAAGGCTCCAGTTCTCTTCCAGTGACACAGCCTCAGTGTGGAAATGTCTGAAAGACATCACCAATTACAAGACACCATCCCCCAGCACTGTGGAGAATCAACAACTGGCAGACGACCTGAATGAGTTCAACTGCAGGTTTGAAAAAACACTATTCGCACCTCCTGCAACCCCCCTCTCCCCCCCTCCTGCACTGCAGATTAGAGAAGATGATGTGGGAACCAGGCCCAGACGGTGTGACACCAGCCTGTCTGAAATCCTGTGCTGACCAGCTGGCCCGCATCTTCACACAGATCTTCAACAGATCACTGGAGCTGTGCGAAGTCCCCTCATGCTTAAAACGCTCCATCATTATCCCCGTCCCAAAGAAACCCAAGATTACAGGACTTAACGACTACAGATCTGTGGCTCTAACATCTGTGATCATGAAGTCATTTGAAAAACTGGTTTTGGCTTATCTGAAGGACATCACTGGACCCTTACTGGACCCCCTGCAGTTTGCCTACAGCGTAAACAGGTCTGTGGACAATGCAGTCAACATGGGACTGCATTATGTTCTGCAACATCTAGACAGACCAGGGACTAATGTGAGGATCCTGTTTGTGGACTTCAGCTCGGCCTTTAACACTATCATTCCAAACCTCTTCCTGCCCAAACTAACTCAGCTCTCTGTGCCCACCTCCGTCTGTCAGTGGATCAACAGCTTTCTGACAGACAGGCAGCAGCTAGTGAGGCTGGGAAAATACACATCCAGCACTCGTACTCCTCAGGGCTGTCTTCTCTCCCCACCGCTCTTCTCCCTGTACACCAATAACTGCACCTCTAAAGACCCCTCTGTCAAGCTCCTGAAGTTTGCAGATGACACCACAGTCATCGGCCTCATTCAGGATGGTGACGAGTCTGCTTACAGACAGGAGGTTAAGGAGCTGGCTGTTTGGTGCAGTCTCAACAACCTGGAGCTCAACATGCTCAAAACTGTGGAGATGACCGTGGACTTCAGGAGAAACCCCCCTGCACTCCCCCCACTCACCATCATGAACAGCACTGTGACTGCAGTGGAGTCATTCAGGTTCCTGGGCACCATCATCTCTCAGGACCTGAAGTGGGACATTCACATAGACTCTATTGTGAAAAAGGCCCAGCAGAGGCTGTACTTCCTTCGACAGCTGAGGAAGTTCAACCTGCCACAGGAGCTGCTGAAACAGTTCTACTCTGCCATGATCGAATCCGTCCTCAGCACTTCAATAACTGTCTGATACAGCTCAGCTACCAAATCTAACCACAGAAGACTACAGAAGGTAGTCCGGACTGCTGAGCGAATCATTGGTACAACCCTCCCCACTCTCCAAGAACTGTACTCATCCAGAGTGAGCAAAAGGGCTGGTAAAATCACTCTGGACCCCTCACATCCAGCACATTCCCTCTTTGAACTGTTGCCGTCTGGTCGACGCTACAGAGCTCTGAGCACCAGAACGACCAGACACAGGAACAGTTTCTTCCCTCAGGCAATCCATCTCATTTTAACTCTTAACAATAAACATGAAACACACAACACTATAATACTTTTTATTTTTTATTTAACACACATACTTATTACATTTCAAATTTGCACCTAACATACCTGTACACACTGAATTGTCTATTTTGTATATTGTGTTTGTGCTTTTTTGCATATTGTCAATTTTGTATATTTGTACATTATTATTATTATTTATTTATTTTTTTTAAATTATTTTATTTTATTTTGTTTTATTTATTTCTTATTATCTGTGTCCTGTCTTGTCACTGTCATTCTGTCGCACTGTGGAGCTACTGTCACTAAAACAAATTCCTCGTATATGCAAACATACCTGGCAATAAAGCTAATTCCGATTCCAATGAGTCTGTGTGTATTCAGGTTTAAGTCCCCACCTGAATAGAAAAACAGGTACACACTCTCTCTCTCTCTCTCTCTCTCTCTCTCTCTCACCTAATTTCCGGTTTGAAGTGGGAGAGGTGTCACGGTGAGGGGGAGTTATATGGACTTTTCTATTGTCTTTAAACTTTCTTTTTGAGTGAAATTGATATCCCAATTTAATATTTATTGTAGAAGTGAAGTTTAGTGTGGAGTTTTATTGACTCATTGAGTAGTAGGTTTTCATGTGGCGAGAGCAGGGATGGCGTCGCAACTGGATGTGCAAACGCCGTCTCTGTCGCTTTGTCACGGAATTAGATGCATCGCTCAAGTGGGAGTAAAGGTGGAGGATGTGTTGCTGGACGTAGCTGAACGAGTGGGACATGAAAGCATTGTTTCAGCGTCTAGGATGAATAAAGCCGTGTTGGTCTTTTTGAAGGAGGAGCAACTGGTGAATCGTTTGGTAGAAAGCGGCATAGTGGTAAGTGGAGCTTTTGTTGTTGTTCAACCTTTAGTATCGCCAACTGTTAGGGTAATAATTTCAAATGTTCCACCATTTATTCCGGATGAAGATATACAGCGTGAGTTATCGAGGTATGCAAAGTTTGCAAGTGGAATTAAGATGGTACCGCTTGGTTGTAAACATGAATCCTTGAAGCATGTGCTATCGTTTAGACGGCAGGTGTTTATGTTTTTGAATGCGCCAACATTAAATGTGTCTTTCTGTTGCACGTATGAGGGCAAATCGTACATGTTGTATGTGAGCACGGGGGACATGCGCTGTTTTGACATGTAAGATTGCTATGTCCACATAGAGAAGGGGTAAGGAATGAGGCAGGTCAAAGTAATGATGAGAATGGTAGGGTGGAAGAAACTGTAGGAGAAACAGTGGAAAGTGAGGATCAAAATGTGTGTAATGAAGTCTCAGGTGATGTTGGTAATGAGAGTAAGATTAGACCTACTATGGAAGCGTCTAAGGCGGTAGAAAAGGTTAATGGGGAGATACAAGTAGTGGAAGAGATGGGGATGACAGAAACTGTGAAGGAGGTAGAACAGGTGGAAAGGTTAGAAATTGGTGAAGAAGTGATGTTAGTTGATAAGGATAAAGCAAGTGCTGAAAGGATAGTGAATTTGGAGAGCAAACAAACAGAAGAAATGGCTGAAAGAGAGGAAGAAAGTGAGGATGATGCTTTGTCAGATGTATCAGATGTGTCTAATTTATCTCAGATGGGTTGTGAGCAGTTTTATTCCCTGGAAGAGATAGATAAATTCTTGGATGAGACATTTGGGAAAATAGTAGAGGTGAAGAGTTACTTTGCTGATACGAAAAAGTTTGAAAGTTCTGTTTTGTACTGGATGAAACGAGTAGGAGAGGACAAACTAATCAAGAGGAAGAGATTTTGATTGAAAAAGTTTGTTATGAAAATAAGAAGGGGGAAAAATCCCAAGAAAAGGAAATTTCAATAAATTTGGCTAATGATGTGTAAACCACTAAGGGCCACTTTTGCACTTTTCCTTTTCTATCTGCATTTTCCTTTTTCTCCCTTTTTACGGAGGTTGTAAGAGTAGGATCCTTAAACATCAATGGGGGAAGAGACAGGGTTAAAAGAGCAATGCTTTCTGAATTTATTAGATTAAATGATGTAAAAGTAATTGTTCTACAAGAAACACATTCTGATAGAAATAATGAAATAGAGTGGTACAGATGGTGGGAAGGAGAGAGTAGATTAAGTCATGGAACAAATTTTAGTATGGGTGTTGCAATTATTTTCTCAAAATCTTTAGATTTAAAAGTTGTGATGACAAAAGAGATAGAAAAAGGTAGAATTTTATTACTTCTAGCAGAAATGAAAAGTGTTAAATTCCTTTTTGTTAATGTGTATGCTCCAAACATAGGATTGAATCGTGAAATAACATTTCAAAAACTAAATTATGCAATAAAAGAATTTGATGATGGAAATATATGTGTTATAATAGGAGGTGATTGGAACTGCACAACATTTTTTTTTTAATAGACAGGAATGGGGAAGAACCTCACTCGAAATCTAGTAAGCTACTTCTTGATATTATAAATGATTTGAATTTAGAAGATGTGTGGAGAAGTAGAAATAATTTTGTGAAGCAATATACTTGGGTAAAGATATTAGATTATGTTGTGACAGGAGATAGAATGGATAGGTTATGTATAAGAAAATCAGAAATGAACAGAGTTATAAATACTGATATATTTCCAAATGGTCTTTCAGACCATCATCTGGTGACTTTAGATTATAACATTGCAAAAGTTTCAAGACCTAAATTTTATTGGAATTTTAATGTAAAATTATTACAAGATAAAGATTTTTTTTGATAAATTTTGTAATTTTTGGGAAGTTTGGAGACAAAGGAAAAATAATTTTGAAAATCTGACTCAATGGTGGTGTTACGAATCCTGTGCCTGCCCTTCCGTTCACTCTCCACCAGAGGTCACCCGTCCATCATACTGACTCTTGCACCACACTAACTGTTGCACGTCACCCCCGGACTGCATTTCCCATCATCCACTGCACTGATCACCAATCACACATTGCACTGATTACTGATCCCATCAGACTGATCCCATCAGACACGCTTTATAAGCCTTGGACTTCCTCTCTGTCAGCGCCAAATATTGTACGCACTTATCTCTCTCCTAGCGATAGCTACTCTACGGAGCCCACTTAGGAGCCCTCTTAGTCTTGTCTTGCCTGTTTCCTCGTGTTTTGATTCCTGCCCGTGTTTCCTGGATTAACTCTTGCCTTGCCGTTTCGGACTCTGTTCGCGCCTTGCCTGGATTATTGCTCACGTTTTCGGATTACCTCTTTTGTCAAGCCCCTTTGGATATTGTTCGCTGTCGACTGACTCATGCCCGTTTTGGATGACTCTGCCTTGCCTGTGATATACCTGTTTGCTATTGTTTGACCCTTGCTTGTTTCCTGACCACGCCGTTGTAAATAAAAGCCTTGCACATGGATCCGCACGTCTCTCGTCTCGTCGGCTCCGTAACAGTTGGGAGGTGGGAAAAGCACAGGTTTAAGATTTTTGTCAACAATTTTCTTATAATACTACTTTTACTCTGAAGAGGAATGCAAAAAATTTGGAGAATGAGATTAATGAAATGAAAAGAAGATTGATTGATGTTGATGATCATGGTAAAATGGATGTTTTAAAAAAGAAAAAAATGGAATTGAAGTCAATGTTGGAAGAAAGAGTTAAAGGGGCACTTGTGAGAGCTAGAATATCTAATATTAAAGAAATGGATGCTCCAACTGATTATTTTTGTGGACTTGAACGTAAGGAAGCACAAAAGAAATGTATGCTTCATCTTAGAAGGAAAAATGGAACAATTACTTCAGACCCAAATGAGATGAGAAAGATGGGTATAGAATTTTACAAACAATTGTTTGGTAATATGGACTGTGATGTTGGATGTATGGATCAGCTCTTACAGGATCTTCCTAAATTAAGAGCTGAGGACAAAAAGTCATTGGACGTAATGATTTCTTTTGATGAACTTTCAAAGGCTGTGCAACAACTTTCTACAGGAAAGTCACCAGGAGTTGATGGGTTACCGGTGGAATTTTATAAAGTTTTTTGGGGTGTTTTAGGTGAGGACTTGTATAATGAATGAATGTTTTAAAAGAGGTTGTTTACCAATCAGCTGTCAGAGAGCTGTGTTATCACTCTTGTCAAAAAGCGGAGACTTAGGGTTGAAGAATTGGCGCCCAGTGTCTTTAATGTGTTTAGACCAGTACTTCCCAAACCTGTCCTGGAGGCCCCCCTGCCCTGCACATTTTGTATGTCTCCCTAATCAGACACACCCAATTTAGTTCTTGCAGTCTCTACTAACGAGCTGATGAGTGTAATCAGGTGTGTTAGATAAGGGAGACATACAAAAGTTGCAGGGCAGGGGGTCCTCCAGGACAGGTTTGGGAAGCACTGGTTTAGACTATAAAATATTGTCTAAATGTTTGGTTAATAGAATCAAAAGTTTTTGCATATTGTGGTGGAAAGAGAACAAACTTACTGTATTCCAGGGCGTACAATAATGGATAATTTGTTTCTTATGAGGGATGTAATTGAAATGTATTTTAGGAATAATCTTGATGTGGGTTTTTTTTTATCTATTGACCAAGAGAAAGCCTTTGACCGTGTGGGTCATGAATATCTTTTTAATGTCTTAAAAGCCTTTGGATTTGGGGAGAGTATCATTTCTTGGATAAAATTACTGTATGAAGGGGCTTCAGTTATGCTAAAGATGGGAGGTGGCCTGAGTTGCCCAATTCCTGTTGAAAGAGGAATCCGGCAGGGGTGTCCTCTATCAGGACAGCTTTATAGTTTAGCTATAGGACCCTTATTATCTAAGCTAAGAACTGAGATAAAAGGTTTAATGATCCCTGGTGATAATTCAGGGTTAAGATATTCTGTATCTGCATATGCCGATGATGTAAACATTTTTGTTACTGGTCAAAATGATATTCAAATACTCTGTAAAAACTTAAAGCTTTATGAACAATCTTCTTCAGCTAAGGTAAACTGCACAAAATGTGAAGGGTTTGTGGTGGGTTCTCGGTTTGATACTAGACCACCTAAACTTCCTGAAGGATTAAAATGGGGAAGGGAAGGTATTAAAGTGTTAGGGGTGTTTTTAGGTAATGCTCAGTATAAAGAAAAGAACTGGGAGGGTATGCTGGAAAAGGTTGTTGCCAAGTTGTCTAAGTGGAACTGGCTATTACCCAAGTTATCTTATAGAGGAAGAGTCTTGATTGCAAATAATCTGACTGCCTCTATGTTATGGCACAGACTGAACATACTTGAGCCACCGGATGACTTGATTAAGAACATTCAGAGGAAATTAGTGGATTTTTTCTGGTTTGGTCAAAAATGGATTCCTGGGCCTGCACTTTATCTACCAGTGCATGAAGGAGGGCAAAGCCTGGTAGACGTGCGAAACTGCATAAATGCATTTCAACTACAAGCAGCAAAGAGATTGTTGTACGAAGAGAATGTTGGATGGATTAATGTTGCTTGTGCTCTTCTACGGGAAACGTCTGGTTTATTGTATGATAAACAGCTTTTTTTTGTTGCAACTTGATGAACTGGATTTAAAGGATTTAACAGCTTTTGATAATAGCTTTAACAGTCAATGATAATAGC
>CM077252.1:255000-267500 GCA_039654775.1 Spinibarbus caldwelli
AAAGAAAGCGAGTCAGAGCTCATCTGAGTTTGAGGATGCAGCTTCCGTTTGAAAAGCACCCATTAATTCGCCTCATGCTCGCTAACAGTGATTAGAAGTCTGATTCGTTTCCACGAAAAGGTTCTTTCGGATAGATAGTTATAATGAACCAGTTACCAAAAAAAAAAAAAAAACATTTCAGAGGTTATTTTACGGTGGAACTGGCTGTTGACCACAATTTTGAGCGCTGCACGACAGAATATCGTGACGTGATCGAAGGTCTTGATCTTATTTCCATCTCAAATAATAATAAAAAAAATATCAGCCAATGATAGGCTAATTCTGAGAAAAAATAAAATTAAAAAAAAATAAACCCGTTGCGAGTATAGATGAGAGGCCGAGAACGCATCTGACTGACAGATAAACCACGAGCTCTTATATCAGTGTTGTTGTTAATGTTCTGGTTATTGTTTTAGTGTACAGTTTGTTCATTTTTGGCAAAGCATACAGTTAAAATAAACTTCATTACTCAGCTGAACTGCGATAAATGTATGTCCCTGCTGTGGGCTATGACTAATTTCACGGGCAATACAGACAAAATTACAATTTAAAATCAATCAGAGCTATAGAAATGTATTGTCATTTTTACAAATAAAGCTTCATATTATGAGAAGGCTATTTCTACGACCTTTTTATCCTGCAGTCATGGCGAGAATAGGTTCTCGATCTAAAAAAACAAGAATCGGTAAAGAATCGAAAACAACATTGAGGAACTGATTCTTGGAATCGAATCCCATCGATTCCAGAACCAGGAATCGGACTCGATTCCAAAAATTTCGGAATCGAACAGCCCTACCCTCCTCCTCCTCATCTTCATCATCACCGTGTCTGTCACCCATTCATCAGTAAACACTGGGCTCATCCGATCAGATCGCTTCTCTAAGCAGATTAATCACAGGCGTCCCAGTAAACTAATACTGGTTTCGCTTCTGATTAGCATAAAACTGTTTTCCTGATTGGATCTGATCGGAAGAGTTTGAGTGTGTTAATGTGCTGAAGTTTGCGGGTTTTTCTCCAGGTGATTGTACAGTAAGTGTGTGTTATTTCTGTTGTGCTGCTGCTTCTGATGCAGGGTTTGTAGGTTCATCTGATGATCCATCAGAAGTTCAGCAGAAGCTCTCAGGAGCAGATGAGCTTCGCTGGTTGCGATGTTAAACAGACTCGCTGTTGGTTCGAGCGAGATTTCTGGACAGATGTTGTGTGTGTTTGATGCTCAGGGTTTCACGTGTGAGCTCATCTTCACCTTTTGTTAGTCCTTTGATCAGATGATTAGCATTAGACGTTCCCACCCAACACTTTCTCTAAATCATCATTACAGCAGAAACCCGTTCAGATTCATCAGAAGCGCACAAGTCCTGATGAGACCAGATGAGTTTCAGCTCTGATGCTGATTGACTGTGAAGTGCAGCGGTCTCTTTGTGTTTAATATTATGTGTGTTTTGTGAATAAGAGCTCAATCCTGCACATGCTCGGCTGTAACGCTTGAAGTGGTTTCAGTTTGAATGCAGACACACGATTTATCTTCTCTCTGTCTTGAGAGTCTCTCATTCATAAATCAGCGCGTGTGGTAGCTGGAAGCGCATGCGGCGGAGTGAAGTGCAGCAGGGTTTGGTTGTGTTTGAGTGTTTAGAGGCTCTTCTAGTGTGTTGATGTGCTCACCGACAGCTGCTTCTGCTTCAGGAGACTCGTTCACACTGGACATCAGCGGCGCCAGAGCCCTAAACTGTTTATAAGGCCGTTGGGGTCGTATTTTCTTTCAGCTCGTGTAGTTTTGTTCATGGTTTTGAGGATCAGGGGTCGTCTAACATCTGCTCGTGTTGAATATTCTGCCAAGCAGCATCTGCACCAAAATACTGTTGGGTTTCATTAGAGTTTTAACATCAACAACAAAAGATCAGGGTTGTTCCAACCTAATCAGTGTATAAAATTAAATGTATATAATTTCTCATAACTGCACAGTTCTACCCTAGAGAAAAATAAATATACTCAAATGTTTTTGAAATACATTTATTTGATACTAAGTATACTACAAATACATTTACATATTTATGTATTTAATAAACAATACCCTGCAATGATACTTTTGGTTTACTAAACTGGTATACTTAAAGTCTGCTTAATTGGAAAAACTAATTTTGTGCTTAATGCGCTTTAATTGTAGTGCTGAAGTCCATCTAAGGATATACTGAAGGAAATTTGATTGTGCTAAAGTGGAACTATTGCAGGTATAGTTCAGGTACACTTTAAATATCCTGCATTTAAAGACTGATATTATTCAAAGATAATGCAATCCTCATCAATAGTGACATTAAAACACATTTTAGGCTTAATATTAAAAACTGTGCATTATGCACACAAGTAGTACTCCAAATAAATTATTTCAGTAAGTCTCAAGCGATATGTCAGTAAATGTTAACAGATTTGAACTATACTTAGTATGAAAAAAATGTATTTTAAATGTATTTCTTTTTTACTAGGGTAGGATTAGTCTGACTTTATTATTTGCATTCAGTGTGTCGCCAGCCGCAAGTATTGCAGTGTCAGAAACAGAATCATTTGCTGTGTATTAATGGAGCAGAAGATGCTGCTTTCACAGCGATGATGCCTTCAATTAGAGCGATTGGTTAAGATGGAGCTCCCTGTGGTCTTAAAGGCTTTTGTCACTGTTTAACCCATGAGTGCTCAAGCAAAACTAGACAGAGAAATATTATAAATTAATTCAATCATCTGTTTAATAAAAGATGCAATGAAGCGCTGGAAAAATGAAAAAAGGGAATAACTCAGTAATGCTGAAGTATTCATATCCTAGCTTAGCATGCAGAAATAACTGGTCGTATAAAGCAGAGATTCGCAATCAAGGCTACATCAAATCCATTGGGCACGTCATTAGTCCTTTCATTCCATCATCATTTATTCACCTCTAATGCAGTAGTGTTTTCTTTCTTCTGTGAAATATTTTTCTGCACGATGAAAGAGGATTGTTTAGAGATGTGAACGGGAACGCTCTTAGCTAAATGTTACTGCTAGAGTTTGGAGTTCATGTCTGGAGAGTGTGTTCATCTCGCGGTTGCTTACATGTCCTTTGATTTGAACACACAACGTTTGAGTATCTCTGCATCAGAATCACACGTTCGTTTTGCATGATAAGCGCAGAGAAAGGAAGCGTGTGAAGCGTTGTTTATCTCCTTCACTCTTCTGTGGCCTTCTGGGGTTTTTCATTACTCGTAACGCCACTGTACCCATAACGCACCGCGGCCTCATTAGGAGCGCACCGTCCGAGCAGTTAGCGCAGAATAACGTTGCCTGTCTTCTCAAACGAAGGAGCGAGCCCAAACAAAATGTGATTATCTGCAGCACTTCCTGTGAAGAGCTCTGTCCTTCAGGGCCACCAGGATTAATTAGCAAAGCTGTTTATCACGTTCCACCGACAATAGGACATACAGCGCTTTTTGTTTATGCCATTCTGCAAGTGTATTTGACAGATATCATGTTTACTGCTTATTAAATGATAGCACCTATCTGGGGTGTTGGCGTTTAATTTGCGACCCGTAATTCTGGGCCTGTGATTAGCTGCTCTTTATATCTGAGGTGTGAAGTTCCCCTCCAGTGTTCAGGGCCATTTTCCCACAATGCTGTAATTTTAATTGGTTTTTAACACTCCTGGCAGCAGTGCTGGCTGCGGGCTGCGTCTCCGAACGAGAAGAGTCATTGTTGGTTTATTAAAATATCCTCTTCAGTGAAAGCAATACTCCGAGTCAATTATCACTTCTGTGACAATAACAGCACACGTGTGCGCTATTTTAGAAAGAGACTGTGGAGAGCTCGGTTCTGCCTCCTGACTCGCATGTTTTCACCTCACCTTGTCTCGGTTTGGCCATTAACACTCACGTTAGCATCAACACACTGTTTCTCCGAGATTGACGTGCAGTTCAAGCCGAGTGCCATTTACCCTCCGAAAAGATCTCTGCGGTTTAGGGCTGCAACAACTAATGAATAAAATCAATTATAAACAACAATGAAAATCACTGACAACCAATTTGATTAGCAATTAATCGCATCTGCCAATGTGCACAGAAAACATATATCAGTCATGTCACTTTATAGTAGTGAATAATGCATTTCTATGGACAAAACACATATAACAGATAGCGGAGGACACAGTAGCTGCTGCGGTAACACAAGCTGACAGATGCGTGTGCTGTTTAAAGCATTTGAGACGGGGTTTCCTTATCACGATAAATGTCAAATCTTTATTTCTTTCAAGTTTAAAGCCAGATTTTTGCTCCAAATTGTAAGTTGTAGAAACCAGACCATTAATTTTCCTTAACAAAATAAATATCTGAATAGAAAAATGTATTTCTTAGTTTCTGCATGTTCTAATGAATGATATTGTTTCAAATCAAGAAACAGGTTTGGAATGCCTGATAATATTAATCAGAATTAGAATCAGAATGAGCTTTTATTGCCAGGTATGTTTACACATACAAGGAATTAGTTTTTGTGACAGAAGCTTCCACAGTGCAACAGAATGACAGTAACAGAACAAAAACAGATAATAAAAAGAAGAATTAAAAATGGAACAAGTAAATAGGGAATAACAATATAAAAATTGACAATTGTATGTACAGGTATATTACAATAGACAATTTTATATGTACAGGTATATTGTGTGCAAATTGAAATGTAGACTAAGTATGTGTGTTAGATAATTAAGTATATAAGTGTTTAAATAGTGTGTGTTCCATAATTATTGTCAGGTGTTCATTAGATGGATTGCCTGAGGGAAGAAACTGTTCCTGTGTCTGGCCGTTCTGGTGCTCAGAGCTCTGCAGCGTCGACCAGACGGCAACAGTTCAAAGAGGGAATGTGCTGGATGTGAGGGGTCCAGAGTGATTTTGCCAGCCCTTTTGCTCACTCTGGATGAGTACAGTTCTTGGAGAGTGGGGAGGGTTGTACCAATGATTCGTTCAGCAGTCCGGACTACCCTCTGTAGTCTTCTGAGGTCAGATTTGGTAGCTGAGCTGAACCAGACAGTTATTGAAGTGCAGAGGATGGATTCAGTGATGGCGGAGTAGAACTGTTTCAGCAGCTCCTGTGGCAGGTTGAACTTCCTCAGCTGGCGAAGGAAGTATAACCTCTGCTGGACCTTTTTCACACTGGAGTCTATGTGAATGTCCCACTTCAGGTCCTGGGAGATGGTGATGCCCCGGAATCTGAATGACTCCACTGTCGTTACAGTGCTGTCCATGATGGTGAGTGGGGGGAGAGCAGGGGGCTTTCTCCTGAAGTCCACGATCATCTCCACAGTTTTGAGCGTGTTGAGCTCCAGGTTGTTAAGACTGCACCAGACAGCCAGCTCCTTAACCTCCTGTCTGTAAGCAGACTTGTCACCGTCCTGAATGAGGCCGATAAGTGTGGTGTCGTCTGCAAACTTCAGGAGCTTGCCAGAGGGGTCTTTAGATGTGCAGTCGTTAGTGTACAGGGAGAATAGCAGTGGGGAGAGAACACAGCTCTGAGGGGCACCAGTGTTGATAGTACGGGTGCTGGATGTGTATTTTCCCAGCCTCACTAGCTGCTGCCTGTCTGTCAGGAAGCTGTTGATCCACTGACAGACGGAGGTGGGCACGGAGAGCTGAGTTAGTTTGGGCAGGAGGAGTGATAGGATGATCGTGTTAAAAGCTGAGCTGAAGTCTACAAACAGGATCCTCACATAAGTCCCTGGTCTGTCTAGATGTTGCAGAACATAATGCTGTTCCATGTTGACTGCGTCATCCACAGACCTGTTTGCTCTGTAGGCAAACTGAAGAGGATCCAGCAAGGGTCCAGTAATGTCCTTCAGGTGGGCCAGCACCAGTTTTTCAAATGACTTCATGACCACAGACGTTAGAGCCACAGGTCTGTAGTCATTTAGTCCTGTAATTTTGGATTTCTTTGGGATGGGGATGATAGTGGAGCGTTTGATGCATGAAGGGACTTCGCACAGCCCCAGTGATCTGTTGAAGATCTGTGTGAAGATGGGGGCCAGCTGATCAGCACAGGATTTCAGACAGACTGGTGTAACACAATCTGGGCCTGGTGCGTTTTTCCTTTACTGCTTCTGGAAGACCTGGCGCACCTCGTCTTTGCTGATCTGAATTGCAGGTGTGGGGGAGAGAGGGGTTGCTGGAGGTGTTAATGGTTGTGTGGAGAGGTGTTCAGGGCGGGTGTGGGGTGTTTTTTCAAACCTGCAGTAGAACTCATTCAGATCATCTGCCAGTTGTTGATTCTCCACAGTGCTGGGGGATGGTGTCTTGTAGTTGGTGACCTCTTTCAGACCTTTCCATACTGATGCTGAGTTGCTGGAAGAGAATTGAATCCTTATTTTTTCAGAATAATTCGTCTTTGCCACTCTGATCTCCTTTTCCAGTGTGTATTTGGCCTGTTTATACAAGACTTTGTCCCCCTTCCTGTAAGCATCTTCTTTGGCCTGACGGAGCTGTCTGAGTTTTGCAGTGAACCACGGTTTGTCGTTGTTGTAAGTTAGATGAGTCCTGGTAGGAATGCATATATCTTCACAGAAACTGATATAAGATAAGAGATGAGAGATAAGAGAAAGATAAGATCTTTTACCATCATTTATTAAGTTCATACATCTTTTAATATGAACAACTATTATTAACAATATCTATGAAATTATACTTTTTCTTATTGCTGTCACACTGAAGATGTGTGATTTTCATAGTAGTGTACCCTTTAAGCTCACCTTAAAATAATATGAAATCTTTAAAAATTACAGCACTGTAAAACCACAGACCAGCAATAAACTGTCAATTTATAATATTATGGATGTAAAAGTACAAGCCGGTAATGCCAGTGAAGTAATATATTAGGGTAGCACACAATCTTATACAGCTAGTCAGCTAACTGTGTTCTGTAGCATCTGCGCTATGTTGCTAAAACTCTTTTGGATCTAATGTAATTATTTCCCACATCCAAGTTCCAGGTTATAATATGCATAAGTCTGAACATTAATCTCTTAATTTTATAAGAAGTAGTGAAACTCACCCAAAATCAGGCCCGGTTTTTGACAGCTATAGAAGGGTGGGCTGGCAGATATCCTGGGTGGGTGTTTTGATATTCCTTCTGGGAAAAATTGCAGGGGGATACAGTGTAGATATTTATACTGTAGATATTGCTATATTAACTATATTATACAGGTGCATCTCAATAAATTAGAATGTCGTGGAAAAGTTAATTTATTTCAGTAATTCAACTCAAATTCTGAAACTCGTGTATTAAATAAATTCAATGCACACAGACTGAAGTAGTTTAAGTCTTTAGTTCTTTTAATTGTGATGATTTTGGCTCACATTTAACAAAAACCCACCAATTCACTATCTCAACAAATTAGAATACTTCATAAGATCAATAAAAAAAAAAAAAAAACTTTTTTAGTGAATTGTTGGCCTTCTGGAAAGTATGTTCATTTACTGTATATGTACTCAATACTTGGTAGGGGCTCCTTTTGCTTTAAGTACTGCCTCAATTCGGCGTGGCATGGAGGTGATCAGTTTGTGGCACTGCTGAGGTGGTATGGAAGCCCAGGTTTCTTTGACAGTGGCCTTCAGCTCATCTGCATTTTTTGGTCTCTTGTTTCTCATTTTTCTCTTGACAATACCCCATAGATTCTCTATGGGGTTCAGGTCTGGTGAGTTTGCTGGCCAGTCAAGCACACCAACACCATGGTCATTTAACCAACTTTTGGTGCTTTTGGCAGTGTGGGCAGGTGCCAAATCCTGCTGGAAAATGAAATCAGCATCTTTAAAAAGCTGGTCAGCAGAAGGAAGCATGAAGTGCTCCAAAATTTCTTGGTAAACAGGTGCAGTGACTTTGGTTTTCAAAAAACACAATGGACCAACATCAGCAGATGACACTGCAGCCCAAATCATCACAGACTGTGGAAACTTAACACTGGACTTCAAGCAACTTGGCTATGAGCTTCTCCACCCTTCCTCCAGACTCTAGGACCTTGGTTTCCAAATGAAATACAAAACTTGCTCTCATCTGAAAAGAGGACTTTGGACCACTGGGCAACAGTCCAGTTCTTCTTCTCCTTAGCCCAGGTAAGACGCCTCTGACGTTGTCTGTGGTTCAGGAGTGGCTTAACAAGAGGAATACGACAACTGTAGCCAAATTCCTTGACACGTCTGTGTGTGGTGGCTCTTGATGCCTTGACCCCAGCCTCAGTCCATTCCTTGTGAAGTTTACCCAAATTCTTGAATCGATTTTGCTTGACAATCCTCATAAGGCTGCGGTTCTCTCGGTTGGTTGTGCATCTTTTTCTTCCACATTTTTTCCTTTCACTCAACTTTCTGTTAACATGCTTGGATACAGCACTCTGTGAACAGCCAGCTTCTTTGGCAATGAATGTTTGTGGCTTACCCTCCTTGTGAAGGGTGTCAATGATTGTCTTCTGGACAACTGTCAGATCAGCAGTCTTCCCCATGATTGTGTAGCCTAGTGAACCAAACTGAGAGACCATTTTGAAGGCTCAGGAAACCTTTGCAGGTGTTTTGAGTTGATTAGCTGATTGACATGTCACCATATTCTAATTGGTTGAGATAGTGAATTGGTGGGTTTTTGTTAAATGTGAGCCAAAATCATCACAATTAAAAGAACCAAAGACTTAAACTACTTCAGTCTGTGTGCACTGAATTTATTTAATACACGAGTTTGACAATTTGAGTTGAATTACTGAAATGAACTTTTCCACGACATTCTAATTTGAGATGCACCTGTATACTCTGAAAAAAGAGCAATATCAAAATAAACTCTTTTTCTTTATTGAATATTAAAAAAGAAAAAGAAAAGCTGTTCTCTTTCTCTGGATCATTGTTTCTACACTGGTGATTCTTTTCAACTAACTTTTTTATTTATATCAAACAAGGCCATAATCATGTCTAGAACATTGGGGGACCAATTGTTTTGAGGAAAATATAAAGACCAGACCACTATATGGTGATGGTATTTATTTAAAGAAACTAAATAAATAAAGGATTTAAATGGATTTATGGGAATAAATTAAAAGAAAATAAGAACAGTAAAAGAACAAGAATATTTGTAAAGTAATCAATCTGAACTGCAAATAATATCTTGATTTTAAAATATGCACCTATTCAATTTCAGTTGTATTGTTGAAAACGCAAAACAGAAAAATGCTAGTCGTCATAATCAATTATGAATGCCATGAATCACGTAAATGACAGACCAAAATGGCAGAATTTGACAAAATAAATAAATAAATAAAAAAGTCAAATAGTTTGCATCACTGGATATTATTGGTCGTTTACATCATAGAAGGGGAACACTACGTTTACAGCCAAGCCGACTGTTGCTATAGTAACGAACACAACTTTCATCACATAATCGCTCTTATTTCAGTGTTGTTTACTTTGTTTTCATTCTACATTCAGCATTAACATCAAGTCAAAAGGGAGCTTTCAACTGAACTGTATAGCCTACATGCATTTTAGACGCTTATATTATGTTCTTGCCCCGTCCATGCAGTGAATGCACGTTATTGAACGAGCGGGTTTTTAGAACATTAATTCAACCGCTCAGGTTGCTCAATTTCAGTGGTAGTCTATACATATTCATGTATTAAACTCCCTGTAACTCACAAACTCCCCGTGATAGTGCGCAAATATTTCTGCCCGTTTTCGCTTGTTGTCAGCCTCTGATTTTCCACAACAGACTGAAGCTCTGAGTGAATTCAGCACGCCTTGCTTTCAGCTAATAAAAGAAAATGCTGCAATTTTCCGGTGTTATTTTATGATTGTTGGGGCAGTCTCCAGCTATATCTTAAACTTCTCCAAATACAGTCCGCTTCAGATTGGTTTTGAATACTGCACAAAAAAAAAAATATATATTAACACAGTCTTTATCTAATTCTGATTGGGTGGGCAAGACAGTCATTTGGGTGGGCTCAGCCCACCCCTGCCCATGCCTGGAGCCGGCCCCGCCCAAAATAAAGACTTAAACATCTAAAAAAATGCACATTTAAGAGGCTCCTCTTTTGGTGAAAGTTTTTAGACAGCTTTCAAAATGGCCGTCAGACAGCGTGAACACATGGAGACTCATATCTCAGTGTGCAATGATCTGATTGACTTGAAATTATAGGAGGTATATAGTAACAAACATATCAATTGGTTAAGACATCAAGTAGGATAATAAATTATTTTTTCTTTTTATAATCTGATCTCAAAAATGGAAGTGTGATTAATGGGTACATTTACCCTACATTTTGCTAAAATATTTCTAGTTAAACATTAAAAGTATAATGATGTCTTCAACCTTCAAACTGCAGATTACAAGATGGAGAATAACATTTTTAATAATAGATTCAAATGAATTATTATTGATTATAATAATTAGTAACAATTGGATTTTATCAGATGAATGGAGTAAATAATGGTTAGATGAGTGTCCTGAGGGAAGCTGATCATGTGTCTGCTGTATTATTGGCGTCCCATTAGACTGCTCTCCGGGTCAGGCGTGTGTCACGGCTGCGGTGCAAAAAGCTCTTCCACCTAATCCCAATCCACTTAATGTTTGACTACACACATTTCTCTCCGTCTCGCTGAAAGCCAGCTATCGCACCCTGCCAAGTCCTGTATCATCTTCTGTTCCTGCGAGTGAAATCTGAGCCGTTCGTCCCGCTCGCTCTCAGACGGCTGATGATGCTGCTCTGATTTCATGGTGACAATCAGAGGATTGTTTCTGCACTAAATGGACTTTCTGAGTGTGGTGAATTCAATACTGTGTAAAAACTGCTTCGCTCTGGAAGTCTGATCAATAATGAATCAAGAAGGCAATGTTAGAAAGCACAAATTACTGCTGGGTCATTAATCACACTGCAAATCACATCAGTGTTTTAGCTAATCAAGGTCTTGTGTTTAAGTTAAGACATTTATACACCAAATTTAACTATTTCTATTAACCGCGCTTATTTCCATCTGATCAACATGCACTGAATGTCTCAGTCATAGACAATCACTGTAACACTCACATCTGACACAAAACAGATATTGTTGCACACATATAAACACCAAAATTTGCACAAGATATCATTTTATTGCAGAATGTGATTTTAAAACAGATACATACCCTGTAAATTGAAACATGTATATATCCGATTCCCCTTTAATTTCCAAGCCTCCACAAGGAGAGACTGTGACTTTCATCAGTAAAATATAATCTCAATCACTCTTATTTGAATTTACTCAAATACAATAATTTTATTGCACTGCTTTATTTTACCTCAGAATTCTAGATATAATTACCAGTAAATCAAACAACTAATGAAAATTAACCATTATTTTTATCCATTCTGTAAAATTTTGCTCTGTAAACATAACTGACAGCCTGTCCTTGTCCATGCTGGCAACTATAGTATATTTGTGATCCTGGAGCACAGAAGCAGTCATAAGTAGCACAGGTATATTTGTAGCAATAGCCAACAATACATTGTATGGGTCAAAATTATCCATTTTTCTTTTATGACAAAAATCATTAGGATATTAAGATTATGTTCCATGAAGATATTTTGTAAATTTCCTACCGTAAATATATCAAAACTTCATTTTTGATTAGTAGTATGCATTGCTAAGAACTTCATTTGAACAACTTTAAAGGTGATTTTCTCAATATTTAGATTTTTTTGCACCCTCAGATTCCAGATTTTCAAATATTGTCCTATCCTAACAAACCATACATCAATGGAAAACTTATTTATTCTAAATAAAAAAAAAAAATGGACCCTTATAACTGGTTTTGTGGTCCAGGGTCACAAATGGGATAATCTGTGGCTAGGTTCATATAAATAAATTATATGCACATTGATCACCAGTGGAATCATTCTAGTTTGATCAGGGATCAGTGTAAACACAGATATCAGAGTCGTGTCTTAAATGAATGTAAACAGACAGCACAAAAAATGGGATGTGTTCAACAGATCGTATCTGTGTATTAAGCTATAAAGAGGTCATGTGACCATCAGAAACGCTGGCATACTGTGCATCACTTCACAAACTATTTTAAGCAGTAGTCGTGAGTCTAGGTGGCTCCTGATGCGGAAGAGTTTGAGCTCAACAGAGAGTCAGAGGAAGCTGCAAACTCTGCTGGATGTTTTTGCTCTTTGTTTCTCCAGAAGAAAAGCAGCACTGACTGCTCATCAGGGGCAAGATGTGGGTTAAAATCAATGCACTGTTATACTACACAGCAGCAGCTCTTCACACACACACACACACACACACACGCATGCACACGCTTGAATTTGTGGTTTACAGGGACTCTTCATAGGCGTAATGGTTCTTATACTGTACAAACTGTATTGTCTATTGCCCTACACCAACCCTACACCTAAACATACCCCTTACAGGAAACTACTGGCAATTTTTGAATTTCACAAAACACCGTTTAGT
>CM077252.1:272500-322500 GCA_039654775.1 Spinibarbus caldwelli
CGCCCGTGCCTGTCACCAGTCCGACCCGCACCCGACCCGCACCCGCACCGCACCCGACACGTCAATATTATTCCACCTGACACGTCAATTTTTGTGGTTCACCCGTCCGCCCGTGTGCAGGACTCTGAATCGTGGGATGTTTAAGATGACTCTGAATTAGTGGATTGTTTTGAGGGCCAATGCTGATATAGATGTACTGTGTATATATCTGTCCCTCTAATTAAAGATAGTAGAAGCACATGCATATCAATGAACCCTTTTCACATTTCCAGGTTTCTCAGAAGCAGAAGTCGCATTGTTGGGTAAATGTCTATAGCAGTGAATGGCAGACAAACTCAAATATAGATTGTTGTGTTCCCATGCCCTCAAATAGCAAAAGAAAAACTTCATAACGCTTTCATGACTTTCAAATAGAGGAAAAAATAGAGAGACGTATAACGGCAGTCAGAAGAGAGAAAGATGTCAAATATACCGTTACTCCCAGAGACGGTTAGAAACACTCGAAAAGCAGCAGTACCTAGTTTTTGTAATTTAATGTAAAGGTAATATAATGGAAATTGTAATGTTATAAATGTACATATATTTAAAAAAAAAAAAAATTATATATATATATATATTTTTTTTTTTTTTTTGTTTGTTTTTTGCCGGGTTTACAATGCTGTTGAGCGCTAAAGCACATCTTTATAGTCTGTGAAAAGGGCACATTGCTGAAATTAAATTTACATTTGTTTTACATAATTGGTATCAATAAATATTTGTTTAATCTGTACTGTCAAAATAAAAGCTTCTATCATCCAAACAATGAATTATTAATAATCATTTAAAAATGCTGATCTCCGTTGACTGTGACTGGGATCCTCTGAAGCTGAGAGCAGGGTCTAGTGCAGGTTTACAGTAGTTACAGTAGTTCTCCAGGTGTTTTCTGTGCTCTGTCTCAACGTGGACGAGCAGCTCATCGAGTCGACGAGCTCTGCTTGATTTCTCCCTCTCTGAAGTCTCTTGTAAACTGTTTTGGCAGTGTTCTGTGATGAATAACCAATCTGGTGGCATCTGCCAAAAAACTTCCCTTGAACGAGTCCGTCCCTGTCCTGCACACTATCACTGGAGAGGAAAGAAAATCAGCCCTGATTACATCTGATTTCTCTGGGGATTAAATAATAGATGGAAGGGAAGTTTGGATGCATTGGTCGTGTCGGGGCTCCGCCGCGTCGGGTTTTAATCGCTCCGTTTACCTGCTGCAGTCGGCCGAGCCGGGCTCTGAGAGCGTCTGCTGGAAGAGGAGCTCATGGGAGATTTATGAGTGTGTGGTTGAAGCACTCAGCGTAACAGACGAGTCTCTAATATGAGCTGATTGATTGAGTCTGATTCACTGATCTCGCCTCAAATCACAGACCACACAGACAGGATGTGGAGCAGCGGCGTGTGAAACGCACAAACTCACTGGGTGTGGGTGTGTGTGTGTGTGTGTACTTACAGGAGGTGAAAAATATTATGAAAATGTACGTCTGCTGAATAAAGTGTATCTGAATGTACGGAGCTCTGAAGGAAGAATCAATGAGTGACCTGATTTTGAATCTTCCTCATCAAGCACACGCGCACACACACACACACACACACACACACAGTAACAGAACAGAACAGTGTTTGTTTGTGCACCTGCTGAGAGCAGATCTTCAGGCCGTATCTGGATCAAATATGCATGAAGATTAAACCGCTGAGATGTCTGTCAGTGATCGGACAAACAAACCTGTCTGACCACCAGAGAGTGTGTGTGTGTGTGTTTATGTACTTGTTTAGCTTTAACTACTATAGTGAATTATGACAGCCGACCTGAGGACGTTTGTGTGTCTTCAGGAGATAAAATGCTCTTAAATCAGCCGATGTTTCTGTTTGTAATGTGCTCAGGTTTCTGTGAGGGTTTGTTTATGATCATGAACCTGACAGAAGCCCAGTGGAGGTTTGTGAGTGGTGTTATAGTGAGTGTGTGAATGTTCAGAATAAAGACTCATTAAACTCTGCATACAAACATCAGGCGGACGTTCAGGACCTTGAGCGAGCGTTAGCGTCATATGCGCTAATTAAATATGACATCAAGAGCGCAGCTCCGCGACTACTGAAACATTGATCCATACTAAATAAATCAGCAGCTGTATGCCACCAGTGTCTCCTTCAGGTCCTGGAGTGCGTGAGTCATGCAGAGCCGCTAATACAAGCGTAGGAGAGAGTAATTAGACTGTAATCCTGTTTTACTGTAGTGAAGCCGCACATTACACTGAACCCTGAGCGTTCATGAGACGAGAGAGCGACAGCTTTCTGAAGATCAGCTACAGTGTTCTGCGCAGCCGCCAGAACGTCGCTATGCACATTATTATATGGTTTTAGTGTGCTGCTATGCAGTTCTACTTACACATCTTCCACAAGACACCATAATAACTGCCATACACTGTAAAAAATCCAATTAACAAAATGTTGGAAGGGCAAAAATATTTAAGTTGAGCTAATGTTATTGCTTGGGCTTAGTTGAGAGGACATATTATATTAAATCTACACAAAGATATTTGAAAAACATTGAATGAATGGTTATTTTCAAATTCAGTCATCGATTAGCTATGCTAATGTTGATTAAACTAATAAAAACTAATCCAGCCAACACTGAGATCATTCTGCACCTGCACGCGCCTGAGTGACTTCGCGGGAGAAACAGCGCCATCTTGTCAAGTTCACGAGTCAGGTAAGTCCCACTAAATAAATGTTATTTTTTAGACTAAATT
Organism: Spinibarbus caldwelli; assembly: GCA_039654775.1. NCBI lineage: Eukaryota > Metazoa > Chordata > Actinopteri > Cypriniformes > Cyprinidae > Spinibarbus > Spinibarbus caldwelli. The sequence goes on from CM077252.1 coordinate 275,272, forward strand.
TATCGACAAAAACATACAGCATATCCGATGTTTTTGAGTGGATATTTAGAAGTGTTTTATAAGTCGTGTGCCTGAAGAAAAATGAATGTTTAGGCTATGTTAAATGTAGGCCTATGTCAAGTTCACGTGTCAGGTAAGTGGAACTGAATTTGTACTTAGATTTTATCAATGCTTGTATATAAAAAAAAGGTGCAAATGTATTATTTAAAACATATGTATTTATACACAAACGTACAACATATAAAAAAACATCGAATAAGCATTTTATGAATATGTCTGAGGGAAATGAGCTGTTTAAGGGAACGTGGTCTTTCTTCTCGTTTAATCCATAAAACGCTTAATGTCAAAAACTGTTTCTATAATGAATTTCAGGTTTAATTTTGGCGTGTCGTATGATATTTTTGTGTTTCCGTGACGTTAAAAGATATGAAGAGATTGCGCTGTCTCTCTCTTTTATAACCCATTGATGCTTACTACGACGACACGTGTAAACCACAGTGATACGCTTATTTGAAGTTAACATGGGCGTGTTGAATGGGTTTTTGCGTGTGCAAACTTTTGCAATTGTCCCGTGAAGTTAAAAGTCGACATTAAACGTGACTAACAACCGGGCTTTTTTCAATCGGGGCGGATTACACGGCGTTTCTGGTCTCGTGAAGGCGCTTTGGAGGGGAGTTCGTTCCGAACGAGAATAAACAACTGAATCCTTTCACAATGCTGTTATCAAAGCAGACTGCGTCTCAGTCAGTTCCCTAGGTAGTACATCACTAGATCGTGCACACGAGTCCCTGCACTGGTAAAGAGACCATGGCTTAGGAAACACTGGGACAATTGATCTATCAATTTGTAAAACGTCACCACGAGTATTTATCAACAACAGGCAGGCATATTTTGATATTATTTTAATGCTGTTTAAGGTAGACTTATAATATGAAATGTGCATGTTCTGTTACAAATCCTTGCAACTAATGAACAGTCATTTTAAGTTATTTAAAAGGCATCATTTATTTATTTATTTTATATATATATGTAAATTGTACTTTGTTTCTCCATCAGGGTGTGACCAAAGGTTTCATTGGTGCTTTCTCATCATTGCAAGTTTTCAGATGCTGGTCAGTCACTTCTTCCAAGGCTCCAAACACTGCCATGGGACCAGACCACTCCACTGCAACTACATACTGTGTGTCTACTTTCAACACTAAGACTTAAGGTAATATGTGTAAAAGTTTAGAGTGTTTACTACAATTAAAATGTGCTTTATTGTTCTCAGTGGCATCAATGTTTTCACCTAAAAATTTCCTTTACTGTTCAATAGAAGGAAAAAAAAAAGTTAACTACATTTGGATGGCCTGAGAGTGAGTCAATTAACAGCAAATTTTCTTTTTTTTTTTTTTTTTTGGTGAACTATCCCTTTAAGCCTGCATGTTTAGTCTGTATGACAAATGTTATAAATGCAAATTGTTATTAAATAAAGGCTGTTATGTTTTGTAATGTGTGTGTTTTAGTGATTGATGGACACCAGGTAATAATTTTCTTAAACTCAATATAAAATATAATAACTAGTTCCACAGCAATTTCTTATGATGCCCAAATAATAAATCTTAGTCGAGGTAACATATGAAACACGGAGTGAATGGTTAAATTTTAATTGACACAATTTGCTGTAGTTTTCTAAATGTTTGACCAATTAAATAATTTTAGTTGAATGGACTATAAAACTTTCAGTAAAGGTTGAGCCAACTAAAAATTAACAATTCAGGCAACACTTTGAAGACAGAAATTGACTGAACGTAAAATTTCTGTGGAACTTGTTACTAAATAATAATTAGTTGAAACCGTTTTAAATTTTTTACTGTGTAGGATTCCATCAGACTGGTTTTTCTGATGTTCTTCAGGAAAATCCTGCACATTCTTTGCTTTTCCAGCATCTTCTTGCACATTTGAGCTCCTCACGACTGCGACTGTATGATGTTTATATCCAGCTTTCACGCGACTGAGAGACTCATGACTGTCATACACCTTGCAGACATTCACTGATGTTTAGTAAAGAAACACACAGAGTGGAAACTGCAGCAAGATGATTGCGGACTGATTTATTCTGTCTTGTATGAAACGTAAACGTGAAGTTTCTTCATTAGGACAGAATTAGATAACAGGCTAAATGCAATGTTTATGATCTCTCTTATGTTTGTTAAATGATGTCTTGCAGGTTGTGAAATGAAGCTGTAGATAATTAACCTCTGCTCACAATTTGATTATCTGGTTGTGATCTGAGGTTTTATTGTAGTTTATAGTCAAGAAAACTGATTTGTTGACATTAGAATGAGTTCTGCTGGGTTCTTCTCTTCTGTAATCAGAACAACATTAATGCAAACACTGACGAGTAAATGACTTTATGAGCAACAGCACAGATTCTGTGCTTCACCCTGAGCTCGGGTCCAGATCTCACACACATTTCATTCTCAACTCAACTTTAATTAATCACTCACAAATAGTTTGAAATGTGTTATATGGCCTGTATGAGAGATCTCACTGTTTCCTCAGAATAATGCAGATGTGCTTCATTAAACGGTTTCAGCATTGATCTGGAGATGCTTTAGGGAACAACATCTGTGAGACACACACACACACACACACACTCACGCACACACACTCTCTGACAGAGACACACACATACACGCACAGTGTGAGAGTGTTTGTGGTGTATTAAGGGTGTTTTGTGGGTCTGTTTATGTGTGTTTGGGGTGGGTCTCTCACACACACACACTGTAGGTCACAGGCTTGGCTGTCAGTGTGTGTGTGTGTGTGTGTGTGTGTGTCAGTGTGCTGTTGGTTTGTTCCTGTCTGCTGCTGATGGTTTCTCTGAGCGCTCGATCTGATTGGTTTTCTTTGAGCCGCTGCAGAGAGAGAAAGAGAGTGAAGAGCAGGTTAGTGGGCGTCCCGACGAGAATGTCTCGTTTAGTAAAAGCATGTTGGCAATTAGATATAACAGTGAGACCGTGAGGAATGAAGTCTGTGAGATGAAAAGATGAACGATAATGTATGATAAACCTTCATTAACATTCATCATTTATTGGTAAAGGCCTCAGCCGTCTGGCCGTGAACGAGTGCGTGCTCTGAATTCAACTCGGCCTGTTAGTGTTTCATTAAATCCATTACGCTACACAGAAACACACATCATTAAAATGAACTTTTAATCGTTGGGTGTTTATCATTCAGATGTGCTCTGCTCTGGAGTTGTGTTGGTGTTCCTGAGCGTTAGTTCCTCATTAGCCGCGATCTCAGCGTCTCCCGCGTGAGTTTGCTTCTGGACAGAATCTCCAGCCCGATGCTCCATTAAACAGGAGCGTCTTTGAGGATTTGGGTCAAGAAGTGAGTTGCCCCAGTTTCTGCCCCACTCAGATGCGCAGGAAAGGTGTTTGGCCTTCAGATGATGTTCTCAAAGCTGTTCAGATAGATTAGCGGCAGGCTTCTCTGGCCCTCGAGGTTCACTGTCCTCCAGCTCTAATCAAACACTCCTGTCATTCTCAAGCAATCCTCAAGACTTTGCGCAGACTCTCAGGTGTGTTTGATCAGAGCACATGTGAAGGTTTTCATGGCAGATGAGAAGATCCTCTTTCTCCCACTGCATCGGCTCAGAGATGTGTAGAAGTCTTCAAAAGAAGGAAGAAGTTACGGATCAGCTTTCATTTGAAAGAAATGTACACCAGGACTGTATATGATAGAGGTCGACCGACAGTGGATTTTACCGATACCTGTCTAAAACAGTTGATTTAATCACCAAACGGGGAACAGTTTACTTCAAGAATGAACAAAGTGGCACAGATGAGTTTGAAGTACTGTGTTTAAAAAAAACAGAGCAAACGGAAAGAAAAAGCACTATATTACAGCCCTGTATATGAAGCATACAGACTTTATTAGAGCAAAGACAAACGTTTTGCTGAAAAATGCACAATATACAATTTTACAGCCTAGGGTGAAGTCATTATGTACATTAACAATGATTTGGGACAAATATAATGTAATTTAATAGAAAACTATGTGAATGGCGCTCTGTAGTGCAGCAGGATTTTCTGTCGGCTGCTTTTAAATTAGAGCTGCACAATTCTGGATAAATTGAGAATCACATTTTTTTTTTGTCTCAAATAGAGATCACGTTTCTGAACTTAACAAATTAATGTGTAATTTACAAAAGGGTGTGACAAAATATGAATTGCTGCAGTCAGTTGACAGTAATTGTTTTTTAATTGTTAAAAATGTAACTATAGAAAATATATTTAAAATATAATATAGTTAATAAACCAATTTTTAATAATAAAATTATGAAAAATTGGTTTGAATGAATCTCTTCATTGAAACTCTTGAATGAATGATTCAATGACAAATACATTTTTTAACAGTTAAACAATATAATCGACATAAATGTTATTTGAAACACCTGTTACTTTTAAAAGGTGATTTTCTCTATTTTGATCGCTACTGTAGACATCAATGTTTATATCCGAGCGATAAACTTTCATTCCAATACTTCTGTGATCATATGAATCACTGTAAGACAGAAATAATACGGTGTAGTTGAGAAGACTATTTGTGAAGCTGTTTCTTACCTAACACAGATCTGAATGTTCCGGTTTGATTCTCTCAAAGGGTTAATAGACACAGGCGAATCGTTGTCATTGAGAAATGAGATCGCGTGGATGTTTGAATCGAGATTGCGTTCTTTTAACGATTAATCGTGCAGCTCTACTTTAAAGCTCTCGTGTGTCAAAACAAACAGCACAGGTCTCAGTGATCCACCTCTAGAGGCCGCTCTCACTCTGGATAACGACAGAGGTACTTCTCCGCCGCTCCAGCAACAGTCGCAACCCAGAAAACTATCGGCAGGGGTTTTTACCGATAACCGATAGTTCCAGCAATCAGCTATCGGTGCCGATTAATCGATCTCTAATATATGTTATTATCATAGCACTGAATTACAAAAACAGTCTGAAAACATGAACTTGAGTTTTGTCCTTTTAAAAACACAACAAAAATAACCTTTAACATAAAAACAATAAAACAATACTCAATAAAAATGCATGAAATAAACAAACATTTCAAACAGATTAAAGTGCAGAAGAACACAACTCTACAGAACATTAATAAAGAATCACAACATTTTCAATCAATATGTAGATATCTTCTCTGGGTCGGCATGTTTTAGTCCAGATGTAAAAATATCCAGTAAAGTATAAAGAAATGTTTGAAAATTAATTTTAAGTCTTTGAGTATTTCTGCTGTTCCATAAGCACCACTTACTGCCATTTATTTCTGTTCAGACCAATGTGAAAATTGGACCAGATTTTCACACAGCATTAAATATATATATATATATATATATATATATATATATATATATATATATATATATATATATATATATATATATATGTGTGTATATATATATATATATATGTGTGTGTATATATATATGTATATGTGTATATATATATGTATATGTGTATATATATATGTATATGTGTATATATATATGTATATGTGTGTATATATATATGTATATGTGTATATATATATGTATATGTGTATATATATATATATATATATATATATATGTGTATATATATATATATATATATGTATATGTGTATATATATATACACATATGTATATGTTTTGAAGTTGTACATAAAACAAAGATTATTGGAAAACATTTCACAAGGAAATACTATTTTAGTATTTCTGTATCAAAATTTCATGTTTAATGCAATGTGTTACTTGCCATTTCTTTGTAATTCTTTGTAAAATTTACTAGCTTTTTCTGAGTGAAAATCGTGTTAAGTACATTCATATTCTAGACTTTTTTGTGATATTTTGAAGTGCCTATGATAACATAATGTAATACCGAATGCTGGCACATGTCTAATAGTAATGATGAGGTGAAGGCGCTGATCTCTGATTGGTCAGGAGTAGGGCTGCACGATATTGGAAAAAACTCACATTGCGATATTTTGTTTTTCTGCGATATATATTGCGATATGAAAAAAAAAAAACAAAAAAAAATCACCAAATGACTTGAATAGCTCTATTTGGAGAGAAAAAAAATATTGATTTTGTAGGTGAGTAAATCAGCATAGGAAATAAACAATTTACAAGCATAGATAAATATAATAGAACAAAGATACAAATGAAATAAACAGTGCTTTGTATTTTTAAGGCAAGTCCAACAGTATTCAGGTGCAGAAACTGAATAATAAAATGTAAAATAACACTGCATAACACAGTCTTCATTGTATAAATTAAATCTAATAAATCTTTGTTAAAGCTACAAAAGTGATTTTTCTCTGTTTTGTTGTTTGATTATGACACAGAAAGCAACTGAGACATTAAACTGCTGTTATTGTTATCCTCTTTCTTTCTCAATTGTTTACCTAAGACATAAGCAACTGGTTTTTTTTTGTTGTTGTTTTTTTTTTTTACAAGGATACTTGGAGACATGCATTTTGACACGGTTTCGCGCATATGTGTCGTACTACACTGGATGCGGCGCGACACGACGAATCCCCGCCAGTAAACTGATATGCCTCGCTCTATTTATGACGTACTGACACAAAGTTGACACGATTGGCAACGGTCGTTTTGTCGCATCCAGTGTAGGAAGACTTTGGGGCCGTTCACATGGTGCATCTGCAAACGCGTGGAAAACTCCCGCCGCGCCACTTCCTCCTCCTTTCCAAAGCGCTCGGGAGCTTGCGCTTTCCTGGCGCCTGCCGTTGCTAAACATCCGTGATGTGCTCTCCTCGACGACGCGGAAGTTTCAACAAAGGATAAATGGATTTCCAGCACTGAAAATCGCTTGCAGTAGCTCTGCTACTAAATTCATTTAAAAATGGGTATCTCTGTGCAGCTGTCGCGTCCGGAGTAGACACGGTGTCTGTGTGTGAGCAAAGAAAACGATCAGTATAAATATAACGATCAGGCCTACTAAACATCGCACATCCTGCGATGTGACTATCGCGGATGCGCACATCGCGATATCGATGCTGAAACGATATATCGTGCAGCCCTAGTCAGGAGTTTGTGTGGGAATCACATGTGATGACAGGTGAGTGTTACAGGTAGACGTTTGATCCGCTCTGATACAGGATCTTATTATAGACGCATCTCATCCATATTTCATGAACACGCTTCATTCTCAGGTCTGTCACAACACGCTTACGTCTTAATTTTAGCATAACACATCTTATCTGGATGCAGGGGCTGATGGGAGTTTCAGCACATTACAGTGAGTTCTGTGACCGTCTCATGACAGTTTACCAAAATGGAGAGACAGAGCTGAAAGTTTTACTTCAACCATGCCATAGTGTGTGTGTATCTCTCTGTGTGTGTGTGTGTGTGTGTGTGTGTGTGTGTGTGTGTGTGTGTGTGTGGGTGTGGATGTGGATGTGTGTGTGCGTATCTATGTGTGTGAGTGAGTGAGATAGAGAGAGTGTATGTGTGAGAGAGAGAGAGTGGAGTGTGTGTGTGTGTGTGTCTATGGGGGTCTGTTTGTGTGTGTGCGTGCGTCTATGGGTGTCTATGAATGTCTGTGTGTGTGTATGTCCGCGTCTTTGGGTGTGTGTGTGTGCGCGCGTCTATGGGTGTGTGTGTGTGTGTGTGTGCGCGTATCTATGTGTGTGAGTGAATGAGTGAGAGAGAGAGAGAGTGTGTGTGTGTGAGAGAGAGAGAGTGGAGTGTGTGTGTGTGTGTGTGTGTGTGTGTGTGTGTGTCTCTATGGGTGTCTCTGTGTGTGTGTGTGTGTGTGCGCGTGTGTCTATGGGTGTCTATGAGTGTGTGTGTGTGTGTATGTGCGTATCTATGTGTGTGAGTGAATGAGTGAGAGAGTGTGTGTGTGTGTGAGAGAGAGAGTGGAGTGTGTGTGTGTGTGCGCGTCTGTGGGTGTCCATGAGTGTGTGTGTGCGCGTCTATGGGTGTGTGTGTGTGTGTGTGCGTGTGGTTAATATATTCTGTGCATTTCTGCTGAGCACATTTAGCTCCACCACAGAAGTTCTCATTCTTTCATTAGAGTTTGCAAGACAAGAAAATCTTTGCACTAAAGGGAATACATTAAACCAAATGCATTTTCCTTCCAGCAAATCAATGCAGCTTGAGTTAAAAGAACATAGAAAGTGCTGTTCCTGTCCAGAGAGAGAGCAGGCGCTCACGGCTACAGCGCTATGATGCTAACCGCTACAGTCGCAAGCGTTCCTGTACAACTAACAGCCAAACGCGTCGCGTGAACCGATGCTAACGACTGAGAGTGCATTACAGACAGACAGACGAGGCCTTTAGCTCCGCTCTCCATCACCTTTCATAAGTGCTGGTTTAGCTCAGACAGTAATGAGCGGTTTGAGCGTGAAGCTTTCACAGGGTTAACAGGATTATAAGCCTCTGCCATTATCCTGTCAGCCGTGACGGACTCCGGCAAAGAGGATTGCAGCACAATGCAGATTCATCGAGCACGCTCTCTCTGCTCGTAAATAAGCATGCGTCACAGCGGTTATCCTAGCGTGTTTATGCCGCGCGGCGTTTGCAGAGCCGTCGTCATGTTCACGTAATTGAAGTGACGGCTTACAGCGGGATCTGAGTGAGGATTTCCAGCCCAAATCTCTCCATGATTCACTTCACGCACTGTTAGAGGTGTCAGATTTTCTCTTTAAGGATGCCGCTGATTGTGTGAGAGGAACGTTAAATGATTCTCAGCGAGGGTGGGAATCGATTAAGCGTCTCTGCCGCACGCTTACTGGCCAGATATCTTCTGATAATCAGATTAATTGCATGACCGCAGACGGCCGAGGCTCTGTGTTGTTTTCTGTGACCTAAAACGCAGCGTGTTTGTAACCTTTGATTAACAGTTTTATGATGCTGACAGGACCCCAACATGTTTTAATTATACAGACGTGCTCGCACACACCGCTGATGAGATCACAGCGATCACTAGCACTTTAATTTCACAGAGTCATTTCAGTAGATTAGCAGCGGCTGAGTGTGTGTGTGTCTGTTTCCTCTTTTGCTTTATCTGGATTGAGATTATCTGTAGTCTGGGTTTCTTTAATTCACTCGCTCTGGGTCAAATCCGTCCACCAACATGAAAGAACCTGTTTTCCCGTCCGAGCCACTCTATTGGCCAGATGCGTGATTGACAGCTGGTGGGCTGGGCTGTGTGGATAATATCTCTGAGGTTTTGTCCTCGTGTGAAGGTTGATTACGATCCATTTCAGAAATCAATAAAATCATTCGCAGCACAGACGCAGAGCGTGTTCAGAAACACGCGGCGACTGATATTAGAGATGCTTTATCAGATCTCATAATAACTCTATTCTGGCGTTTCTGCAGATAATCTGAGGGGCGTCTGTCAGCGATGGTCATCAGGCTCTCTGTGCTCTCAGGAGCAGGTTGCTATGCGGTTGCTAGGGCATCAGGACACTGCTTTGGTTGCTTTAGTTTGGTTGATTATCTGTCAATTATCTTATTAAATTATTGATTAGTTGTGTGTTCATGGCTTCAGTCTGTGTGAGTTTTTTAAGACGAGACATCACAGATTAATAGGGTAAAACTTAAACTAATACTGTAGATATATCACCATACTTCTCCTGTTTATTAATCACAGTACATTAAGATGATTGTTTTGTATTACAAGCTTTCTTAAATGTTGTGCTGCTATGCACTAAAAATAAAAATATAAATCAGAACATTGGAAAAAGCCAGGTTCAGACTTCTTGTTTGATTTTGTTACGTACATACAGTGGTGTGAAAAATTGTTTGCCCCCTTCCTGATTTTTTATTTTTTTGTATGTTTGTCACACTTTAATGTTTCAGATCATCAAACTAATTTAAATATTAATCAAATATAACACAAGTAAACACACCATGCAGTTTTTAAATGAAGGGTTTTTTTAATGAAGGGAAAACAAAATCCAAACCCACATGGCCCTGTGTGAAAAAGTGTTTGCCCCCCCCCCCCCCCCCACCCCCTGTTAAAACATAACTGTGGTTTATCACACCTGAGTTCAGTTTCTCTAGCCACACCCAGGCCTGATTACTGCCACACCTGTTCGCAATCAAGAAATCACTTAAATAGGACCTGCCTGACAAAGTGAATAGACCAAAAGATCCTCAAAAGCTACACATCATGTTGAGATCCAAAGAAATTCAGGAACAAATGAGAAAGAAAGTAATTGAGATCTATCAGTCTGGAAAAGGTTATAAAGCCATTTCTAAAGCTTTGGGACTCCAGCGAACCACAGTGAGAGCCATTATCCACAAATGTTGAAAACATGGAACAGTGGTGAACCTTCCCAGAAGTGGCCGGTTGACCAAAATTACCCCAAGAGCGCAGCGACGACTCATCCAAGAGGTCACAAAAGACCCCAGAACAACATCCAAAGAACTGCAGGCCTCACTTGCCTCAGTTAAGGTCAGTGTTCATGACTCCACCATAAGAAAGAGACTGGGCAAAAATGGCCTGCATGGCAGAGTTCCAAGACGAAAACCGCTGCTGAGCAAAAAGAACACGAAGGCTCGTCTCAGTTTTGCCAGAAAACATCTTGATGATCCCCAAGACTTTTGGGAAAATACTCTGTGGACTGACGAGACAAAAGTTGAACATTTTGTAAGGTGTGTGTCCCATTACATCTGGCGTAAAAGTAACACAGCATTTCAGAAAAAGAACATCATACCAACAGTAAAATATGGTGGTGGTAGTGTGATGATCTGGGAACTGTATTGCTGCTTCAGGACCTGGAAGACTTGCTGTGATAAATGGAACTATGAATTCTGCTGTCTACCAAAAAATCCTGAAGGACAATGTCCGGCCATCTGTTCGTGACCTCAAGCTGAAGCGAACTTGGGTTCTGCAGCTGCACAATGATCCAAAACACACCAGCAAGTCCACCTCTGAATGGCTGAAGAAAAACAAAATGAAGACTTTGGAGTGGCCTAGTCAAAGTCCTGACCTGAATCCTATTGAGATGCTGTGGCATGACCTTAAAAAGGCGGTTCATGCTCGAAAACCCTCCAATGTGGCTGAATTACAACAATTCTGTAAAGATGAGTGGGCCAAAATTCCTTCACAGCGCTGTAACAGACTCATTGCAAGTTATCGCAAATGCTTGATTGCAGTCGTTGCTGCTAAGGGTGGCCCAACCAGTTATTAGGTTTAGGGGGCAAGCACTTTTTCACACAGGGCCATGTGGGTTTGGAGTTTGTTTTTCCTTCATAATAAAAAACTTCATTTAAAAACTATATGTTGTGTTTACTTGTGTTATCTTTGTTTAATATTTAAATTTGTTTGATGATCTGAAACATTAAAGGACAGGACAATAGTGTGTCAATAATGCAAAATTCTATTCTGTGGTACAGCAGCTCTAAAAATGACAATAGTAAACATCTTCCATGTTAAAGTTAGTTCATTGTTGAACTTAAACATAAATTTAAACTACTTTAAAAATCAAATTGAATCTAGTATAACTTTCAAAAAATTAAGTTGAAGTTGGTCACATTTGTTTGGTGATCATTTTTACAGTGCGTAAATTAAAATATGAAATTTATTTGCAAAAATTGGTAACTCAAACAGAAAAATCTTTTTTCATTGTGCATTCCAATTAATCTCAATCAATCTGCAGTTGGGTTATTTTGATTAAGTAAAAAATAACAAAAAAAAAAATAATACAGCTAACTAACAAAAACATGATAACATAAAACCCGTGATTTTTGAAAAAAAAAAACAAAACAAAAAAAACAGTTTTCTGTTTTTGCAAATAAACTCTTCATATATATATATATATATATATATATGCAACAAATAGAAACCAAATGCATTTTTGCTATGTTTTATGAATAAAATGCTGTATAATCAGTGTGAATGATTTATGAACAAGATTCCTCAGTAAAAACCTTCAAAATATAGAGAGGAATAAAACTCTAAGTCTTGGAGTATGTAAGTGCTGCCAAAGTGCAGAAAAAATCTCTTAAAGATATGTATTGAAATTGAAATCTACGAACGCAAGTAGATAAAGTGCACTAAAATAAACACTTAAATGTGTATGATGGATGTTTTCTTTGCACTAATCTGAAAGAAGACTAGAAAATAGACTCAAATCTTAAAGCTGGCAAGTGCATGAAGCAGTGTTTTTATCTGTAGTGTCTGATCTGAACGTTCTGCAGGAGAAAGTGTTTGGAAGCGTCTTGTCCTTCAGTGACGGTGGGACCGAGTGTAAATCACCGCGCCGGACGGATTGTCTATTAGCGGCCGCGGCGGTAAATTCTCATTTGTGTCTCCAGCTGCTCTCAGCCTCACTGTGACCTCAGACGTGACGTTCAGCTCGACATCTTTACCCACCTGAGGTCAAGCCTGTGAGACGGCCTTCACGAGTTCAGCCGGCTGTAAAGATCTCTCTGAAACAAGTTTACTGAGCAGAAGCATCTCAGAGCAGCTCAGATGAAATAAAACTGTAAGAAGTTGAGAACGCTGCATGAGCACCGGAGGAGGCCAGTGGCGCGATGGCATCTCCGTCTGAATACCTGCATGTCGTTATTTCAAACAAGCCGCATGAATCATGAACGCCATATAGATGTGTGGGTCCAAACTCAATCCGCTCCCCGGCGTCTCAGAGCTGGACATTAGCATAAAGACTCTGTAAAATGAAAAATGAACAGCTGCAACATAAATCAAGTAAATATAGTATAAACAGAGAGGAGTGTCACACACACAGCAGGGTTTGCTCACAGCGTTTATACAATTTTTTAAATTATTAGTTTGACTGATTCTCAATGTGTGTCATAATGTAAACCTAACCGTTTATTTATTCGATATGAATCATCTGATCTGTTGATTTTTGTTCATCAGGTAAACGAGATGAAGCACTAGGGGTGTGTGATATTTATCATGTACTCTAATATCGTAACTGTTTTTGTAACGATGTGTGGACTGACGTTATTGAGTATACAACACAATTTGCAAAAAACAAACAAAAAACATCTTGAGTGTCCAAAAAGCATTCACTGTGTGATGAGGCCTTTGAGACTGCAGTTATAATCCTGTGATTTTATGAAAGCAAAACTTATGAAAGTGAAAGTCGTGACGTATTGTCAAGTATGGTGACCCATACTCGAAATTGGTGCTCTGCATTTAACCCATCCAAGTGCACACACACAGCAGTGAATAGTGAACACACGCGCACACACACACCGTGAACACACACCCGGAGCAGTGGGCAGCCATTGCTCCAGCGCCCGGGGAGCAATTGGGGGTTCGATGCCTTGCTCAAGGGCACCTGAGTCATGGTATCGAAGGCAGAGAGAGTGCTGTTTATTCACAATCCCCACCTTCAATTCCTGCCGGTGTGAGAATCGAACTGGCAACCTTCAGGTTACTAGCCCAACTCTCTAACCATTAGGCCACGACTTCCCCTGACTATATGTTTTTGTTTTTTAGATTCATATAGTTATCACACAAGCAACAGAGCCACTATCCTAAATATTAGCGTGTGAGCGTGATTGCAAATGTGATATTAATTTTATACAATAATTCAAGTCAATATTGAGTGCGTTACATTTTAGACGCAATATTATCTTTTTTGTTTGTTTCTTTCTCCAATGAAAATAGTTCCAAACAAAGCTGGAGCAGAAAATCTGTGCATCTCAGAGCAACACTGCAGTGAATCTGAATGAATCTGATTTTGAATGAATCATTTGAGTCAATGATTCAGTGATCCATTCATAAAGACATTCGCTTGCTTCAGTTCTTAATGAATCAGTCATTTTGAATGAACTGTTGGAGTGAATGATTCAGTGATTCACTCATTAAGGCAGGGATTGCTGCCACCTGCTGGTGGTTTTAGTGTCATATTTTTTTATTCATAACAGGCCTAAACTAGCCAAGGTCCCAGCATAAAAACACACTCCGCAAAATATTATTTAATTATTATCGAAAAATACAATGTAAGAGGTACCATTTTTTGTCAATGTCTCACACCCCTATGAAGCACCTTTGATTTGTCTAGGATTCGCTCACTGGATTAGACTAAAACAGCTGATTTTGTTTAAGTGCATTATATGAAGCGTTACTGTGATGTAAACACCTCTGATGTCGTGTGTCTTGAACATGGTTAATCAGCGCAGACAGACGTGATTCATAATGTCTGTTGAGCAGGTCTGATCAAGCGTCTGGACTCATGAAGCAGCAGGATTCTGTGTGTTTTCCTCCCTCATGTCCTTCTGCTCGTCTGCGGCCCTCCGGCTCTGATTCTCCCGTGGGTTTGGCGGCCATCTTGGCTCCAGCCATGCCGTGTTTATAGACAGAGACTGCACTGCAGCGCTGAACCAAGATGGCAAACTAGTTAGGTTTATCAGTTAAATCCAGTGTTGGGGTAATGCAAGTTATGTAATCAGATTACTTTGTCAAGTAACTAGTGAAGTAATGCTTACTTTACTTTGAAAAAATAATAATAATAATGCAGTGCAAGTTACTTTATTTTCCCATGTTGAGAGAAATTGGGAATGAGGTGCAGAGGCATGTCCTTTAGACTGAAGCTTATTAAATTCACTTTTGGTGTGAAAGGGTCTTTACAGTTGCTAAAAATATAACTTTTGGGTTTTTAGCCCAGCTCAAAGTAACACAAAACTAAAGTAACGCATTTATTCCATAAAAAGTAACTAAGTAATGCAATTAGTTACTTTTTATGAAGTAATGCATGATTGTAACGTATGACATTTAACCCTCTGGCGTCTGAGGGTGTTTTGGGGGCCTGGAAAAGTTTTGTCATGCCCTGACATTTGTGCTTTTTTCAGTTGCTTATAAACTTATAAATGGCTTAAGTGTAATAACACTGTAATCAGCACAAACTGCGCTACAATAATATATGAGTATCATGTATGTACGTGATTGTGTTTTTTGAGAAAGCAACGTTTATACGTGGTTATTGAAAAACTAAAATTTTGAAGTCACTGAAATAAGGCCATAAAGCACATACAGAACATTTGTTCATAAGACTTTTGAGAACTGGATCTTGTAGCCTAGAGTTTTTGCTTCAAAATGATGTGAAAATCGTCTTATTATCACTCACAGAAAACAATATATTGATTAAAATTTTCTTAGACACTTTTTCAGGTAGAAAGGGCATATGCAAGAGGGTGTCAACTACCCTACATAATGCAGTAATTCACACCTGAGAAGACAAAGGCCCGCATAATGAGCTGCATAATGAGACATTCAGTCAGGTGTGTGACTGAGAGGGAAGAGTTACAAGATAGATTGTGAGGACAAAATAAATGTATATATTTTTTGTTTGTAGTTTATTAAGAATATATTTAGCTATCACACAAAATAACTTGAGATTCACTTGCGAGTGCAGTTAAACAGTTTATTAGGAACAATCAAAGCTGACTTTCAAAGCTGAATTTTTAGCATTATTACTCCAGTCACATGATCCTTCAGAAATCATTCTAATATTCTGATTTGCTGCTGAATAGAAAGTTCAGTTCATTTTAAAATACATTCAAATAGAAAGCAGTTATTTTAAACAATAAAAATATTTCACAATATTACTGCTTTAGCAAATACAACTTTATGTATTTTGGATCAAATAAATGCAGGCTTGGTGAGCAGAAGAGAATTCTTTACAAAAACATTAAAAATCTTACTGTTCAAAAACTTTTGACTGGTAGTGTGTTGAAATATATAAATGAACATCACATACCTGGCATTTCCATAGTGTATATTGTTTATGTGCTCTGAAGGAAATTTAAAAAAACAAAAACAACAGCAACAACAAAAACTTTTTGAAATTCTGGGTTATTTCTCTCAGCAGATCTTTTTCCAGAAACAGAAAGTAGCCAGGATTAACTTGTTTGTTTACGCGGAGGCGATGTGTGCGTTTACATTCGCGAGCATCTCTCGTGGATGTTTGAATGTGAAAAGCGCGATCGGCTCGTGGGCGTGACCACACTAGATATAATGAGTTGAGACAGGAAAACTGGACATCGTGTTGGTTTCATACAGATTACTTTAACAGAGAATATTTGTTTTGGACATGACTTCATTTAAAAGTAGACATTTCAAGCTTTCTATACACATTTTTCATGTATTTGAGGCGAGTATTCGCGGAGATTCAGGTTGTTTTATTTACGTGTCTGTGAAGAGTGGTGACCGAGACAGAGCCGGCAGAGAACACACCCTGTTTATTTTCTTTATTTTTTAAAAGCACATTGTTTTTTTGTTATTATGACTATACACAAATAAAAGTAGACCCTTTGCAGTTTGAAACCATACCTTATTCTTATCTGTACGATCAAAACTCATGGAGTATTTTTAGTTCTTTTCGCGGTCATAAAAAAAATACGAGACAGACCGCACTGGTGCGGGCTTCGACTCCAGGGGGTTAAAAGTAACTTTTACCCAACACTGGTTAAATCCCCATTATGGCAGCATGTTTTAGTGAATGGGCTTCATTGAGAATCCAGCATAAATACAGTGAGTCACTGGTGCTTATGGTGTGAGGAATCGTGTTTTGGAGTAAAATGAGTGTTGAGTGTTTGCTGTTCAGTAACGCAGCCTCGAATGGCCATCATATGCTGACAGCTCCTCCAGCACTGAAAGACATGAAACCCTGTTAGCTAACTGCTCACTTACATAATCTGATGCATTTCTGAATGAATCAGGACAGAGATGTGACTTCCATCCGCTGCAGTCTCTGTCTGTGGTGTATGGAGACGCAGCTGCTGTTCTCATGAGAAATCAACACCAGGACAGGAATAAAATCTTCTCTGCTGTGTAAATGGATGTTTCCAGCAGATCCTCAGGGCTTTAGTTCACTTTCTAATCGGCTTGACTAGTTAACCAGGTGAATAATAATAAAATAAGGTCTTTAACCGGTCTGTGTTTCACAGATGCTCAGGCCGGCTCTGTGACTTCTTGCATACGCGTAATTTTTCCCTGGTTTTGCAGTCAGTCGTGTTTCAGCAGAAATGCTGATCTTCATTATCTGAATCAAACAATAAAACAGTGGACGCTCCGTCAGAGAGGAAAGGGTTAACAGCTCCACCGCACCGTCTGTTATTATTGCACAGCTCAGTGAGATAGACACACAAACACTGCTGCAGACGCCGTGTTTGAGGTGTGTGTGTGTTTGTGTGTGTTTCTGTCGGGGTCAGGCGTGTGCTGAAGTTGGACTGAAGCCCAGGTGTGTGTCAGTGCAGGTGAAGCTGACTGATTGTAATATTTATATGGATCAATAGTGTGAGAGAA
This sequence comes from Spinibarbus caldwelli, assembly GCA_039654775.1. Classification (NCBI taxonomy): domain Eukaryota; kingdom Metazoa; phylum Chordata; class Actinopteri; order Cypriniformes; family Cyprinidae; genus Spinibarbus; species Spinibarbus caldwelli. The sequence goes on from CM077252.1 coordinate 292,553, forward strand.
TGATTTTCAGATGAAAGGTGACTGAGACACTGGGGAATTAATGTGCCGTGACTGAATCAGTGAATCAGGGCGACAGTAAACCACACAGGGCGACCTTTTTTGTGTGTGTTGTGCTGATTCAGACTGAGAGCGGAGATGATCTGAGATGTGAAAGCATCATCAGATCAGCTCAAAATGGCCCGCGGCTGCAGACAACTGTATGACGATGCTGATCTCTGAGCTTCTGAGGCTCTGATGGCCATTATCATCATCATCTACCATCATACGTTCATCAGAACATCAGCACACAGTAGAAACATGACAAAAGAGATTGTACTGTTAAAACAGGATCAGTGCAGTGCTTATATTGACTGATACTGATATGAAAATCCATTTCACACATTCCTAAGGTGTGAGTGAGTGAGTGTGTGTGTGTGTGTTCGTCCTCTTTGACATCCCACTGCAGATAATATTCACTTACATGTGAATGATATTGAACTGAACAAGCAGATGCCCTAAAGTGTGTGTGTGTGTGTTACACAGTGAATGTTTGTCTCTGGTCACACAGATCAAACCTTAACCAGAACGACACCAGCGGCCATGTGGACACACTGGCTGGAAAACTCATTACCGCTGGCCTAGATTCACACACACACACACACACGCACACGCACACACACGTATAATCCGAAGCCTGCGGCAGCAGCAGCACAGAGGAGCCGAGCGTCAGATAAACAGGGAATAATGCGTCAGATCTGCAGCTCTTCAGAGCGATTGTGTCTCTGGATAAACGAGTGTGAACACAAACTCATTCTGACGCTCGTTTGTATTCAGAGTTGAGCAGAATCGTCTCTATGGTGACAGGCTCGTTTTCTCTCCCGTAGAATGTCTGTTGTGTTAATTATCAATAGTAATCAATAATCAGGTCAGAGCGGTTTGACACATCCTCGCTCTCGCTCCGTAACATCTGCAGATGAGCTGCTTGTTATTTAAAGCTTTTTACAGCTTTGGAGAGAGAATCAGGGAATCATGGGAAATCACTGTTCACTGACCTAAAACGGATTCATGAACACAAACAACATTTAACATGATATGAGTCACAGAGTACTGACTGGCGTTCACAAACACCTGCTGCTTTCACTCTGGAGCTTTATATTGTAGTTTTATTGTAGATAGATGCTATTTTTAGCAGTTGTTTTATATTTTACATTTCTTTTTAAAAATTATGCTGTATTTTGTAGCTTTATAGTCATTTTATAGTTGTATTTGAAAGTAATTTTATTTTAGCTGTATTTTTAAAGGGGTCATATGATGTTGCTAAAAAGAACATTATTTTGTGTATTTGGTGTAATGCAATGTGTTTATGCAGTTTAAGGTAAAAAAAAAAACACATTATTTTTCACATACTGTACATTACTGTTGCTCCTCTAAGCCCCGCCTTTCTGAAACGTGTCGATTTTTACAAAGCTCATCGTTCTGAGAAGCAAGGTTCTGATTGGCCAGCTGTCCAGTGCGTTGTGATTGGCCGAATACCTCAAGCGTGAGATAGAAATGTTACGGCCCTTACCGTATTGTGATGCTGTGTCCCGGCGCAACGACACAAAAACAACAAAACCCATTACAAACGAGGCATTTGTTGCATCCAGTGAGGACATAATTACTGATTATAATGACTTATACTGTCTTTTTATGCATTGCGCCGCGTAAACATAACACCATGTCTACATTTGTGATCGTAGAAGCGCCAAACAACAAGCACTACTCTACACTGCTCAAAACTCGTGTTTGAATAGTCAGTAGCAAATTCTTTAAATATTAAAACATACTTACAGGCTGTGAGTCAGAAGCGCCAGACTGTCCTTGTGACGTTGGAATTGCCCCACTTTATAGTGTTCACAGCCATTCATAGTGTTCACATTGTAGGCTACTCTCTCCCAGGTTCAGGAAACAGTCCTCTGTAAAATACGCTGCACGCACTCTAATATTTGGGTTGAACTGTTCTGGAACAGTGTTGTAAATACAACTTAACCACTGATTTCTAGTTGTCCTCTTTTGGAAGCCCAAACAAAGTAGTTTCGCTTTCACAACGAAACACAGTGTCTCCAGGACACTACAGCGAGAATAATAGTCCCGCCTTCTTTCATTGCGTATACGTTTGGGTGGTGTTTTGCAAATCTCCCCACACCGTGACATAGAGATGTGGGGGCGTATTTGAATGAGCTGTTTTAGGGGGACGTGGTCGAGATTTAACTTTTATAAAGAATATCTCTTTGGTTTTGAGACTTTAGTCTTTGCAACTTTACAGATCTTATATATGCACAAACAACTTGTAACACTCCAAAGAGAAAGGAAAACATGAAATTGCACCATATGACCCCTTTAAAAGTTATTTATTATTGTATTTTAAAGTGATTTTATTTTGTAGTTGTAGAGTTTTGTATAGCTTTAATTGTTATTTTACATTTTATATCGTTTTTGGTTTAATAATAAGTTGTGTTATTTAAATGATATTGACCAGAGACACCCAAAGCATTCATTCTGTTTATTTATGATCATTTTTCCAGTTGAGCACATCCCCATCGGGAGGTTTTGTCAGATTAAACTCTGTGTGGAACAATACAGCTACTAAACACACACACACACACACACACACGTGTGCAGGTGAAGGCCGCAGTGTGTCGTCTGAACACATTGCACATGGTTTCATTAAAGTGGTCAGTGTCACGCTTGAGCCACTCCGACTGTCCTGGAGGGTTTGACTCTCACCGAGCGGTATGAAAGAGTGTGTGTGTGTGTGTGTGTGTGTGTACCAGAGGCTTTAACCGCAGAAATGAGCAGCTTGTGTTTATGTACAATCACTTATATTTATTTATTAAAGTCTTTAAATCGTGCCTCTGTGGTACCCAGAATGTCTGTTTAAGGGAAAATCACCTTTACATTTATTCAAACCTGTTTAATCCTGATTGTCAGTTCAGTGTCTGTGAGTTCAGATGTTATTTTTCCTTGTTTTGATTTATGGATGAATTTTTCTTGATGAAACTACAATAAGGCAAGATGGCAGCAGATATTAATACATTAAAGGTCATTGCACACTGAGTCCGAAATTTTCGTCCAAATTTTTTGCACGTTAAAAAATAAATACGACCTCACGTTGTGTCAATCACGTTTACACACTGCCTCCAAAACTTTCGTCCGGCATAAAAAAATTCGGATCAGGTTCGTTTTTCTGTGTTTTCGCATCCATAGAAAGCATCTTGATAGGAAAGGGTGACGAATACGAAAAAATAACAAAAAAACGCATACAAAAATTTCAGAAATTCCAGTGTGCAAGGACATTTAGTGTTGTGATTGACTGGAGGGCGGAGCTCCAGGATGTGTGACATGTAGGCGGGGCTTTAATTAGGACATCTTAAAGGTGCACTAAGCTATTTTTGCCAAACGTTGTTGATATTTGAAAGTAGGGCTGCAAAAACGATTAATCTAACGATTATTGGAACGACTAATCGACGATTATTTCACTGATTAATCAGTAGACATTGACTGATTATTTAGCTTTTGCAATTAGTTAAAATGTTGAGTTATGCATATTCTAACAAATACAGGTGCATCTCAATAAATTAGAATGTCGTGGAAAAGTTCATTTATTTCAGTAATTCAACTCAAATTGTGAAACTTGTGTATTAAATAAATTCAGTGCACACAGACTGAAGTAGTTTAAGTCTTTGGTTCTTTTAATTGTGATGATTTTGGCTCACATTTAACAAAAACCCACCAATTCACTATCTCAACAAATTAGAATATGGTGACATGCCAATCAGCTAATCAACTCAAAACACCTGCAAAGGTTTCCTGAGCCTTCAAAATGGTCTCTCAGTTTGGTTCACTAGGCTACACAATCATGGGGAAGACTGCTGATCTGACAGTTGTCCAGAAGACAATCATTGACACCCTTCACAAGGAGGGTAAGCCACAAACATTCATCGCCAAAGAAGCTGGCTGTTCACAGAGTGCTGTATCCAATCATCACAATTAAAAGAACCAGACTTAAACTACTTCAGTCTCTGCGCATTGAATTTATTTAATACACAAGTTTCACAATATGAGTTGAATTACTGAAATAAATGAACTTTTCCACGACATTCTAATTTATTGAGATGCACCTGTATATAACGGTAATCACTTCAGCTTTTGAAAGTCATATTATATAATTACAATTATTATACAATTAATTTATGCAAATATATATATATATATATATATATATATAAGACGTTTTATTTTTGGATAAACTATTTTATTCACAAGATAATCTCTCAAAATACCTTATAGGGTTATGCTAATCAAAACAGTTCTGAGCTAGATCAAGCTTTTATCTTTGCAAACCAAACTATCACTTTAATGAAATTATATTTTTTTCCCACTAATAAAAATATTTTTATCACCTAGCTAGCTTCACAGTGGAGAGCTGCTTTATAACAGAAAATCAAGTTGTAATTCTAACTGAAATTGACACTGACTCTGGTTCTTCATTTTTAATACTGTAAAGATGCTTGATTTAAGGCTATCTATTGCATAAAGTACTATATAAATAAACGTGACTAGACTTTACTGCAGAGCTCGTGCAAACATCCACATCGCTGTAATCAGATGCGTTTTTAACTGCTGCTTTCACACCGCTGTCAGTTTTTGTTGTGTTTATTTCGTTATTGAGAGGAAAGCGTGCAGCATATATTTACATATTCATCCAAACACCACTCAGCAGCTTCAGGTTTGTTCGGCTGTGTTTGCGCTACAGCGCCACACTGGTCAAGCTGCATATGAGATCAAACGACTACTCGACAACAAAAATATTTGTCGACAGTTTTTTATTGTTGACGTTGTCGATAATGTCGACTAATCGTTGCAGCCCTATCTGAAAGCACCAAAACAAACACGCCTCATACCCCAACTGGACCTCGCCCCTATTTTGAAATTTTGAAACAAGTGAAGATGACACACAAGCATATTCAAACAAAAGCCAACATGGATAAGTTGTGTGAAACAAAGCAAAATCAATGTTACTCACCTATCAAGAAGAAACAAAGCAACCTTGGCGTCCGCTTCGAGCCCTTCCCACTCCTTGAGTCTCTCTCCACCGCTGGAAAGCTGCTCCGAAATTCACACGGGTCCTACCTCTTGCCTGGTCATAACTCTTCTTTTTAATGTTTTGTTTTTCTGATATCTTCCTCTTTTTTCTATCTGACATCTCTCTCTATCTATAGTCGATATGCTAATATCCGTCCTGTGCACTCAAACTGAGCACTCTCTTCTTTCTATCATTGCAAGACACGCCCCCTTACTGCTGATTGGCTACAAGTGTGTTTTGGGACTCAGTCCGACGCTGTGGTCAAAAGCGTTTTTCAAAAATCACTTAGTGCACCTTTAACGCCCATTTCACACCGCAAGCGTGAGCGGCGCGTGTGCAGTGCATAATTTTTTCGGTGTGCATGTTAACAAATGAGTGCATTCACACCGGGAGCAGGAGCGGCGCGTGAGCAGCAGTGCCGTGATAGTTTCGGGCGCCGAGTCTATTTTTGCTGCGCCGCTTACGCTGAATTAAAGTCACAGTGCATTGTTCTTGATCAAAATTGACCTGATTAACATGAAAAAATGACACATTTCACCATAAAATCATGTAAGTGATGTGTTTCGTGTTTCACTATCACCAAATGAAAAAGTAAAATGCACGAAAACATCACTTCCACGAGTTTTTGACTTCAAAGGTCTGTTAAATGAATAAAACTAGAGGCATTTGTTAGCTTTAATATTACTTTTTCAATTCAATTATTTTATCCAATTACCCTATTGTTGGAATTCTTTCCAAAATTTGTCTTGGATCTCGCAGCGTGTCTCACATCAATTCACATCGATAATTACTAAACAAACAATACAATAGACGCACCTTAATACAAAAAACAACAGTATATACATAAACACACGGCTGCAGTGCATTAGAATAGTGAATCCTTTCTATTTTCCAGAGCCCAGGGGCCTATTTGGACCCCCAATTCTGATTTATTAATTTTACAGATTGATACACAAAAGATTTACGTAACATAGGCAATTCAATCTAGCATATGCAACTTTAAGGCAAAAATGAATATTCCTCATGCAAAATGTGAGAAGGGTCATACATAATTTTTCCTGACAGGGTCAGCAATTTTTTCGTATACACATCTTGAAAACTTGACTCAAGTTTATCGTGTAAACTACCTATATATAATATATGTTATTTACATATGTGTGTGGGACAGAGGGGAGGGGGACGCGGTCGCATCACAAAGTATGCTGGCCATATTATACATCAAAGCACATGGCACACAGTGTTCGGAGGAAAATATGACAGAAATGACAATACTCGTCTGTATTGCAGTACAAGCTGTGGTTCAGCTGCGCGTGACAAACACTGCCAGTTTGAAAGCACAATGGGGCACACGCTGCTCCTGCTGTGCATATGCACCGCTTCTGCGCCGCTCACGCTTGCGGTGTGAAACGGGCGTAAGAGTCATTTCTCACAGGAAGCACATAAGAAGAACAGCAGCTTAATGCTTGAGTGATCAGAATTATTATGTCATGAGATGTGCTGCGGATCAGTCGCCTCTGCGGATCTGAGTGTTTGTGTGTCAAATACTGTAGTGTGTTACTACACAACACTCACACTAGCGTACTATACTACACAACACTCACCCTAGTGTAATATACTACACAACACTCAAAGTAGCATACTATATGACACAACACTCACATTAGCGTACTATACTACACAACACTCACACTAGTGTAATATACTACACAACACTCAAACTAGCATACTATGACACAACACTCACATTTGCGTACTATACTACACAACACTCACATTAGCGTACTATACTACACAGCACTAACTAGCATACAGTGACACAACACTCACACTAGCATACTATACTACACAGCACTCACACTAGCATACTATGACACAACACACACACTAGCATACTATACTACACAGCACTCACACTAGCATACTATGACACAACACACACACTAGCATACTATACTACACAGCACTCACACTAGCATACTATGACACAACACTCACACTAGCATACTATACTACACAGCACTCACACTAGCATACTATGACACAACACACACACTAGCATACTATATTACACAGCACTCACATTAGCGTACTATACTACACAACACTCACACTACCATTCTACAAGGCACTCACTAGCATACTGTGACACAACACTCACACTAACATACTATACTACACAGCACTCACATTAGCGTACTATACTACACAGCACTCACACTACCATACTACACAGCACTCACATTAGCGTACTATACTACACAACACTCACACTAGCATACTATATGACACAACACTCACACTAACATACTATACTACACAGCACTCACACTAGCATACTATATGACACAACACTCACACTAGCATACTATATGACACAACACTCACACTAACATACTATACTACACAACACTCACACTAGCATACTATATGACACAACACTCACACTAGCATACTGACACAACATTCACATTAGCGTACTATACTACACAACACTCACATTACCATACTACACAGCACTCACTAGCATACTGTGACACAACACTCACACTAGCATACTATACTATACTACACAGCACTCACACTAGCATACTATGACACAACACTCACACTAACATACTATATGACACAACACTCACACTAACATACTATACTACACAGCACTCACATTAGCGTACTATACTACACAGCACTCACACTACCATACTACACAGCACTCACATTAGCGTACTATACTACACAGCACTCACATTAGCGTACTATACTACACAACACTCACACTAGCATACTATATGACACAACACTCACACTAACATACTATACTACACAGCACTCACACTAGCATACTATGACACAACACTCACACTAGCATACTATGACACAACACTCACACTAACATACTATACTACACAACACTCACACTAGCATACTATGACACAACACTCACACTAGCATACTGACACAACATTCACATTAGCGTACTATACTACACAACACTCACATTACCATACTACACAGCACTCACTAGCATACTGTGACACAACACTCACACTAGCATACTATACTATACTACACAGCACTCACACTAGCATACTATGACACAACACTCACACTAACATACTATATGACACAACACTCACACTAGCATACTATACTACACAAGACTCACACTACCATTCTACACAGCACTCACTAGCATACTCTGACGCAACACTCACACTAGCATACTATATGACACAACACTCACACTAGCATACTATACTACACAGCACTCACATTAGCGTACTATACTACACAACACTCACACTAGCATACTATATGACACAACACTCACAGTAGCGTACTATACTACACAGCACTCACATTAGCGTACTATACTACACAACACTCACACTAGCATACTAAATGGCACAACACTCACATTAGCATAATATACTACACAACACTCACACTAGCATACTATTCTATACAGCACTCGCATTAGCGTACTATACTACACAGCACTCACATTAGCATACTATACTACACAACACAACACTCACACTAGCGTACTATACTACACAGCACTCACATTAGCGTACTATACTACACAACACTCACACTAGCATACTAAATGACACAACACTCACATTAGCATACTATACTACACAACACTCACACTAGCATAATATACTACACAACGCTCACACTAGCATACTATTCTATACAGCACTCGCATTAGCGTACTATACTACACAGCACTCACATTAGCATACTATACTACACAACACAACACTCACACTAGCGTACTATTCTACGATTTTTTACAATTTTATCAATTAATTTTGAATTTGTTTTACCACGATTTTATTTTAATTTTTATAAATCGATAAATCATGATTTTGAATAGAAATATTACCAAACGTTAGAATTAGACACTTTGACAATATGCCATTGATAACAGTAAAGAAAAAAGAATGATCCAACCGCGTGTCGTCACACGTGATTAACCACTCAGGTGCCATTAACACAGAATGCACTTTTGTGTTGACAAAGATATGACGTGGGCAGTGTAATAGGAAAAATGCAAGAAGATGGGAGTTAAACTTCATTTAACTTGAGCGCCAAGTTTTAGAATGCTGTTTCACGTGTCCATGTTTACATAGAAAAAACAATGAAAAAAGCAGAGCAATCAAATAAATAACCTGTAAAAAAATAAATAAATAAAAAATACTGCTGTGTGTCTGATGTTTCATGTTTGCATCATGGTGACCGGCTGAAAGCTGCTGTTGTTCTTACAGAACATTTATAGTTAATAATAGTCTACTGGTGTTATACCTTCAGTCATTTTGAATTTGAATTATCTTGACTTTTGAGATTTTTTTTAAGCATTTTTTTTCCTTGTATTATTTCTGAACATATAAAATGTACAAGACAAATTTGTACAAGATGTAGTGTTGTAGTTCATGCATCTTTTCTGCAAAGATATTTAACAAGTGATTTGTTTAACATTAACATCATGCTGACAACTAGAATCTTCTTTAAGTAGAGAGTTAATGAAAAAAAAGTTATATGAATCACGTTGTAGTTACATTTTCAAGTTGACTAGTTAAAATTGTAAAAAAAAAAAAACATACAATATTGTATGCCCAGCCCTACAACAGATATTATAATAGCATACTACACAACACTTATACCAGTATACTATACTACACAACACCCATACTAGCATACTACACTACCGAACAGATCACATACTAGCATACTATACTATACAGCACATCTCATGCTAGCATACTAAACATACTACTCCCACAGTTTCTGTATCTTTCAGCAGCAGAAATGGTAGTATGCTAGTATGGTTTTCTGAATGCAGTGTACTTGTTATGAATGAACTGGAAGCGATATCAGCCATGATTTTTGACATGGCTTTTTGACTCATTGCAACATTACTCCATAAAAATGTAAATAAACTGTATGCATGAGGTTGTGTGATGGCTGTTTTCAATGATTATCAGTCTTCATGTTGATCATCTGTCTGGGCGCAAGTTTCCAGCAAACTGTCTCACTGAAGTGCTTGGATGTTCATCTGTGTGTTTTTGCTCAGAAACACGTCACTGATGGCGTCTGTCCTATATTTTTCACCCATAGTTCCTCAGGGACAGAAAACGCTCCAAATATCAATACTGTTTATATGTCACATTTGGATTCAGCTGGTTTCTCAGTGTGACACTGTTGCTTCTGCAGGTTCATTTGCTGCATTTGTGGATCCGAGAAATGAGATGAAATTAGAGTCTGTTCATTTTTCAGAGTGTGAGGATTCATGACGTGCATCTAGAAGATGAAGGATGGAAATGTTCTCTAGCTCAATATGTGAATGCAAACACTTAACTACACACACTTATTTCACACCTAACCGTGTTTCAAACTGCGCCACAATGTCAGTATGCAGTAGTGTACATTAGTGTAAACCGTCTTCTGTAGTCAGATTTCTCTTTCACATCAACTGCTGTCATGATGGAGCAAGAATCTGAGTAAGATAAGGTGCTGATGTTTATAATTTGATACCTGAATAACACAACTGGTTTAATAGTGCAGTAACTCTGTAAACAAAATCATTCTACTGTCATGTCATTCGACGTTAAGAATGCTAGGAACCAAACAACATTGAAGCAAGCTTGTAACGCTGTCACGCTCTGAAAGAGAGCTGCGTGACCAAACACAATCTTATTATAATAAACATTGTTCAAATACAAGCCATTCTTCCTGTATATAGAGCGGAGTAATCAGTAATAATGCTGACGGTGTTATTTGTGAGTATGAGTCACTCGTGAACACTAGTGCACGCGTCACCGACACCGGCCTCAGCGATCAAACACCAAACCAGCGCAGCTCTAATGAAATTGTGTCTGTTTGAAGAATTATGCCTTTGGTTTTTCAGGAAACACACTGAGAAACACTGAATAAATGAATGAGAATGTGATGCTGAGAGCCAATGTGACCCGCAGCAGATGACAACATCATGATAACATTACAGCACGCGTGTGTGTTCACACGTCTCCTCTCTCACACATACACACACACACACACACACACACACACACACACAGAGCATGTGCTAATTGATACAGCCCTTCCTGTTTGATTAAACACGTCCCGCTCCGCTGCTCCAGCCAATCACACGCTGCGCTGTGGCGGGTTATTATGCTGTTAACACACTCTGATTGGCCGAGGCCACGGACCTCAGGCGCCGCTAACGAAGGCCTGCTGCCATAACATCCGCGCTTGTGTGTGAGCGGATATTAATGAGTCCAATTATAAGACATGAACACAAGCACAAACCTCAGGCAGGTGTGAGTGTGTGTGTGTGTCTGTGTGTGAGTGTGAGTGTGAGAGAGAGAGTGTGTGTGTGTAGCTCTGCCTGCAAGTCAGTGGACAAATGCTAATGAAATTATGTGAAACCCACTCGGGAAGGAAGCGTCTCTTCCTGAATGACTCATGAAATTGACTTTCATAATTCCAGATCTCGTGCCGTCAGATTTCCCAGCTGAACATCACACGTGATGAAGCTCACTGTTGTGAGAAGATCTTTGTGTTTGTTCAAGGCTGATGGGTTTGTTTAAGTGTGAGGAGATGGTTTGAGATGATGTTGAGATCTCACAGTATTTCTCAGATGGGTTATGATATGAAGACCTGATAAACGAGGATGGAGCTCGACGCTGTGAGAAGATCTAGATCACAGACCTCTTCAGTCCAAACGCAGTGAGCTGTTAACACATTAGATCTGCTTCTGATACAAAAACATATAGATTCATAAGACAAAAAAATGCAAATAGTGCTGCTCAGGTAAATAAATCTTTATGTTGTACACAAAAAGATTCAGTCTGAGGAGTCAAAGCTTTGTTCTGCTCTTAATGTCCCAAATGTCTTTCTGTACATTGCTTATCAGTGATTAGATTGAGTTTGATATCCATTAAAGGAAAACACCACCATTTTTCCATATTCCAATATGTTTTTCCTTTAATTTAGACGAGTTGATGCGTACCTCTCCCGTCTCAGTGCGTGCACTTAATCGCTCTAGCGCGCGGCGCCACTATGCTAGCATTTAGCTTAGCACCATTCATTCCTTAGGATCCAAACAGAGATGAATTTAGAAGCTAACAAACACTTTCATGTTTTCCCTATTTAAAGACGGTTACATGAGTAGTTACACGAGTAAGTATGGTGACACAAAATAAAACGGGGCAATTTTCTAAGCGGATAAAAAATGATAACTATAATGTATGGAGGAAGAGTAATTCTCTCTTCTCGCAGCACTTCGACCTCGGCGCAGTAATATTGGTTCTATTGATGTAAGTTAGAGAGAGAGGAGTTTTCAGGAGTGATGATATTACTGCGCCGAGGTCGAAGTGCTGCAAAGTACTCTTCCTCCATACATTATAGTTATCATTTTTTATCCGCTTAGAAAATCGCCCCGTTTTATTTTGTCGCCATACTTACTCGTGTAACTACTCATGTAACCGTCTTTAAATAGGGAAAACATGAAAGTGTTTGTTAGCTTCTAAATTCATCTCTGTTTGGATCCTAAGAAATGAATGGTGCTAAGCTAAACGCTAGCATAGTGGTGCCGCGCGCTAGAGCGATTAAGTGCACGCACTGAGACGGGAGAGGTACGCATCAACTCGTCTAAATTAAAGGAAAAACATATAGGAATATGGAAAAACGGTGGCGTTTTCCTTTAACCCTGGATCATCTTCATACAGACCTAAGGGACACCTGCATATTTAATGCACCATTAATTCTCTTTGAGATTTACTCTAAAATAGACACTGATTTTAAACATTAATCTCTGGTTTATTACATGCTCCAGCGGGTTTATCCTGATGTGTTTTATTCCTCCATACACTGAGCATTTCTCAGACGATGTCTCGTATTGACCAGCGTTTCTTCGTTTGTTTCCTTGAAGCTGCAGAGCTAAACTATCACTCATGGCCTGAATCAAACTAACTTGTGTTTTAAGTTAGAGTCAAAGACAGTCCAAATGAAGATGTTTGACTGTTTATTCTGTTTCAAAGGCAACAGTTAGGGTTCGCTTGAGCTCGCTAAATTTATGAATTCATTTGAATGTAATGCATGAGAATGTGTTAGTTACTGGGTGTGTGTGTGTGTGTGTGTGTGTGTGTGTGTGTGTGTGTTATACTCATTGGGTTTGCAGTGTATCGAGTGTTGTTTTAAAGGTCAGAGATGATGCTGGAAAGGTAATTGAAATTCCGCAGCTCATGATTCCTGTGAAAGTTTTCCCGTCTCCTTCTGACTTTATTCTTCTCTCTGTGAATTTTAATCTCTCCCACTTAAAGTTGTTGTATCTCAGACACTTCTGCGATTATGAATCGGGAATCATGGGAGTAAGTCAGTGGGAGTGAGCAATTGTGTCCGTGATCCGCCTTTTTCCTTTGAAATGGAAAATGAACATCAGTCTTTGACTGGATAATCCTCTTTCAATAAAACAGAGTCCATTTATAAAGCTTTTAGCAAATCAGCCATCTATTCTCAAAGACTTCAGAAGGACAAACCAAACAGCTGACACCATCGAGACGGAGTTCAGCAGACATTATGAGCTTTACTGCGCAGCACCTGCTCACTTTTACATAATGCCTGTAAATACAGGCAATCAGAGCGGAGCTCTCTGAACACACGTGAGCGATAAGCCGGCCGCTCCTGTGACAGAACCAAAAGAAATGACGGCGTTTATGTCCGTTTACAGCCTTGCTGTCTGTCCCTCGGCCCGTGAACCCACTCATTAAACTCCATGTCAGGACAATGAAGCGCAGCGTTTATTAATGAGGGGCCGTTTGGACGAGGCTTTTGTCTGGAGAACAGACTCTTATCGTGTGATTTATGACCAGTGAGAGATTCCCAAAGTGCTGATTCACCTTTAGATGAATCCATCCTGATAAATCTTTATTCATTTTTCACCGGACCGGAGCCACGACAATAAGGACGGAAACAGATCGGTAATGCGGCGCGTCTGTAGTTTATTCTGCGGATAATGAAAAATGAATTGGTATTCTACATGTACATCTATTAAACAAGATTCTTATCGTCCACTCTCCTTCTCGGGGTTTAACCGCTGCGGATTGAACCAGCAGGCTGTGCTTGAGTGTGGGCCCTCAGGGACCCAGCGGAGAGCCGGGTTTGGAGGTTAAAGGTCGCTCATATAACCGGCTCCTGCAAACTCTTTCATTTCTTTTCTGTCTGATGCGTCACTCGTGACATATTGTGAACTGTGTGGTGCATCAGAATTGCTTCAATCAAACACAAGATGTTTTTTGTTCAGACGCTGGCTGTGACTCAGAAATTGGACGCTTGCTTTTGTCACACGCTTTCAAATTGGCCAGTTTCTCAGGAACTCGGAAAAGCAGGAATCCAGAGACCAGAGCAAAATCAATACGAGAATCGGCTGGCGAGACGTGAGGACTGAAGAACAACACACTCATTTCCTCCAGCACAGGTGTGTGCGATTCACTCGGATGATGAGGAAGAAACTATGGCTTAGAAACAGCGTGTTTGATTGTGTTTGCATTTCAGCTGCTGTTTAATGTGTGTGTGTGTGTGTGTGTGTGGGGGGGGTGCGTGGGGTGTGTGTGTGTGGGGGGGGGGGGGGTGTGTGGTGTGCGTGTGTACGTGTGTGTGTGTGGGGTGTGGTGTGTGTACGTGTGTGGGGTGTGGTGTGTGTGTGTGCGTGGTGTGCGTGTGTACGTGTGTGTGTGTGTGGGGTGTGTGTGTGTGTGTGTGTGTGTGTGTGTGTGTGTTTTCCTTTTTCACATTATAATGCAGAGAGAACAATAGCTGTCATGTGTTTTTGGATGTAATGAATCATTTGTGCTAGAATAGATTTCTGAAGTAACTCATCTCTGAAAATAATGTCCGTGCACTCGGTTCTGATCACATAAAAGTTATTCATCTGCTTTGATTTGATTTGATCCTGCTCAGTTCTCCGGTTCCTGGGGCTCTGGCTTCACACTCACCTGCTCTCTGGAGTTCAGATGCTGAATCTAATCTCAAAAACAGAAGATAAAATTCAGTTCCTGCAGCATGAGAGATGAGAGCCGCTCCACATTATCTATTCAATGTGAGAAATGAACAAAAGATTCAGTGTCTTTGTTCATCCTGTATGGAAAAAAGGCCCTTGAGGGAATCTCAGAAGTTCTGTCAAAGCTTTATGAGTCCCAGACGCAGAGAAAAATCAGTCTCTGCTTCATCAGCGAAGAACGTGAGAGAGTCCAAGAGACGAGTGAGTTTAGTCACACCAGAGCGTGTTCCTCATCGCCTTTGAGCTTCATGAACCTGAGGAAACAGATGAAGAGATCTGGAGAAGAAGAGTTGTGTCCATTAGAGCAGACACCAGAGATTTAACCAAAAAATACAAGAAAAACGTTATTTCGGTTCAGGGTTGGTCTATCTATTGTTCTATCTATCTATCTATCTATCTATCTATCTATCTATCTATCTATCTATCTATCTATCATTCTGTGTATCATTCTGTCGTTCTATCATTCTGTCGTTCTATATATTCTGTTGTTCACTTTATCAAGCCAATGGACCCTTTTCACAAGACTGATGTCACGTTTAACAGTCATCAGCATTGTAAATCCTCAAATTTTTCTTTTTTTTTTTTTTTTTAAATGTATGTACATTTATAACACTATTCTTTGTATTATATTACCTTTGCATCAAATTACTAAAAAACTAGTTAACGCTAACGCGAGGGTGTTTCTAATGCAGCGTCTATGGGAGGAATGGTAAATTTGACCTCGTTCTCTCTTCTGTCTGCCGTTATCAGTCGCTCTCAATTGTTTTCTTTTTATTGGAAGTCATGAAAACACTATCATGGAATGTTTCTTTTTCTATTTGAGCAAATGGGAATGCAGAAAGTATATTTGTGGTACTCTCCCAATCACTGCTCTTCATAGTAACCCAACTATAACGACTTCTGCTGCTGAGAAACACAGAAATGTGAAAAAGGTCCATTCTGTTCGGTGTCTTAATTCAGATTGAGTCCAAATTGGGCTTTCAATTCAATTCAATTCAATTCAAGTTTATTTGTATAGCGCTTTTCACAATACAAATCGTTGCAAAGCAGCTTTACAGGAAATTAAGTTTCTACAATATATTTATATATTGTAGAAACTTAATATATTTAACTTATGGCGAAATTTGGTAGTTCTGTATGTTGTCTGAGGGTAGGCATCATCTGAGGTCCTCTGAGGGGTTGGCATCATTTCTTCTCAGGTGTTCTGGATCCAGACTGAAGCTTGTGTTAATCCTAGTTACCACGGGATGTTAATCCCGTGGCAGAAACAGAGAAACAAATAGAGACATAATTAGCGTAGCTGCTGTTCCAACCAAGCAAAAATGATTTGTTCAATCCAAGCTAAAGAACAATAATGTGTGTTTGATCAGATATAACTGCAGTACAAGATTATGAGATGCATTATGTGAATGCTTGGCTAAAGAGATGTGTCTTTAATCTAGATTTAAACAGAGAGAGTGTGTCTGAACCCTGAACGTTATCAGGAAGGCTATTCCAGAGTTTGGGAGCCAAATGTGAAAAAGCTCTACCTCCTTTAGTTGACTTTGTTATCCTAGGTACTACCAAAAGTCCAGAGTTTTGCGACCTTAGGGAGCGTGATGGATTGTAGCGTGGTAGAAGACTAGTTAAGTACACAGGAGCTAAATCATTAAGGGCCTTATAGGTAAGTAATAATATTTTGTAACTGATGCGGAACTTAATAGGTAGCCAGTGCAGAGACTGTAAAATTGGGATAATATGATCATATTTTCTTGACCTGGTAAGGACTCTAGCCGCTGCATTTTGGACTACCTGTAGCTTGTTTATTGAAGATGCAGGACAACCAGCTAGCAGTGCATTACAATAGTCCAGTCTAGAGGTCATGAATGCATGAACTAGCTTTTCTGTATCAGAAACAGGTAACATGTTTCGTTGCTTGGCAATGTTTCTAAGATGGAAGAATGCTGTTTTTTTAACATGGAAAATATGATTTTCAAAAGACAAGTTGCTGTCTAATATTACACCCAGATTTTTGACTGTAGAGGAAGTAACAGTACATCCGTCTAGTTGCAAATTATAATCCAAGAGATTCTGTGTACTGTTTTTTGGTCCAGTAAGTAATATCTCTGTCTTATCTGAATTTAATAGGAGAAAATTATTGGTCATCCAATCTTTTACATTTTTAACACACTCTGTTAGCTTAGATAATTTAGAAGTTTCATCTGGTCTTGTTGAGATATATAGTTGAGTATCATCACTAGGGGTGGGACAATAAATCGATATGGCGATATATCGTGATCCTTCTCCATGCGATACGATAATCGATATCTGGCGCCAAATATCGATATTTTAATTAATACAATAAGGTGCTCTAAATACATTTTCCTGCTCCCAGCGTCTAAAAATGCGTGGAAATCGCGGCCGCGCCATTTCCACATTCTTTCCAAGAGCACTCTGAGCAACTATGAAGCGTGTTCTCTATGAAGATGGGGAAGCACGAGGAACCGAATGATAAACAGATTTCCAGCCACTGTATTAGCTCTACTGCTATATATACGTTTATGGAGATGAAAACTAAAAAACTGCCCCGGAACAGTTATCAGCGTGGACCATAGGCACCGATCACGTTATTATTGCAGAGCGCATATTCAGTCATGAGTAGCCGAACCTCTCCGCTCGGATCGCAGGTGGATTTCCCTCACTATGAGAGAGAGAGAGTGCCGCCGGTGCGTCCAGTTTTATGTGAACAAAACTGGATGCTCTCCATCTCTCACAGATATTACAAGTGCGCGTTATGCAGTGTGAACAGTGGGCACCGACCAGCAGAAACATAAATCTGCACCTATGGCATGGAGGACGAGACAAAACACTGTCAGAGCCGTAATGAAGCGCAGAAGTGTGCAGTGTGTGTGTGCTTGCCGCACGTCTACATTTGAAATAACCAACCTGAGCGTGAAAAAGACGCGATGTGAAGGGCTATTTTTCCGTGCGGGGCTCCGTTTTTATGATGAGAGGAGTAGAAAGGTTGAGAAAGCACTCCAGGTAAATTTTGAAATGTACCAGGTTTATATATATATACATATATATTACATGGAGAGAGAGAGAGAGAGAGGCTATATAAGTTAAGCAGTTAAATGTGTTTGTTTACACACAGAGAAAAAGAAAAGTGTAAGCTTTTAATAAGTCCAAGAATAAAATTATTAATTTACTCAACATGTTAAAATTGATTTACAGAACTTTTTTTTGCTGTTTTCTAACAGTTTGGACTTGAATAAAGAAAGAAAACTTGCATTTAACCTTTTCACAGGCATTTTGTTTAGACAGATATCGCGATATATCATTATAGGATTTTCTAGAAATATATCGATTATCGCAGAATCGCTGTATCATAATATTATCGTTATCGTGAGCCATGATTATATTGTATCGTGAGGTACCCTGCGATTCCCACCCCTAATCATCACCATAACAATGGAAACTAATCCCGTATTTTCTAATAATATTACCAAGGGGCAACATGTATATTGAAAATAGCAGAGGACCTAGAACAGATCCTTGTGGTACTCCATACTTTACTGGTGATAATTGAGATGACTCCCTGTTTAAATAAACAAAGTGGTAGCGATCAGACAGGTAGGATCTAAACCATCTTAAAGCCTGCCCTTGAATACCCATATAGTTTTGTAATCGATCTATGAGTATGTCATGATCTATAGTGTCGAACGCAGCACTAAGATCAAGTAAAACTAGCAATGAGATGCAGCCTCGGTCTGACGCAAGAAGCAAGTCATTTGTAATTTTAACAAGTGCAGTTTCTGTGCTATGATGGGGCCTGAAACCTGACTGAAATTCTTCATAGAGATAATTTTTTTTGCAAAAAAGAGCACAACTGAGCAGACACAACTTTTTCTAAAATTTTAGACATAAACGGAAGATTAGAAATGGGTCTGTAATTTGCTAGTTCACTAGGATCTAGTTGTGGTTTTTTAATAAGAGGCTTAATAACCGCCAGCTTGAATGATTTTGGAACGTGACCTAAAGATATCGATGAGTTAATAATATTCAGAAGCGGTTCTTCTGCTACAGGTAACAACTCTTTCAGTAGTTTACAGGATCTAATAGGCATGTTGTTGGTTTAGATGCAGTGATAAGTTTATTTAGCTCTTCCTGTCCTATAGTTGTAAAGCACTGCAGTTTTTCTTTGGGTGCGATGAATGGAGCTGAAGTACTAGATGCTGCAGAATCTACATTTGTTATTGTATTTCTGATGTTATCTATCTTATCAGTGAAGAAATTCATAAAGTCATTACTATTAAATTGTGAGGGAATATTTAGATCGGGTGGCGTCTGTTTATTTGTTAATCTAGCCACTGTGCTAAATAAAAACCTTGGATTGTTTTGGTTATTTTCTATGAGTTTGCGGATATGCTCTGCCCTGGAAGCTTTTAAAGCCTGTCTATAGTTGGACATACTGTTTTTCCATGCAATTCTAAAAACTTCCAAGTTAGTTTTTCTCCATTTGCGCTCAAGTTTACAAGTTTCTTTCTTGAGAGAATCAGTATTACTATTGTACCATGGCGCAGTACGTTTTTCTCTAACCTTTTTCAATTTGATGGGCGCAACAGCTTCTAATGTATTAGAGAAGATAGTGCCCATGTTGCTAGTCATTTCATCTAGTTCATGTGTATTTATGGGTACACAGAGCAGTTGAGATAAATCAGGCAGGTTATTTCTGAATCTATCTTTAGTGGTTGGAACAATAGTTCTGCCCGGACGATAACGCGGAGCCATATAGTTAATATCAGTAATACTCAGCATGCACGATACTAGGAAATGGTCAGTAACATCATCACTTTGAGGTACGATATCTATGTCAGTAAGATCAATTCCATGTGATATAATTAAATCTAGTGTATGATTAAAACGATGAGTGAGCCCAGTGACGTTTTGCTTGACTCCAAAAGAATTTATTAGGTCAGTAAACACAAGTCCTAACGCATCATTTGTATTATCAACGTGAATGTTAAAATCTCCGACAATCAGTGCTTTATCAACAGTAACCAATAGGTCTGAGAGGAAATCTGCAAATTCTTTTAAGAAATCTGTATTCGGCCCTGGCGGTCTATACACAGTAGCCAGAGCAAGAGATAGGAGAGATTTCTTTTGCATATCTTTTAAAGGTGTCCTCTATTCTGAATGGAGCTCAACCCTGTTTGTATCTCTGATTATTGTGTTAATTATTAGTTCAGTCTGTGTGAGTTCACAATCATTTCAACAGGAGTCTTTGCAGTGGTGTTTATGATCAGGACGTCAGTTTGCTGTATTTCTCACAGTGATGTTTGACTGCGACTGGTGCCACTATAAACACACGCAGCTTTAATCACAGCACAAACACTCTTAGCTGAGTGTGTGTGTGTGTTTCTATTCTCTGCTGTGATTGATGTGCTTATAAGCGTACTGTAACGCCGTCAGGATTGTTTAGGCAGTTGTGGGAATACGCAGCAGTAATAAATTCATCATGACTCCACAGTCTATCAGGCCACATTTAATTAATGCTCTTTTAAGGATTCAATGCCACACGACACACACTTGAAACTGCAGCATCTGCATTATAATCACAGGCTTCTCTTATTGAAGACGTACATCACGGAAGCAGCTGGAGTGTGATGCTGTATGGAAACACTGAGAGACGAGCTGAAGGTGTTTTTTTGTCAAGCAGCCAGGCTTTCATTTCCACTCAGATGAAGCTGTAAGCGCCGTCGAGCTTTGACCTGCCGGTGACCATCACTTCATCACAGTTCATGGTATTTCAGTGCTTTTGAGTTGGTTTGCTCTAAATCAGCGATTGACTGCTGGCAGACGGCGCTTTAGAAGCCGGTCTGGAATTATCTGTGATTTTTGTGTTTCTGGCTGGTAACTTTAATGACACTGCAGCTTTAGATGGACTTATTGAGCACCACATGATTTCACACGTCCAGTGACGTGAAGATACGGTGATGTTCACTGAGACACTGTCATATATGGTACAGTGACTTACACAAGCGTTTATCGACAGCAGATCCAGCGTTCATAGTAGTGACTAGGGCTGGCTTTTGACACAAATTTCACAATTCAATTCGATTCTGACTCATGAGCTTTCGATTCAATATTGATTACTCTGGGTATATATCAGGGACAGTACATGCCAAATTTTCTTAAGGAAAAAATCTCTCAACAAATGCTGTAAAATATACATGAGAGTCAATTGGTGCTACATTATAATATTGGAAGTTAAAATTAACTGATTTGTATACAAACGCTTAAATTACACTCAGTTATTTTTTTACATTTACATTTATGCATTTAGCAGACGCTTTTATCCAAAGCGACTTACATTGCATTCAAGTTACAGTTTCTACATTTTATCAGCTCTTGCTTTCCCTGGGAATCGAACCCATGACCTTGGCGTTGCTAGTGCCATGCTCTACTATTTGAGCTACAGGAAAGCTACAATTATAACTTTAATGATAATAAAGTTACAATTATATAATTAGCCTATATTTCTACTCCATTTCATTTTTAAAATATAAACACTTAAATAGTGTCTGTCGTAAAAACATGATGGATTTATTCAAACATAAATTAAACATTGAAGAACAGTAAAAATTATAATAAAGATGTTTTATGGTGCATATATTTAGCAAAATGCTCCTCTCTAGAGTTCATTTCTCTAGCAGACTAACGAGTTTATGGTCACCAAAATTGTTTATTCTGAGATAAATGTGACGTTACGTGACATTGTTTACAAGCTGTTATATTGACATCTTTGCACAGCTGAAAACTGATCGAGCTATTACATGGATACAGATTCTGGTAAACTGTACTCTTTCTTTTAACACACCTTCAGATGTTTGTTCATGTTTATTTCATGCTGAAACTGTTATTAAAGCGGAAGCTACAGCGATCTGTCACTCCACATTAAACAGCATTTATTGTTTGAATACTGTAGTAAAATGGTAAGAATTTTAAATCTGAGACTTTGTTTCATATCAAAAGTTTCTAAGCACAAGGCTTATTGTGATTTATTGGTTGGGAGGAGCGCTACAATGTTCCGTTCATTAACTGAAAACAGTCTAGACTAATCGATTCTTGGGATTTAAGAATTAACATCGTTTCATAAATTAACACGATTAAAATTGAGAAATCATTTTTTTTACCAAGCCCTAGTAACGACAGTCATACATGTGTTTGATGTTCATCCACTACATGACATCTTCATTGCTAGATTGAGTTTTAATATTGTTTTAATGTTTATTATTTTTTATTATTATTTTGTTTCAGCTTACAGGACAGTGTAGAGTGATAGTACAGCGTCTTGGGCAAGTGCTTTACTGTCTGTGCTTTAAATGCTGGAGCGCTGTTGTTCATCAGCTGATAGTAATTGCTTTGAAAGTGATTACAGCGAAACCGTTCTCCTGTGTCCGTATGTTTATAGTTGATCAATCGTGGTGTGAAAGGCGTTTAAATCAGTGGGAAATAAAGCCTCATTAGTTGTGTTTGGTATTTGTATGTAAATCTGTGTCTTATTCTCAGCGACTCGAGCTCATCAGGATCGATCGCTCTGTATTGATCCACGATGTCCAGGAAACGACCTGTAATGAAACCAGCTGACCTCTGACCTCTGACCCGAGATCAGTCGTGTTGTTTTAAGGACGGTGGCGTCTGTCGGAGTATCTTCACACTTCTGCGCTGACGTGTTGTTGAGTATTTTGAGCTGTTTAACGGCGAGCGATGCTGCCGAAAGCATTTGATGTGAGCTGGAGCGGCGTCTGTACTCGCTAATGACCGACTCGCTGCAGGACTGAAGAGCTGAGCCGGTCAGCGCTGATCTGTATGCGCAGGATGAGATGGACACAGAGGCGTGATTGTGCATCTTGTGTGATGCGACTCCAGCGATCGATCAGGATCTCCTCGTGTGTGTGTGTGTGTGAAGGAGCCCGCGGGGAGTGTCGTGTTCCTCTGTGAAATTTCAATTAGAAATAACTTTATTGCTTATTGCTCCCTAGAGACAACGATCTTGTCTGTGTCATCAATAACAGCAGGTCTGTCTGTCAAACCGCCGAGACCTGCGCTGCACCACAACACACACACACACACACACACACACACAATAAACACACACTCTCACACACACACACACACACACAATAAACACACACTCACACACACACTCGTCTCTGTGTCAGTGATTAGTGTTCATTTCTCCTCGGCTGATAACTGACTCTCTACACGAGTTTGAATCTCTGGTGATGACTAGTGTTTGTTTCCTGATCTCTCAGTGTTTATTTCAGCTGGTCAGTATATGTTTAGGTCACTCTGTGTTTGTTTGAATCGGTGAGTGTATTTGTCAGAATCAGAATGAGCTTTTATTGCCAAGTGTGTTCAATAACACAAGGAATTGTGTTACTTGGTGACAGAAGCTTCCAGTGCACAGAAATACAAGAAAAAGTCTAAAATAAAATATGTATAAAATGAAGTATATAGAATATATTAAAAAATACCCAAGGCACAGACAAAAATAACCATAGGCTGTATAGAGATAATATCTGCAGATATGTGCAGGGATGTACATGAAGTCTAGAGAAACAGTGATTATACACTATTATTACACACATATTCCCCGTCTAAATACTGTAAAGCTGCTTTGGCACAATTTGCATTGTAAAAAGTGCTATACAAATAATGGTGACTTGACTTGACTTGACTATAGTTCAAAAGTTTGGAGTCAGTAAGATTTTTTCATGTTTCTAAAAAAGAAGTCTCTTCTGCTCACCAGGGCTGCATTTATTTGATCAAAAATACAGTAAAACAGTGAAATATTTGTACAAAAAAAAAAACTGTTTTCTGTGTGAATATCTGTTAAACTGTAATTTATTTCTGTGATCAAAGCTGAATTTTCAGCATCATTACTCCAGTCTTCAGTGTCACATGATCTTCAGAAATCATTCTAATATGCTGATTTGCTGCTCAAGAAACATTTCTGATTATTATCAATGTTGAAAACAGTTGTGCTGCACAATATTTTTTGTGGAAACCGTCATACATTTTATTTTTCAGGATTCACAGATGAATAGAAAGTTCAAAAGAACAGCATTTATTTGACAGAAATGTGAGTGTGTGTTGGTCAGTGTTATTTATGTGCTCTACACAGTGATTTCAGTGCAGTTTTACAGATAAATACTGCGGTGCTAATGACTCTAGCTCATCATTGAACACACTGAGCAGAGTGTGTGATAATGATCAGTTCGCACGTGAGGGTCACATCAGTTCATCTCCTCAGTTCATTTGGGTGACGGATCGCTAGTGTTTGGAGCATAGACATCACTGTGTCTGGTTTGTGTGTTAGTTGTCATACTTTAGCAGTTTTTGCTGTACTATTTAAAGGGTCAAGCATGCTGATAGAAGCCATGTGTGTTAAGTATCAGAATAATGAAAGTCTTTCATCTCATGGTTTGTCCTTGAATAGATCCGCTGTAGACTATCACAACTATTGATTCCTTCATTGATGGGACTGTGTGTGTTTGTGTGTGTGTGTGTATGTGTGTTTAAGGTTTTACCATCATTGTGTAACTAAATGTCCTCATTATTAGTTGTGTAAAAGCAATAGAAGTCAACAAAAATCTCTATAAAACATACATTTGTGTGTGTGCGTGCTGATACCATGTTTGCACTGCAAAAAAAAAAAAAAAAAACCTTTCTTAATGAGAATATTCCAGTAAAACTGGTAAATGGTAAAACATTTTTAAACCAGATTCAGGTTGTGCAGTGAGACAGCAGGTTTGTGTGCAGTGAGACGGGTTGAGCAGTGAGGCAGTTTGAGCAGCAATCCACCTCTTACTCAAGTGTTGACGCTCTTAATTATGCAGAACTTGATACGTGAGACAGGTTGTGCAGTGAGACCGGTTGAGCAGTGAGACAGGCTGAGCAATGAGACAGCAGGTTTGTGTGCAGTGAGACAGGTTGTGCAGTGAGACCGGTTGAGCAGTGAAACAGGATGAGCAGTGAGACAGCAGGTTTGTGTGCAGGGAGATGGGTTGAGCACTGAGACGGGTTGAGCAGTGAGATAGGTCATGCAGTGAGATAGGTTGTGCAGTGACACAGGTTGAGCAGTGAGACGGGTTGTGCAGTGACACAGGTTGAGCAGTGAGACAGGTTGTGCAGTGAGACGGGTTGAGCAGTGAGACAGGCTGAGCAGTGAGACAGCAGGTTTGTGTGCAGTGACACAGGTTATACAGTGAGACCGGTTGAGCAGTGAGACAGGTTGAGGAGTGAGACAGGATGAACAGCGAGACAGCAGGTTTGTGTGCAGTGACACAGGTTGAGCAGTGAGACAGGTTGAGCAGTGAGACAGGCTGAGCAGTGAGACAGCAGGTTTGTGTGCAGTGAGACGGGTTGAGGAGTGAAACAGCAGGTTTGTGTGCAGTGAGACAGGTTGTGCAGTGAGACAGCAGGTTTGTGTGCAGTGAGACAGGTTGAGCAGTGAGGCATGTTGAGCAGCAATCCACCTGTCACTCAAGTGACTACGCTCTGAATTATGCAGAACTTGATATGTGAGACGGGTTGTGCAGTGAAACAGCAGGTTTGTGTGCAGTGAGACAGGTTGAGCAGTGAGACATTTTGAGCAGTGAGACATCAGCGATACAGGTTGAGCAGTGAGACAGCAGTGATACAGGTTGAGCAGTGAGATTGCAGTGACACAGGTTGAGCAGTGAGACAGCAGTAAGACAGCTTAACAGGTTGAGCAATGAGACAGGTTGAGCAGTGAGTGGTTGAGCAGTGAGAGGTTGAGTAGTGAGACGGGTTGTGCAATGAGACAGCAGTGAGACAGGTTGTGCAATGAGACAGCAGTGAGACGGGTTGAGCAGTGAGAGGTTGAGCAGTGAGACAGCAGTGAGACAGGTTGAGCAGTGAGACGGGTTGTGCAGTGAGACAGCAGTGATACAGGTTGAGCAGTGAGAGGTTGAGCAGTGAGACGGGTTGTGCAGTGAGACAGCAGTGAGACGGGTTGAGCAGTGAGAGTTTGAGCAGTGAGACGGGTTGAGCAGTTAGACAGCAGTGAGATTGAGCAGTGAGACAGGTTGAGCAGTGAGAAAGCAGTGAGACGGGTTGTGCAGTGAAACAGCAGTGAGACGGGTTGAGCAGTGAGACAGCAGTGAGACGGGTTGTGCAGTGAGACAGCAGTGATACAGGTTGAGCAGTGAGAGGTTGAGCAGTGAGACGGGTTGAGCAGTGAGACAGCAGTGAGACAGGTTGAGCAGTGAGAGGTTGAGCAGTGAGACACGTTGAACAGTGAGACGGGTTAAGCAGTGAGACAGCAGGTTTTTGTCCAGTGAGACAGTTGAGCAGTGAAACAGCAGTGAGATGGGTTGTGCAGTGAGAGGTTGAGCAGTGAGACAGCAGTGAGAAAGGTTGAGCAGTGAGACGGGTTGTGCAGTGAGACAGCAGTGATACAGGTTGAGCAGTGAGAGGTTGAGCAGTGAGACGGGTTGAGCAGTGAGACAGCAGTGAGACAGGTTGAGCAGTGAGAGGTTGAGCAGTGAGACACGTTGAACAGTGAGACGGGTTAAGCAGTGAGACAGCAGGTTTTTGTGCAGTGAGACAGTTGAGCAGTGAAACAGCAGTGAGATGGGTTGTGCAGTGAGAGGTTGAGCAGTGAGACAGCAGTGAGACAGGTTAAGCAGTGAGAGGTTGAGCAGTGAGACAGCAGTGAGACAGGTTGAGCAGTGAGACAGCAGTGAGAGGTTGATCAGTGAGAGGTTGAGCAGTGAGACATTAGGTTTTTGTGCAGTGAGACAGTTGAGCAGAGACAGCAGTGAGATGGATTGAGCAGTGAGAGGTTGAGCAGTGAGAGGGGTTGTGCAGTGAGACAGCAGGTTTTTGTGCAGTGAGAGGTTGAGCAGTGAGACAGCAGTGAGACGGGTTGTGCAGTGAGAGGTTGAGCAGTGAGACAGCAGTGAGAGGTTGATCAGTGAGAGGTTCAGCAGTGAGAGGTTGAGCAGTGAGACAGCAGGATTTTGTGCAGTGAGATAGTTGAGCACTGAGACAGCAGTGAGACGGGTTGAGCAGTGAGAGGTTGAGCAGTGAGACAGCAGTGAGAGGTTGAGCAGAGAGACAGCAGTGAGCGGTTGAGCAGTGAGACAGCAGGTTTCTGTGCAGTGAGACAGTTAGCAGTGAGACAACAGTGAGAGGTTGAGCAGTGAGACAGTTGAGCAGTGAGACAGCAGTGAGAGGTTGAGCAGTGAGACAGCAGTGAGAGGTTCAGCAGTGAGAGGTTGAGCAGTGAGACAGGTTGAGCAGTGAGAGGTTGAGCAGTGAGACGGGTTGATCAGTGAGAGGTTGAGCAGTGAGACGGGTTGTGCAGTGAGACAGCAGTGAGATGGGTTGAGCAGTGAGAGGTTGAGCAGTGAGACGGGTTGAGCAGTGAGACAGCAGTGAGGTTGAGCAGTGAGACAGCAGTGAGACGGGTTGTGCAGTGAAACAGCAGTGAGACAGGTTGAGCAGTGAGACAGCAGTGAGACGGGTTGTGCAATGAGACAGCAGTGAGACGGGTTGAGCAGTGAGAGGTTGAGCAGTGAGATAGGTTGAGCAGTGAGACGGGTTGTGCAGTGAGACAGCAGTGATACAGGTTGAGCAGTGAGAGGTTGAGCAGTGAGACGGGCTGAGCAGTGAGACAGCAGTGAGACAGGTTGAGCAGTGAGACGGGTTAAGCAGTGAGACAGCAGGTTTTTGTGTAGTGAGACATTTGAGCAGTGAAACAGCAGTGAGATGGTTTGTGCAGTGAGAGGTTGAGCAGTGAGAGGTTGAGCAGTGAGACAGGTTGAGCAGTGAGACAGCAGTGAGAGGTTGATCAGTGAGACATCAGGTTTTTGTGCAGTGAGACAGTTGAGCAGTGAGACAGCAGTGAGAGGGGTTGTGCAGTGAGAGGGGTTGTGCAGTGAGACAGCAGGTTTTTGTGCAGTGAGAGGTTGAGCAGTGAGACAGCAGTGAGACAGGTTGTGCAGTGAGAGGTTGAGCAGTGAGACAGCAGTGAGAGGTTGAGCAGTGAGACAGCAGGTTTTTGTGCAGTGAGACAGTTGAGCAGTGAGACAGCAGTGAGACGGGTTGAGCATTGAGAGGTTGAGCAGTGAGACAGCAGTGAGAGGTTGAGCAGGGAGACAGCAGTGAGAGGTTGAGCAGTGAGACAGCAGGTTTTTTGCAGTGAGACAGTTGAGCAGTGAGACAGCAGTGAGACGGGTTGAGCAGTGAGACAGTTGAGCAGTGAGAGGTTGAGTAGTGAGACGGGTTGAGCAGTGAGAGGTTGAGCAGTGAGACGGGTTGAGCAGTGAGAGGTTGAGCAAGGGAGACGAGTTGAGCAGTGAGACGGGTTGATCAGTGAGAGGTTGAGCAGTGAGATGGGTTGATCAGTGAGAGGTTGAGCAGTGAGAGGTAGAGCAGTGAGACAGCAGTGAGAGGTTGATCAGTGAGAGGTTGATTAGTGTGACAGCAGTAAGAGGTTGAGAAGTGAGACAGGTTGATCAGTGAAAGGTTGAGCAATAAGAGGTTGAGCAGTGAGACGGGTTGATCAGTGAGAGGTTGAGCAGTGAGACGGGTTGATCAGTGAGAGTTTGAGCAGTGAGACAGGTTGAGCAGTGAGACAGCAGTGAGAGGTTGAGCAGTGAGACAGCAGTGAGATGGGTTAAGCAGTGAGACGGGTTGATCAGTGAGAGGTTGAGCAGTGATACGGGTTGAGCAGTGAGACGGATTGATCAGTGAGAGGTTGATCAGTGAGAGGTTGAGCAGTGAGACGGGTTGAGCAGTGAGACAGGTTGAGCAGTGAGACGTGTTGATCAGTGAGAGGTTGAGCAGTGAGACGGATTGATCAGTGAGAGGTTGAGCAGTGAGACGGGTTAAGCAGTGAGACGGGTTGAGCAGTGAGAGGTTCAGCAATGACACAGCAGTGAGAGGTTGAGCAGTGAGACAGCAGGTTTGTGAGCAGTGAGAGTTTGAGCAGTGAGACGGGTTGATCAATGAGAGGTTGATCAGTGAGAGGTTGAGCAGTGAGACGGGTTGATCAGTGAGAGGTTGAGCAGTGAGACGTGTTGATCAGTGAGAGGTTGAGCAGTGAGACAGGTTGAGCAGTGAGACGGATTGATCAGTGAGAGGTTGAGCAGTGAGACGGGTTAAGCAGTGAGACGGGTTGAGCAGTGAGAGGTTCAGCAATGACACAGCAGTGAGAGGTTGAGCAGTGAGACAGCAGGTTTGTGAGCAGTGAGACGGGTTGAGCAGTGAGACAGGTTGAGCAGTGAGAGGTTGAGCAGTGAGACGGGTTGAGCAGCGAGACAGGTTGAGCAGTGATACAGGTTGAGCAGTGAGACGGATTGATCAGTGAGAGGTTGAGCAGTGAGACAGGTTGAGCAGTGAGACGGGTTGAGCAATGAGACAGCAGTGAGAGGTTGAGCAGTGAGATGGGTTGAGCTGTGAGAGGTTAAGCAGTGAGAGGTTGAGCAGTGAGACAGGTTGAGCAGTGAGAGGGGTTGAACAGTGAGAGGTTGAGCAGTGAGACGGGTTGAGCAGTGAGAGGTTGAGCAGTGAGACTGGTTTAGCAGTGAGACGGGTTGAGCAGTGATAGGTTGAGCAGTGAGAGGTTGAGAAGTCAGACGGGTTGAGCAGTGAGAGGTTAAGCAGTGAGACAGGTTGAGCAGTGAGAGGTTGAGCAGTGAGACGGGTTGAGCAGTGAGAGGTTGAGCAGTTAGACGGGTTGAGTAGTGAGAGGTTGAG
>CM077252.1:327500-342500 GCA_039654775.1 Spinibarbus caldwelli
TTAGATAATTTAGAAGTTTCATCTGGTCTTGTTGAGATATATAGTTGAGTATCATCAGCATAACAATGGAAACTAATCCCGTATTTTCTAATAATATTACCAAGGGGCAACATGTATATTGAAAATAGCAGAGGACCTAGGACAGATCCTTGTGGTACTCCATATTTTACTGGTGATAATTGAGATGACTCCCTGTTTAAATAAACAATGTGGAAGCGATCAGACAGGTAGGATCTAAACCATCTTAAAGCCTGCCCTTGAATACCCGTATAATTTTGTAATCGATCTATGAGTATGTCATGATCTATAGTGTCGAACGCAGCACTAAGATCAAGTAAAACTAGCAATGAGATGCAGCCTTGGTCTGACGCAAGAAGCAAGTCATTTGTAATTTTAACAAGTGCAGTTTCTGTGCTATGGTGGGGCCTGAAACCTGACTGAAATTCTTCATAGAGATCATTTTTTTGCAAAAAAGAGCACAACTGAGCAGATACAACTTTTTCTAAAATTTTAGACATAAACGGAAGATTAGAAATGGGTCTGTAATTTGCTAGTTCATTAGGATCTAGTTGTGGTTTTTTAATAAGAGGCTTAATAACCGCCAGCTTGAATGATTTTGGAACGTGACCTAAAGATATCGATGAGTTAATAATATTCAGAAGCGGTTCTTCTGCTACAGGTAACAACTCTTTCAGTAGTTTACAGGATCTAATAGGCATGTTGTTGGTTTAGATGCATTGATAAGTTTATTTAGCTCTTCCTGTCCTATAGTTGTAAAGCACTGCAGTTTTTCTTTGGGTGCAATGAATGGAGCTGAAGTACTAGATGCTGCAGAATCTACATTTGTTGTTGTATTTCTGATGTTATCTATCTTATCAGTGAAGAAATTCATAAAGTCATTACTATTAAATTGTGAGGGAATATTTAGATCGGGTGGCGTCTGTTTATTTGTTAATCTAGCCACTGTGCTAAATAAAAACCTTGGATTGTTTTGGTTATTTTCTATGAGTTTGCGGATATGCTCTGCCCTGGAAGCTTTTAAAGCCTGTCTATAGTTGGACATACTGTTTTTCCATGCAATTCTAAAAACTTCCAAGTTAGTTTTTCTCCATTTGCGCTCAAGTTTACGAGTTTCTTTCTTGAGAGAATGGGTATTACTGTTGTACCATGGCGCAGTATGTTTTTCTCTAACCTTTTTCAATTTGATGGGCGCAACAACTTCTAATGTATTAGAGAAGATAGTGCCCATGTTGCTAGTCATTTCATCTAGTTCATGTGTATTTATGGGTACACAGAGCAGTTGAGATAAATCAGGCAGGTTATTTCTGAATCTATCTTTAGTGGTTGGAACGATAGTTCTTCCTGGACGATAACGCGGAGCCATATAGTTAATATCAGTAATACTCAGCATGCACGATACTAGGAAATGGTCAGTAACATCATCACTTTGAGGTACGATATCTATGTCAGTAAGATCAATTCCATGTGATATAATTAAATCTAGCGTATGATTAAAACGATGAGTGGGCCCAGTGACGTTTTGCTTGACTCCAAAAGAATTTATTAGGTCAGTAAACGCAAGTCCTAACGCATCATTTGTATTATCGACGTGAATGTTAAAAATCTCCGACAATTAGCGCTTTATCAACAGTAACCAATAGGTCTGAGAGGAAATCTGCAAATTCTTTTAAGAAATCTGTATTCGGCCCTGGCGGTCTATACACAGTAGCCAGAGCAAGAGATAGGAGAGATTTCTTATGCATATCTGACAGTGTAACATTAAGCAGAAGCAATTCAAATGAGTTAAACCTGTATCCTGTTTTCTGGGTAACATTGAGAATATCACTATATATTGTTGCAACACCGCCGCCACGAGCAGTCTGACGGGGCTCATGCTTATAACAGTAGCTTGGTGGAGTAGACTCATTTAGACCAATATAATCATTTGGTTTGAGCCAGGTTTCAGTCAAGCAGAGCACATCAAAACTATTATCTGTGATCATTTCATTTACAATAACAGCTTTGGGTGTGAGTGATCTAATGTTTAGGAGCCCAAGCTTTAAAAATTGCTTTTGTTTATTTGTTTTGCATTTTTCTGGTTTAATCACGATCAGATTATTTCTAGATCCTGCATTAAATTTATATTTTGGCTTCACTGTTCGGGGAACAGACACAGTCTTTATAGATTGGACAGCACAAGTATTTCTATCATTTAAGTGGGTAGAACAAAAGTCATCACAGCAGTTATTTGAGAATGGGCTTACTAGTCATATGGAGCGTAGAGTCCTGGAGATGTTGTCCGACAGGAGTTCTGCTCCGACTCTGCTGGGGTGCAGGCCATCAGCGCGGAAAAGCCTAGGACGCTCCCAGAAAAGATTCCAATTATTAACAAAGAGCAGTTTCTGTTCTTTACACCATGACAATAACCACTCATTTAAAGCAAAAAGTCTACTGAACCTTTCGTGTCCTCGTCGATACGTGGGAAGCGGTCCAGACACGATGATCGTCGCCGCGGGTGATGCGCTGCGCACCGTCTCGATCAGGCTCCTGAAGTCCCTCTTCAGTGTCTCCGTCTGCCGCAGCCTGGTGTCGTTCACCCCCGCGTGCAGCACGATTGCGCCGATGCTATCGTCGTCCTTCAGGATCGCGGGTATCTGCGCAGAAACATCGAGAACACGAGTGCCAGGGAAACAGTGAGTGTGTGCTTTACCTTCAGCTAACGTAGCACGGACGTGCCGGACGATGGAGTCTCCGACGATCACAGCATCGCGTTCCGTCTCGCGGAGGGGGGCGAAGCGGTTCCGGGTGGAGATCTCGAAGACCGGAGGCGGCGGAGGGGGAGAGGTCCTTGCGCGGGGCCTGGCTCGCGTCTTCCGCTGCTGCTGCACCCAGGGTCCGTGGTGTCCCGGCGCCGGAGTGAAGGACATCTGGGAAGATCGCGTCCTGGGTGCACAGGATCTGTGCAGAGAAACACACGGAGTAGAGGTGGTGGGAGTGTTAGCGGCGCGCTGTATACTTACCTCGGACTTGTGAGCGTCAGCCCGGGATGTTTCCAGCGCGGCTCTTCGCTCTCTCAGTTGGGCCTGCTTCTCCACCAGCTCGCGGATCTGCTTCTCCACGGCCTCCAGCTCCAGCTGCACCGAATGCAGCTCGAACGTGTCCTCGCCTGCACTCAAAGGTAGACACACATCCGCCATTAAAGCAAGTAGCAGTGAGTAAAACAATGGTAACGTGTGTGAATAGAGTATTAGCAGTGTAAGCGAGATTAGCGGCAACCTTACTTGGTTGCCGCTAATGCAACCACGCTGGCGATGCTAACGGGCTATAAGCTAATAGCGGACTCTGGAAATCAAAATAAAACTAGTGATAACAAGGCGCTTTGATTGTTTTTGTTGTAGAATACGATAGGGGATATATTCACACGTTATAGAAACGAAAATGATGGTGTATAAAACAGATTTCAGGATTAGAAAATAGACGATAAAGAATTAACTTGACGGAGCTCAAACTCAAAACACGCAGCAGCAACAAACAGGAAGTCACGTGTGTAATAAAAAAATATTAATGTGTAACTTAATGGAAGCAGGAATGGATCATTTACCTCAGATTTGGTAAATAAAGTAACCATGACAAAGAGTATATATTTTTAATCATCTCAAAATGATTTGATGTATGTTTATGTGATTATGTACAGCACCTACCGACAGACTCCGCCCATGCGCTCTTCTGATTGGCTGGGATTGATTGAGCCGTGTCTGGTTTGGACACACTATGTTTGCGCTGCTGTAAATCGATCATTAATTCAGAAGCTCCGGCTCACTGACAAGAGTAAAAAATAACAAAAATCAGAGAACATCAAAAGAAGTTTTGTGGAAATAAGTAAAGCATGTTTTCAGTCTGAGTCATTTCAACAGATCTAATCAGAAACACATTTCAAATAGTTCTTTCAGAAGAACCTTAATCAGATTGATTCGTTCAGCAGTCTGATTGATTCAGAAGTGCTTTGATTGACTCATTGGTTCATGTCATCTTTGGGTTTGAGCGTCATTCGTCCTTCAGCTCCGCTCTTTATTAAAGGACAAAGCGTCTCTGAAAATACAGCCCAATGTGCTGTGTTAATATGAAGATATTTTCCATATCCTCCAAAGTTTTACACCTGTATTTTGAACTATGCATTGCATTGTGTTTCAGGGTTGAGGGAAATTTTTTCCTGCAGCGCTGCTGGTGTGTGTGGAGGTGGACAATCATGTGACGCGTGCCGTGTGTTTCAGCTTCAGTGTGAAGCTCTGAAAGAGTCTCAGCGCAGATGAAAGATTCGTTCAGCATATCGCAGCTGCGGCGTCTATTTCTGTTTTCACAGTGATTCTCATGTACCTGCTGTTCGCTGCAAACACAGCACTGTGCGTGTGCGTGTGCGTGTGCGTGTGTGTGTGTGTGAGTGTGTGTGTGTGCGTGTGAGTCTGTGTGTGTGTGAGTGTATTGGTTTTTGTGGTTTACGGGGACAAAATTTGTATAATGTCATGGGTATGACAGAGGTATTACAATTTGAAGGTGGTTAATGAGGACACTGCCTATGTCCCCTTAATTCAAAAGGCTTAAAAAACATAATAAATGGTGTTTTTTGAAAATCTAAAAATGCAGAAAGTTTCCTGTAAGGGGTAGGTTTAGGTGTAGGGTTGGTGTAGGGCAATAGCACATACAGTTTGTACAGTATAAAAACCATTACGCCTATGGAGAGTCCCCGTAAACCACAAATTCAAGCGTGTGTGTGTGAGTGCGTGTGTGTGAGTGTGTGTGTGTGATTTTTCAAATCATTTCCTCTGCGTCTCCAGAGAATCAGTGTGTGTTCTGGGTTTTTCTCGCTTCAGGATGAGAATCACAGCAGCTGATCTGAATATCATCACGCCTCTGATTGTGCCGCAGATGATCACATGACACATTCACACAAGTAGCATGACTGTCACACTGCGTTACACAAGAGTGATAGAAACTCAAGTGTGTATGTGTGTGTGAGAGAGTGTACTTGTATAGTTGTACTTTTGAGGGCCAAATGTTTCTAACTATGCCAAATGTTCTCACTAATATAGTAAAATATTATGACAACCAACTTAAAAATATGCATGAATCAACAAATCCAGTTTTACACTCTTAAAAATAAAGCTTCCAAAAGTTTTTATTATTATTATTATTATTATTTGTTTTTTTTTGTTTTTTTTTGCAAGAACCCAGGTAGGACTATTCTAAGAATGTTTTCCTAACATTTCCATTGTTATGGAAATGTTATTTCTGAATGTTCTCTGAATGTCCAAAATATCCAGTTTTTTTTAAATGTTTCCAAAACTTTTATTTTTGTTATGCGAATGTTTTGGGAACATTCAATTCTATTATTCTGCACACAGTTAAGGACGTTAGTCTGGAATGTTTTCTGAACGTTCTGAAACAAGCAGTAACATTTAAAACACGTCAGACAAACGTGCAACTCAACTTCTCAGAGAAAAAAAAAATGTTCCATGAACGGTTTAAGAAATATTTTTTAAACTCAGGATGAACATTCTGTTAATGTTATTGGAAGAATGTTTGTCCATAACTTTGAGTAAATGTTTCCTCTTAGCTGGGAACCTTTTGGTGAACAGTTCTTTAAAAAAAATCATAGCATAAAGAACATTTTAATAATCTAAAGAATCTCTGTACAGGTTTTTCTTTTGTGGAATGGAAAGATTCCATTGATGTTAAAGGTTCATCGTGGAAGCATCAATACCCATAAAAAATTTTTTTAAAAAAAAACTTTATTTTTAAGAGTGTATTTAAATCTGGTGTTTGCACTGGTTTCTGTGAGTATTGGTTTAGAGGTCAAAGGTCAGATGAGGAGAGAAAATACCATTAACCTGATAGAAAAATAATGTAAGTCTATGAGATGAGCTCTCTGATATAGTGTGTGTGTGTTGTTCAGCTGATGCAGTGAAGTTTCTCAGGATCATCTGGATACAATAACACACACACTCACACACACACACACACACACACACACACACACACTCAGCTGGTCTGATCACTGTAATTAAACACGAGCCGCTGTCGGATCAGAGCAGGAAGCTCATGAGTCTCATTGACGACAGACAAGCGGTCAGATCAGTGAAGAGCCTGGTTTAGCGCGGCTGATCCAGCACTGCATTATTCTGCACTGAATGCTCAAATCATGCTGTTGCCATGGAAACACGGTGCTCGGCGCTGATCCTTACAGACGGCCAACAATGAGGCATTTTCTGGTAAACAATACGAGTGTGCAAACACTCAATCATGACCCAGAGCCGCTCCTGGAAGTTTCTGGAGTCGGGCCAGATGTTCCTCCGCCGCAGCCGAAGACGAGCGTGAAGCGCGATCCCTCGGAGGCCAGATGGATGAGCTGCGTCTCCGCGCCGTGAAGTGGAGCCTATTTCACAGACCGCTGGCTGCGGCGAGGCTAATGGCGGAGCTTAGCGCTTTACTTTCCTCAATTATGTACTTGAGAAACGCCGGGCTCTGACTGACAATCACTGCAGAGCAGAACACGCCGGAGCGGGACGGTTAATTGTGGAGAGATTACGGAGAGATACGAGAAGATATAAAGCTGGGCATGGGATCAGGGGTTACGATCAGAGACACCGGCGGATCTCGCTGACAGCTGGTGGACATATTCACCGGATAAAAGCGGGTTAGCAGAGATAATCAACGACTCACTTAAATATAGCTGGAATCTCAAGGCTGCACAGTTTAACTCATTGAGAAGTGAAGCTCTTCAGATTCTAAACAGAGTCTCTGAATGCATTAACATTTAGATTCATCAGCTCGTTTTGAGGAACGCTAACAAGCTCACGTGGTCAGAAACAAGCGTATCTCGTATCTGCTAACGTCCTCTCCTGTACAGAGCACTTTGTGAGAAATACGGCCTGTGAGATTGAACTGTCAGTGGAAATATGCTGGTAGGCGCCGCTCATAACGGATGCCATCTCTGCTTTATCTGCAGCCGTCGCTCCTGTCAAACTCACACTCGCCTCATGCTTTATTCATATCCACCAGCGATATGTAGCACACGCAACACAAACACTGGAGAAATCAGACCATGCAGACAATCACATCCGCACTTAGCCTCAGTTAACAGCACAAGAGACAATCTTAGGTGATCTAGGCGATCTGAGACAATCTTAGGTGATCTAGGCGATCTGAGACAATCTTAGGTGATCTGAGGCGATCTGAGACGATCTGAGGCGATCTGAGACGATCTGAGACAATCTGAGACGATCTGAGACAATCTGAGGCGATCTGAGACAATCTGAGGCGATCTGAGGCAATCTGAGACAATCTTAGGTGATCTGAGACAATCGTAGGTGATCTGAGGTGATCTGAGGCGATCTGAGGCGATCTGAGACGATCTGAGACAATCTGAGACAATCTGAGGCGATCTGAGACAATCTGAGACAATCTGAGACGATCTGAGACAATCTGAGACAATCTGAGACGATCTGAGACAATCTGAGACAATCTGAGGCGATCTGAGACAATCTAAAGCCGGGCTCACACTGTGCGATTTTTAAAAGTCCTTTAGGATTGTACTTGTCAGACCGTACGAACATAATGATCATGTCACACTGTGGGATCTCAGTTGTCATTAATGTCAGACTGTACGACAGTCAAGACATGTTAAAAACGGGTGCAAGAAAACTTGTCCGGAGTTCTACATTATCAACCCATACACGTTCAGTGACTTGGAGCTGCATTGCACGAGGGGCTGTAATGTTAGCTATCATTAACAGTATATGAATGGCGGCAATACCGGCATATTTAAGAAGAATAGTGCAAGCAGCACTACACACCCACATGAAAACAGCAGTGCAACCGGTGTTTATCATAGCAAAGGCAACGTATCATATGGATTCAATGAGTTTATGCGGTTAGAAGAAATCTCTAGCATTAATTCTAATCATGGCTTGTCTTGAAAAACGAAGACAGTTTGATGTTCGTCGTAGGAGAATTCACACTGCAAGACTGTGCGCCAAATCTTCTGACACTGCCAGAATTTTGTCTGAGGTCAAATTTTTTATAGCAATAGCCATTAATCAGCTGTCGGTGAACATGTCAAACCAGCAATCAAAGACTACAGATTTTAGCCTAGGATTATAGGAGTCTTTTAGGATTTTCAAAATTTGTCTCAAACGACCAAATCGTGGCCAAAATCGCACAGTGTGAGCCGGGCTTAAGATGATCTGAGATGATCTAAGACAATCTAAGATGATCTGAGAGGATATGAGGTGATCTAAGATTATCTGAGATAATCTAAGACAATCTCTGCTGATCTAAGACAATCTGAGACGATCATCAGCAGGGTCAAACTCATCTCAGACTCACAGTGACAGTATCCAGTGTAACTTTGACCTGCAGTGTCAAAAACACCCATCAAACACCAGCTGTCAAATTTACTGTATGTTCAGAAAACCTTGTGGGATCAGTGATTTACAATATTAAAATGTGCCATTTTAAAATGTGCCAATATTAAAATGTGCCAGGGGGCAGTCGTGGCCTAATGGATAGAGAGTTGGTCTTGTAACCTGAAGGTCGTGGGTTCGAGTCTCAGGTCTGGCAGGGATTGTAGGTGGGGGGACTGAATAACCAGCACTCTCTCCACCCTCAATACCACGACTGAGGTGAGACCCTTGAGCAAGGCACCAAAGCCCCGACTGCTCCTCGGGCACCGCAGCATTGACCCACTGCTCCAGGTGTGTGTTCACAGTATGTGTGTGTCCACTGCTGTGTGTGTGTGCACTTGGATGGGTTAAATGCAGAGCACAAATTCTGAGCATGGGTCACCATACTTGGCCAAACGTCACTTCACTTTCACGTTCTTGTTGTGATACATTTTTTAAAAAGTTAGAAAAAAAGGGTTAGTTCACCAAAAAATGAAAATTCTGTCATCATTTACTCATCATCATGTCGTTCCAAACCTGCACAAGTTTCTTTCTTTTGTTGAACACAAAAGAAGATATTTGGAAGAATGTGGGGAACCAAACATTTGACAGTAGCCACTGACTTCCATAGTATTTTTTACATTACATTAGGGACCAGAAACCAAAATATCTTTTATTGCTCAACAGAAGAAACTCGTACAGGTTTGGATTGACATTAGGGGAACATAATTTTCATTTTCCATTGAACTATCCCATCAATGTTAATATTCAGCAAATATCAATAACATCATAAGGACGTTCGGAGAATGTTGTTCTCAGAATGTTTTTCTCTCAACATGAGAATGCATACATGTTAAAAGAACATTCTATAAATGTTATATTAAGAATCTTTTATCTTAACTTATATGTAACCTTTAGAAAATGTCAGTGTAAATTGTGTGAACATTCCGTTGGCTGGAACACAGATGCAGAGGAAACTCACGAATGCGATCGAGTTATTTACTTCATATCTGTCAGTAAGTAAATCAATTCATATTTGTGAATCAAACCGTTTAATTTCAGTTGCTGCAGGAGGAAACGATCTACAGTGATCATGATGATTATTGTGTGTAAATACTGTTATTTCTCATGTTATTGGTCGTGATTGAAGTGTGATTCAGCTGGAGGTTTTTCAGCTCAGATTCTGAGCTGTAGGAGTGTTCCTGACTGCAGTGCAGAGATGAAGGTGAATCTGAAGCGTGCATGTGTGTGTGTGTGTGTGTGTTTTACTGCCGCCTCCTCAGAAGAGCGTGACAGAGAGAAAGTCTCTGAGTGGAAATAATTGGCAGCAACTTTTATGCAGCTTCATTTGCAAATTCTGAATTAATGAATTCCATCTGTCCTCCATCTTAAGTAGTTTACACAACACGCTTCAGACGCACGTTAAAAGCTCCAGCGAGCGGCTCCGGAGGCCTCAGAGAAGCGCCGCGGCTCCAGATGCCTGACGTTAATTAGGGGAAACGCTGAACTGGATGAAGCGAACGTTCACCCGTCTGCCTCTTTAATCAAACGTAACATGCCGCCACTCACACCTCACAATAACTCATACATTCATACCAATATCACACACAATCTTTCATTGACTCCTCATGTGATGCTCTTAATTAACAAACAGCAGAAGAACCTCTGGCTTCACATCATCCTTCTGAACGACATGAAAGAGAGACGCTTTCCTCCATCTCTACACACACACTCACACACACACTCACACACGCACGCACTCACTCACTCACTCACTCACTCACTCACTCACTCACTCACTCACTCACTCACACTCACTCACACACACTCACACACACACACACACACACTCACTCACTCACACACACTCACTCACACACACACACACACTCACTCACACACACACACACACAGACACACACGCACGCACTCACTCACTCACTCACTCACTCACTCACTCACACACACACACACACACACTCACTCACACACACACACTCACTCACACACACACACTCACACACACACACTCACTCACACACACACACACACACACACGCACGTGTGTGTGATCTGCAGGCGTCTGTCACTCATTCGGGGTGACAGATCCGCTCCACACAGCATCTGAGCGCCGCACATTAAGTCACTTCACCGGTGGTGCAGAGGAAAGAGACTCGGCCAAAATGAAAGGCATCCCTCAGCACGCTGACAGCAGCACAAACACACACTCCGACACGGACAAACCGGATTCACCGCACAGAACCGCTACCAGAAACACATGAGGAGCACACACTGACTGTGTGTCAGAGCGCTCCTCGAGAGCCGGGCCTCCGGACGAACTGCAGAAATGCATGATGGGTAATCGATATCTTCGACCTTCTCTCTGTGTCTGTAGGGCGTTTGAGCTGAGAGACTCCCAACGCTTTTACTTTCCGTGTTCAGCCTCAGAGGAAGCGGAAACTCATGCTGCTGGTCGTTAGTGAGACTGCTTTGAGTTACAGTTTTTGCCTATTGCTTACACACTTTTTGCAGAATTTGGCTCATTATGTCAAAACTCTACACACAAGCCAATCAGACATAGCACTTGGCGAGTAACAACTCACATCTATGCCAAAATGAAACACTGCAATCAAAACTTAACACTCCTTTCTAAAAATGAAATTCTTGCAACAAAACCATACACACAAGCACCATTTGAATTACTCTTTCATATCACCAGCAACACACTGATGGGCTTTATATAAAACACTGCAGTCTTTGTGTTTCTATTTTTATTGTCATTTTCTCAGACTCATTCTTCTGTAAAACTCAAAAGTAGAATTTCTGCAGTAATCAAACAAGAGTTTTTACAAAAAACAAACATTCTTACATAAATAAAGAAATAAAGATGCCTCGTGGACTAGGCATCGGGGAAAATATCGCCTTGTGTGCCGAGTCCACCCTTGGATTGATCCCACCTCAATAGGTACGTTTACATGGAGCACTGTAATCGGTTTAAAAGTCCAATCCAAATGAAAATGCTCCATATAAACACCTCAATCGGAATAAAAATGCCCAAACCGAATGAAATTGTAATCGGTTTGAGAGGGGTGGGATAAACCTTTCTATAAACCGAACAATATTAAAATCCTGCCATGTAAACGCGTTAAACCGATTACTTTGCGTTAACGTAATCATGTCAAGTGGTCGGGTCGTCAGAACGTGAACGTGATGTCGGCAGCGCAGTATTCTGTGATTTAGGGACACTGACGCTACAGTAGAGACTGGGTAATAGTGGAGGTATAAAGTTAAAATTTCAATTATACAGTTAAAAACACATTAGAATGGAGAACGCTTGCTGTGTTATGAGCTAACGTATCTGCTCTCATGACCGGAGTGGAAAACAGATCTGAAATGAAGCGCGATTTTCTGCTTTTCAGATTAGAAACAACACAATGATGATAGTGAAAGTATAGCTCAATCAAAATAAACAACTTGACCAAAATTTGCCTTTGTCATTTGTATTTATGTTTATTACAGATTCATAATTTCTGATCTGCTTGAATTTATAACTGCTCACGCCATGAATATTGTACGAAAACACATTTGGAAATGTTATGTGTGATAGCTCGTTGCGATCACTCTCTGTGTTCATAAAGCAACACTCCTTGATTTATTGTTTAGCATCTCTTGGTAAGAAATCGTGTATTTGTTCCATTTAATTAGGCTACAGTAAAACTTTTTAGTATCAGAATACAATTCATTTCAGAGCGGCATTACAGAGGGTTGTACTGTTATTTTATCCTTTAATGCTTTAACATTAAGAAATTAAGGCGGTATGATGATATGCGTTGATCAACTGGCTGAGATCAAGCTGTATTGTGTTTATTATTTTATCTGGTAGGTATATGTGTGCAACTTAGTTATTAGAAATAAGAAATCAGTTTGGTTCTGTGTGTGGTACAGAAGACGGCCGTATGATTTCTATGATCGTGTTCTCGCCATATGACTGAGCGCTCGAATGAACGCAAGGGATTCAAATATTAGTCCATTTATTCTAAGCAAGTGCAAGCAGCTATTAAAAATATTAACGCAAATACGGGCATTTTTTCCTCTGGTAATTTGTATTTGTTGTTAGGCTACTTATACTTAGCGTGTCCCAAAACTGAAAGCACAGGCACATGTAAACACCATATCGGATTAGATTACGTCTCATGTAAACAGTCCACCAAATCTTTCAATCGGAATGATTTTAATCGGAATGACAAAAAAGTGTACATGTAAACGTGGCTAGTGTCTCCGCATGCCTCTTCCATTGCTTGCAGAAGAGTCATGCGGGCGTGTGTTTGCCGATCATATACTTTCCACCGCCACGCAGAAAATAATTCCTCGATTGCATTTAGAAAGGGGTTGTAAGGGGGCAGGTATAAAAGTGTGAAATGGTTATGATTGTTGAACCAATCTCGGACCAGAGCAGCCCGGTGGAAACTAACATTATCCCAGATGACAACAAACCTGGGTTGCTGTGGTCTGTCCTGCACAACTGCATGTAGTGCATCTAGAAATGCAATGATCTGTCCTGTATTATAGGGACCTAGAGTGGCACGGTGATGCAGGACTCCTTGGACACTAATAGCAGCACACAAGGTGATATTTCCCCCACGCTGCCCAGGGACATTTA
The DNA here is from genome assembly GCA_039654775.1 of Spinibarbus caldwelli. Lineage (NCBI taxonomy): Eukaryota > Metazoa > Chordata > Actinopteri > Cypriniformes > Cyprinidae > Spinibarbus > Spinibarbus caldwelli. The sequence continues at coordinate 340,599 of CM077252.1, forward strand.
CAACAGCCCTTTGTCCAACTACGTTACGGCCCCGACGCCTGGTTTTGGCCAGATTGAAGCCTGCCTCATCCACATAGATGAACTCATGTGGCAGTTCGCCGGCATCAAAATCCAGAACAGTCTGTAACAGAAAATATTGAATAGTGTTACTGAAAACACATACAGTAACTACAATGTCTATATTTTCACACAACTAGGGGCTGGGTTGGGTCAGTATAGACAAAAACTACAAGCTACAGGCAGGGCAGGTGACAGCATAAACCCTCATTCCCACATCACAATATATAGTATGTAAAGTAAAGTGACACATACCTGCACATAATCATGGCACAGATCCTTGACCCTGACACTGTTCCTCTCAAACGGCACCCTGTACAGCTGCTTCATTCTGAAGTTATGTTTCTGTAGGATGCGACTTACAGTTTTTCTCGATTGCTAACACACAATTCATGAAACAATTCACCATTTTCTCACAACTATAAACACAATCTCAAAACTATACACCAACTTATGCAAACTTCAAACTTCCAGGTCAAAGTCAAACATTTTAGTCAAAAACACATTCTCTTTTGTCAGAATCTAATCTTTGGCCTCAGATGACACACAAAGCTGTCAAATACACTATTTTCCTGACTAGAGAACACTAGTGAGATCAATTCAGAACACTCTTACAAAAACCTCCTTTTGGGAAACAGGAATCCTTTTGCTAGTCGATGTCTGTTACAGTATACGGCATAAATAGAGGGGTGCAGATATAGTAAAATTCACCAATAAACTTTAAGAAAAGTTTTCTTTCATTACACTACTGTAAAGTCATCTTACAGTAGATGAAAAGCACTAGAAGAGAAAAGTACAAAAACCAAACAACTGAATATGCAATAAACACACATTGGAATATCCAGTCAGTTACTGTACAGCAATAAATAAATAAATTCTGCATCCTCTGCCAAGTTGCATTACAGTATTGGTAATATCCTTATATGTTATACTGTACTATAGCAGTTTCTTAGTCTTCTGAGAAAAGACTTTCTCTGCCTCCTCTAGACAGTCGTCTCTCAGTTCTACACAAATACATGTAAGAAGTACTTGGCTACAAATCAATTCAACAGTTATGAGTTTGAGGGTGTGTGCTACAGTATTTACAGTACAAGTTCTCTCATCTGAAGTACTGCTGCTATGTACTGTAATTGTAATGTGTAAGTAGTGTAAAACCCTGTAGATGATCCTGCAGACAGCTTTCCTTATGATCATTCCATGCAGAAGAACACACTCAACTATAGTGCTTTATATTTCATCAGCAACAAATGACCTTTGACCTAGTCTCCTTCATTTTTCTTTTCTCCTCCTATTCCTCTTTGTCTCCCACTACCAGGATTCATTTTTCAAAACTCATAATCAGTTGTGCTCCTGTTCATATCATCCTGAGATTCTGACTGCTGTGTCATCAGTTCTGCTACTCAATGTTCAAACATGGATAAATGTGTGCTATTTGTGTTCATCTTGTGATTCTTGAGGTAGTTATATTGTGTATTTGTGTTTTCTAAATGATAACACCTTTGCAAAATGATGCTGTTATTGTGTAGAGTTTTTCAGAAAACACTGAGCAAATTGGAACGTGTGTGAAAACAGGTGGAATGTGTTAAAAGTTTTGAGAAACGTGTCTTTGTTTCGAGAACTGTAAGAATGGTTTGGAAAATTGGGCCAAATGAATCAGTTATAGTGTGTTAGCAATCGAGAAAAACTGTAGGGTAGAAATGCTGACCCTGTTGATATTGTTGAATACATTTCTATTTGCAATTATGCGTTGTTGCAACTCATGAAGTCGAATTGCATTATTTTCTCGCACCATTTCAATGATGGCAAGCTCTTGTTGTTGAGTGAAGAGCCATTCCCTTCCACCTT
>CM077252.1:350000-354271 GCA_039654775.1 Spinibarbus caldwelli
TGACCTCAGGTCCAGTATCAGACCCAGAGCTACACTAATACAGATTTATCATCTTATGATTGTTAAACTATAACCTCTGTGCTTGGTAGAGTACAAAACTGTTTTTTATTGTTGCTAAAGTACTGCAGTATTTCAGGCCTGTCACATTAGGTCAAAATTCAACCTTGCAGTTTGTACAGATAACTGAATATATTATATTAATAACTTGTGACATTTATTTCTCAAATCATATTTTGTCGTTGTGAAGCATGTGATCAAACACTTTAATGATGTATGAAGTGAGAGACTCACACCATTGAACTGAACTGTAGATCCTTCATTTCCTCAGACAATACTTACATTAAAATAGTTTTTAAAGCTACACAGATATTGATGCCATGATAATTCATGTGTCATTAGTTATACCTGTGTAAATTTAATGCTGATGAATAAGGATGTGCAGTCTGGCTGTTATTCCATTAAAAACATTAAAATTGAAAATTATTTGGATAATTATTATGTTTTATGATGCAAGAGCCAATTGATAATGGAAATCATCCACAGTGAACTCGCTTAGTCGTGTGTGTGACGCGCTGCGGTGAAGCACAAACTCTGCTCACAGAGGATCAGATGAAGCGCTTCAGAGACGCTCGAGACGCTCTGTCTCCTCAGAGAATAACCTGCGTTTGATTGTTATATTCCCTTGTGTTTCCATTTCCATAAAACTCTCTGTTAAACTTCACTGAGCCATGACTGTAAATCATGATGTTGGGGCGTTGGACGTTACATTTAGCTTTTAAATTGACAATATTTTATAGAAATTCTACAAATGATATTTTATGTAACTGTATTTGGGATTATAGCATATTATGTAATATAATCTCTTAAGTCAAGTCACCTTTATTTCTATAGTGCTTTATACAATACTGATTGTGTCAAAGCTGCTTTACAGTGTCAGCAGGAGAATAGTTTGTCAATAATGAAAGAGGACAATAACAAAGAGTCATTTTCCAGCTAAGTCAGTTCATTGATGATTGAGTGATGTCATCGTGCAGCTCAGCTCTCCTCCAATAGTGTCTGTGCATTCTCAGAACTTTGGCCAATGGTCTCTCAAAGTTATCTTTGCCGTTTCTCAATTTGCGTTCTTGTCTGTACTTGTGTTCTTGTGGATTTGTGAAACGTCATCAGTCGTCGCCCAAGCCAACTTGAGGCAGCCAGGTATCCCAGAATGCATTTCGCACCAATCAGCGAGCGTTAATGGCAGAGGAGAAAACCCGCATAATTTTCAAAATATTACTGTTATTGTGTCATGAAATGCCGTTCTAAGAGTATTTCAGGCAAGAATGTAGTTGTTTAAAACTCAAATCTGTGGTTTATTTATAAAGATAGCGCCTATTTGAAAATGTGCTTCGCTGATTTCGGAGACGTGAGCTCCAGGCGATCAGCGGGCGCTCAGTGCTCATGTATCTGCCGAGAGCAGTCCTTCTGACTCTTACCGCTGGCTCTGATGTCTCTGTAGTGGTTAAACATGAGGTAAAATTCATTTTGGGTATATCTAACAGGCAATCTTTGGTCTCATGAATCTATTATTTCTTCCAGGTTATATCGTTTGGCTGAGAACAAAGTTATGTTTCATAAATTATTTATTTATTAATCGTAATACAGCGCTGACTTCGTTGCATACATTTGACTGAATTGTTTACTCTTGTCTTTATTTCCTATTACAGAAGTCTCTTATACTTTATACCTATACTTTTATAACAGCTATTATTGTTCATTAAAACTGACATATGTCTAACAAAAAGGGCAGAGTTGTGCTTGTCATATTTCATTTTATAATACATACAACGAAAAGAGGGTTGTGTTTTATATTTTGAAGAAAACGAAAGGGCAGTGGTGTTTGATATCATTTCGTTTTATTGTAATGTGTGTACACGTTGCATGAACCACATGTTTGTGTCTATTAATATTTTAAATGAAACAGAAAAGAGGCTGTGCTGTTTAATATAATATTTCGTTTCACTGTAATGTATGTGCGTTCCCTGAACTACATTTTTGCGGCTATTAATATGTTTACATGAAAATAAAAAGAGGCAGTGGTGTTTGATATCATATTTCGTCGTATATTGTAAATACAGTGTAGATAACTGGAGTATCCAAGGCGTGCTGACTGATGTTATCAAATACGCTGCTGTTTCATTTGCAGAAGGACTTGTGTTCTCCCGTCCTTGCGAAGTCCGAACTACCAGTCGCGTACTTGGTATTGAGAAATGGCCCTGGTCTTTAATAATGTTCTCAAAACATTAGCACAAAACATAATACATTGTTTGTGGAAGGTTTCCCTGAACATATTAGTTGGAAGTTCATCTGATGTTTTTTAAATGTTTCTGTTTGTTTCAGAACGTTGAGAGAACATTCAAAAGTAACATTCCCATAATATTTACAAAATGATAAAAATGGAATGTTTGCATAACCAAAACAAAAACAGGATGTTTTATATGTTTAGAGAACATTCAGAAATAAGATTTTCATAACTTAACAGGAATGTTGTCACAACATATATTTGTCAGCCGGGGATTTGAACTGATCTGCTGCAAACACACATTTAACCTGTTCAAGATCCAGTAACTGCTGGCGTTTACTGTTTGACATGATGATATGTGAGCGCTGGTCTGGAGCAGTCATTCACGTCTCTTCATGTCTTAATGAAGCTTGTGTTCGTCAGTACTTCAGCGGGAATCACTGCGTCTCTGCAGGTCTCACCAGCAGCTGCTCTCATCTCACTTCAGTCTCCTTTAAAGAGAAACAGCTTCATCTGTGAGTGTGAGTCCACCGAGACCTGAGAAACACACATCTGAACACGTGTGTGTGTGAGTGTGAGAGTGAGTGTGTGTGGTTGTGTAACGGAGCCTGAGCTGATTAAACTCATACAGAGACTGCAGCTCTGTCTGTCTGTCTGTCTCTCACTGCCTCAGCAATTCTCCTTTCTGTCTCCTTAGTGTCTGACACACTGGCTCCTTCAGGCGAGCCCACAGCGAGTGTCCAGCACACACACACACACACACACACACTCACTCACCACACACACACACGCTGAGCTGCCCGTCAGAGAGATAGACGGCGCTGTTGTCCTGCTTCAGAGACAGACAGACAGAGAGAGACGGTGTCTGACAGCTGCTGGCTAACAGTCTCTCAGCGGTTTAATTGGAGGAAAGTCAGTGTGAGCGAGTGGAGATCAGCCAGAATCACGCACAGAAAGTCCTGCATGTGCAGCTCACACACTCTCACACACTCCGGCTTTGATTATGTCTTCATGAACGAGAATGAATGCGTCATCCGTAGAGCTTCGCGTTCGAAAGCAAGAAAGATTATGATTCACACTGGAATATGAATGAAACCTGCAGTGAGACTCTGTTAAAAACTCTTTCTCATCCGTTTATGAAGATTTCAGTGAATACACACTGTAAAAAAAATGATTTCCAGCTTTACAACTAAAACAAAGATTATTGAGTTTGTTTCTTTAAAATAAATTTCAGTCTTTCTGCTTAAAAATTTTACATTTAAAGGAATAGTTCAGCCAAAAATGAAAATGTGCTCATATGAGTTTAGGATGAGTGTAACGAAGAGGGCATGACAACGGAGTTGGGGATCCAAATGCAGGCTTTATTCAAAGTGTAGTCAGACAGCTGTTCAAAAACAGCAAACAACGATATCCAAGCAAAAGAGTAATCCAAATAACAGGCAAAGGTCAGGGTAAGCAGCAAATAATCAAAAACAGGATAACAGTCCAGGGTCAAAACACAAGGGCAAAGCAAGAAAACAAGGAACTCGGAAAACAGGGAATACATGGAAACTAAGAAAATATTTGAACATTTAAACACCAGCAATGTGAATGTGTGTGTAATTCTTATACTGTGAGATTGATGAGAATGATGAGATACAGGTGAATGCAATAAGTGAAGAGTCCGGGCAAGGGATTATGGGGAATGTAGTGTATGAGAGTATGACAGCAGTCTGGGGTGGAGTGCCCTCTGGTGACCATCAAGGGCACTCCAGCAGGTGATCGTAACAATGAGTTTGTTTCTGCATCAGATTTGTAGAAATGTGTCACTGCATCAGTGTCTCAGCAATGCTCTGCAGTGAATGGGTGCCGTCAGAATAAGAGTCCAAACAGCTGATAAACGACATCACAATAATCCACAAGTAATCCACACCACTCCAGTCCATCAGTTAACATCTGGAGAAGATAAAAGCTGAAACAAATCCAGCATTAAGATGTTTTAACTCAAATA
>CM077252.1:354371-386871 GCA_039654775.1 Spinibarbus caldwelli
TATCTATCTTGCAGTGAATGGTGTCTCGTTTTCTGTTTGGTTGTGGCAAATAAATAGTTATTCAGGAGTGGTGTTTAAAGGAATTTTTCAGGTTCTGGCCAGTGCCTCTTTTTTGAGGCATGGCGCTGGTGCAATTGACGAGGCGGCATGGTATTAAAATACCGGTCGGTGTGGAAACAGTTGAGAAAGTTGACCTGATTGTTGAACGGGGGGTAGTTATTAGAGAAAAGTATTTTCAAGTTTTTCAAGATGAAGGGGGACAAGGGCTTGTTCACCTAGAAAGTAGAAAAACAGCTTTCAGGTTACAGTTTGTGCAAAAGTTCCTTTATGGTGAAAATAATACATGGAAGGCTGGAGCAAGTCTCATATTGGAGAGAGTTGGGGGAATGGGACTTGAAAAAAACCTTTTTTGGACTAAGTGTGTGGACAAAGACTTGAAAGATCTACCCTTGTACTGTTACAGTGTTTTGAAAGCATGGGGTTTTTTGAAAATATCAAGGAAGACACCTGCATTGTCATTGTTTTGGCTCCTGAAGGAACCCTTAGCGGGAGGAGCAAGACTGGACATTGGTGAAAAGACCTTCTCCGGAATAACCCAAGGCTTGATAAATGTGAAAGTAGTTACCCTGGGGCAATTGTTGGACTTTTGCGGATGCAACTTTGACAGAATTGATGCAACGGCACAGTGTCTGGGAATAAAATCAAGGAGGATAGTTGGAGTTTTCTTGGACAGAGTTAAAAGACTCCTAACTGAAGAAGAGATGAGTTTAATAATGGGGTACAATAATGGTTGTGTACCTGATAACAATGACTCTTTCCCAAATATGGAGGTTTCACCAGATTTTGCAGAAGAAGAGTTTTCTCACCCATTGCTTAATGATATGAGAGCAAAGAGTTTGGAAATATGCTCAGTTCTGGGGAAAAAAACTTTATGAGATGAGTGTTAAAGTGTTGAACAAAGATAAGCTCAAGAGTAAAACAGATATCCCCTGGAAATCACACTTTGGGACTGATGTGAATTGTAAACCTGAATGGAGAATATTGAATAAACCACCATTGACCAAAATTACAGGAGATTTGCAATGGAAACTCTTACATGGAATTGTTGCTGTGAATGCATTTGTAAGTATTATTAATCAGTTTGTTGAAAGTAAGTGCCCTTTCTGTAAAAATAGCGAAACAATATTCCACTGTTTTTTGTATTGTAATAGATTGAATCTTCTTTTTCTAAGACTTCAAGAAATCTTTGTAGGTTTCAAGGTTGTCTTTTCCAATGTTGGTTTCATTTATGGTTTTAAATATTGGAAAGAAAGCAGAAAAAAGGGGCGTTTATTAAATTTTATTGTTGGCCAAGCAAAGACCGCAATTGTTTTAACTAGAAGGAAAAAAGTAGAAGGGAAGGAAGGAAATGATGTTGATGGCACTTTCAGAAATCTAATTAAAGCAAGAATAAGACATGAATTTATGTTTTATAAATTAATGAATAATATTGAGGGTTTTAAAGATGTATGGAATCATGAAGATGTTTTGTGCACTGTTATAGATGATGATTTATTCTTCTCAAGTTGTATTGAATAATACAATCTGGTGTTTTGTGTGGATGGATTGTAGGATTTGTTGTTAAAAAGTAGCTTTAAAATTAAAAAAAAAAAATTCTCTTTGTCTCTCTCTCTCAGAACCTGGCACTGGGCGGGATATCAACGCCTCCGGCTGCGTCTGTCAATCATTCTGGCTCCTCCTCCTGTCTGTCGTCTCAGCTCTTCTGAAGTGTTAATGTTCAGCGCAGACGCTCTGAACGCGATCGATCGTCTCAGACTGTTTCCATCCGTCCATCCACGCTCACCGTTATGCCCCGGCAGGACGACCATCTTATCAGGAAAAAAATATGAAATGGAGAAAAGAAAGAAGGTGCTCTTTTAAAGACAAGAATATTGTCATTTAACCAGTTCAAGCGCTGACTTCCAGTGACGCCGTCTGTCTGTCGTCTGAGTGCATGTAAATGATTCACCACAGAAACCCAGAGTCAAATCATCTAGAAAAATGGTTCATTTCATTGTGTTTTTCCGATAATACCCTGCAGCCTGTTCCCAAATCTGCCTAATGTAAACTAATGAAGGAGCACTAGAATCATGTAAAGTTGTTTAGATGTGACTTAAAGCTAATGACTTGCAGAAGGGAATGAAACACAGTATTTTCTCCTGAATCTTCATCATGAAGCTTCTCTGAGATCAGATCATGTTTGAGACACTCACGTCCATCTGTGTTTGTGATGATTGATCGGAGAATCTTTTCACAGAGGCAGAATGGACCCTGCCCCTAAACCCCTCCCACATGTGTAACTCCGCCCACACACACTAAACCCCTCCCACTCCAGGCGGATCTGCAGGTGTTTCTTCAGGGTTCCAGTGAACTCTCTCGCGAAAAACAATTATTTTGTAGGGAAACCTGTAGAATTCTGTGGAATGATTTTTACCGTGGTAAAGTGTGAGGATTCGTCCAGACCCTCGTGTCCTGAACCTCGTCTTCTGTGTGTCTGTGAAATCGTATGAACTCTGAATTGTACGACACCAATGAATGCTTGGATTCGCTGCTCATCCCGTCGCGTCTGTCGTCTGTAAATATTCTTTTCAATCAAATGTCCTCACACGGAAACGAAACAAATCTTCAGTTCAGGTTTCTTCAGATGTAGTTCGTTATCTGCGGTGGCGCTTTGATGCTTCTTGTAACAAACTGAAATTAGATACTAAACAAAGATTTTTTAATACAAATGTTTAAATATCTTGCTCTAAAACTAGATTTACCTTTGAAGCAGCTGCACTATTATTCTTATTTATAGAGACTGATCATTTCTGTTCGTTAGTTATTATAATAGTAGTTGTACAGAAATGAGCTGAATCCACTAACTGCCAAACGATTATAAAAAAATTATATTAAAAAAAGCCATTTTAGAGATGATTTCTACTCACATGCGTTCGTTTTCTTTGTCGCTGAATTTGTGAAGCATCCATCCCTGATTTTTCTTTTTACCAGTTTTATTTCTTTTGAATTTCTCAAAGAGCAGGTTGTGTGTACACATTCATATATTAAAGACATTTCAAAAGTATTATGGGTCCCTCCTGGGTTTACAGTAGTGAGCTCTTCAGCCCTTTGATTGACAGCCAATAAGCTTTCAGCATGTGAGCTCTGATGCCTTGATTGGATGAACCCGTGTGGCTCGGCGTCTGGTTTTTAAGGGCTAGTCGTGTGTCTCCTGTAGTCCGCAGAAGCTCTCGCTCGTGCCCTGAACACCAGTGTTTGGGTTTGATCCGATCCAAAGTCAAGCGTCCTGAAGTCCAGATCAGGACTCGTGTGTTTTCTATCCGAACGCCTCTGTACAGCTTCACTGCAGCGTGTGTGTTTAACACTTACACTCAATGAGGATCAGCTGACTTTAATTTCACCGTGTTTAGTGTGTGTGTGTGTGTGTGTGTGTGTTACTCCTGATGCTCTGTAACATGACAAGAAAAGTGGACGCTGTGTTTTTGTCGATCCTCTTTTGCTACAGAACGCTGGAGTCCCTAGAAAGAGATTTTCTGGGTCATTCGACTGACATCTTCATGAAAAGCAATGAACATTTTCTAACTGTGTTTATTTACTCTAAAATTAACACAGTCATTTTTTAAACCCTTCTGCACTGTAAAGAACCCATGAAGTGTTTAAAATGGAAATAAAGTCATTTGAATTTGTTGTATTTCAAAAGTGGGTTTAAGAAAAAAAAATGTAATTTTTGGTGAGAAAATGAGGCTTATGAATTCTTTTAATCATGTAACATGCAAATAAAGTAATATAAAGATTGTTAGAACTCCCTTTAAATTGCTGTTATTGTGTTTAACTCTATTTGAAACGAATGGTCAGTGTAAACTTCACTTCACAGACGTCATCTCCAAAGTCATTTCACATAAGGACTTAGAAACATTAAAAAGAAATTCCTAAGTACACTCAGAGTCATAATGCACATTGACTCGTGCGGCTTTCAGCAAACTGTCAGTTTCTCGATCTGCATTCTTAAGCGATCTTGTGTTCTTGTGTTCTAACTCATCATCATCATTAACCGTCGCGTGAAAGTGCCCGGATGTGTTCTTGAACTCGATGGCTGCGTCCAAAAGCTCTAAAATGCTGTCTTCGGAGGACGCATCCCAAGGTAAGAAGGCATCAAGGCGCGTCTGAATTCAATGTTAGCTTCAGTTCCTGAGATACCTTCATCTGGCCGACTTTTGAAGGCAGATGTATCCTTCACTGCCTTTGATATCCCACAATCCTGTGCGTTCCATTCTGTGACAGTTAAAACAATAAAGATGGCATCTGAAAGTTGCGGTCGGTGGTCAGTTTGTGTGTAAATGTACATTTTTGATCAGCGTTTTTCACTTTTGATGTCATTTCTAGCGAGAAATCACGATTGCAGTAATTAAATATTCGCTTAGTTATCACCAAAGCTCTCTATATTTTGCTTTAAACCCTTACGCTGCCTCAGAAGTCTGTCTGAAATCATTTTCATGAGGTGCCTTTGTGTGCAAACGCTGTCTGCAACCTTTTCCAAAAAGTAGTATACTTCAAGTTTAATTTATTAACAGGGTTCGTACGGTCATGAAAAACCTGGAAAAGTCATGGAATTTTAAAACAGCAATTTCCAGGCCTGGAAAAGTTTTGGCAGAATAAATAAACCCAGAAAGTTTTGGAAAAGTCACGGAAATCTGTTTCACAGATCTTTGTATAATAGAATGATGTTTAATCAGGTCCTGTATTTCAGTACTCATTCCCGCAGCTTCCGCGTTTATAATGAGGGAAATTTCTGCAAACATTCTTTCAATATAGTAATGTAGGTTATATGTGTAAATAAATCCACACAGACTATCAGATCACATCAATCATTTGAAAACAGCGTGAGTGATTCAGCTGTGCCGCGTCTTCTCTCTCTGACTCTTTTAAAACGGATTCTCATCGACTGCGGTCAACCAGCCGCGTATTACTATGATTACGGTAATTACAGGACCAACGCAGAGGGAACGCGCTTTCAGAGCGCTTTTCATTCTTGATGCCCAGAATTGAGATATAATGACATTTTCGTTATATTTTTGTTTGTTTTTTTGTACATCTGCTTTAATATTCGTATTATTTATTGGTGTCTGAAGTTTCTGTATTAGGCCTACTATATTCTTCTACCTATATTTCATTGCAAGATTCGTAGAAAAGGAGATACGGGACATTAATCGATTTAGAGGGGTATTAAGACCCCGTTTCGAACAAGTAGAAGAAATGAATGGTCAGTTCTTATAGAAGACATCCCATACTATATGCACACCTCATATGAAACCATTTTACTGCAGCTTTTTCGAGATAAGGTACATTATTACATTTTATAAGGCTATAAAGACCCCATTTCAAATAAGTACAATAAATGAACGGTCAGTTCTTAATTAGGACGTCCCATACCATATGCACACCTCATAAGAAACCATTTTACTGCAGCATTTTCAAGATAAGGGACATTGTTCGGTTTAGAGGGCTATAAAGACCCCATTTCTAATGAGTAGAAGAAATGAATGGTCAGTTCTTATAGAGGACGTCCCACACTATATGCACACCTCATATGAAACCATTTTACAGCAATGTTTTTGAGATATGGGACATTATTCCATTTAGAGGGCTGTAAAGACCCCATTTCTAATAAGAAGAAGAAATTAATGGTCAGTTCTTATAGAGGACGTCCCACACTATATGCACACCTCATATGAAACCATTTTACAGCAATGTTTTTGAGATATGGGACATTATTCCATTTAGAGGGCTGTAAAGACACCATTTCTAATAAGAAGAAGAAATGAATGGTCAGTTCTTATAGAGGACATTCCATACTATATGCAAACCTCATATGAAACTATTTCACTGCAGCGTTTTCGAAATATTGGATATTATTCGAAATAGAGGGATATAAAGACACCATTTCTGATAAGTAGAAAAAATGAATGGTCAGTTCTTATACGAGACGTCCCATACTACATGCACACCTCACATAAAACCATTTTACTGCAGCGTTTTCAAAATATAGAACATTTCTCAAATTAGAGGCATATAAAGACCCCATTACCAATAAGTAGAACAAAATAATGGTCTGTTTCCATAAGGGACATCCCATACTATATGCACACCTTATATGAAACCATTTTACTGCAGCATTTTTGAGATATGGGACATTATTCGATTTAGAGGCCTCTAAAGACCCCATTTCTAATAAGTCTAAGAAATGAATGATCATTTCTTATATGGGACGTCCCATACTATATGCACACCTCATATGAAACCATTTTACTGCAGTGTTTTCAAGCAATGAGACATTACATTTTGAGGACTATAAAGACCTTATTTCTAATAAGTAGAAGAAATTAATGGTCAGTTCTTATATGGGACGCCCCATACTATATGCACACCTCATATGGAACCATCTAACTCAAGCGTTTTTGAGATATGGGGCATTATTACACTTTAGAGAACTCTAAAGACCCCATTTCTAATAAGTACAAGAAATGAATGGTCAGTTTTTATAGGGGACGTCCCATACACACAGGGAGTCAGACTTGTAACCCAAAGGTCATGGGTTCGAGTCTCAGGTCTGGCAGGAATTGTAGGAGGGGTGAGTGAATGTCCAGCACTCTCTCCACCCTCAACACCACGACTGAGGTGAGACCCTTGAGCAAGGCACCAAACCCCCAACTGCTCCCCGGGCACCACAGCATAAATGGATGGGTTAAACGCAGAGCACAAATTCTGAGTATGGGTCACCATACTTGGCCACACGTCCTTTCCTTTCCTTTCCTTTCCTTTCCTTTCCAGTATGCATACCTCTTTTGAGTCCATTTTACCGCAGGCGCTAGATCCTTCTCCTATTTGGCACCTAAACTCTGGAACAATCTTCCTAGCATTGCTCAGGAATCAGACAGACTCTGTCACTTTAAATCTAGACTAAAAATACATCTCTTTAACCTGGCATACACATAACACATTATCAATTTAAATTGATAAAAAGGATTGTTAGGCTGCATAAATTAGGTCAGCCAGAACCAGGAACACTTCCTATAACACCAGATGTACTTGTTACATCAGAAGAAGAATGCCATCTACGCTAATATTAGTCTTTTTGATTGTTATTCCAAGGATTACCGTGGTCGGCTTGATCCGGGCCGTATCCAGATCAGATGGAGGACCTGTGCGCAGACACGACAACAATGCAGTCCTGAAGTGTCAGCAGAGATTGTGTCAACTAGATCATCCCCTGTGTGAAGGCCTCATCGACACGACAACCAGTGACACAGATTCCCAAAAAACCCTCCCATACAAGCGTGATGAATAGGATCTTCAGTTAGATGGAACTGGATTAAATCTTTTGACTGTTGCGATCCCAATCGGACTTATGACGTAGTAACGCTGCCTGAATCAAAATCAAGCTCTGTTTGCTGTTGGCCAGAGGAGAACTGGCCCCCCGACTGAGCCTGGTTTCTCCCAAGGTTTATTACTCCATTTTTATCACCTGTTGGTAACCTGATGTTCTCTGAAGTCAAATAATGTGATATATCTCAATTGAATTGACCATTCAATTTTTCTAATTATTACAAAATGATGTCTTTATACGTGTATAAAGTATAAAAATAACATATATTTACAAAATGCTGCAGTAAAATGGACTCATATGAGGTATGCATACTGTATGGGATGTCCCTTATGGAAACAGACCATTATTTTGTTCTACTTATTGGTAATGGGGTCTTTATATTCCTCTAATTCGAGAAATGTTCTATATCTTGAAAACGCTGCAGTAAAATGGTTTTATGTGAGGTGTGCATGTAGTATGGGACGTCCCGTATAAGAACTGACCATTCATTTATTGTACTTATTTGAAATGGGGTCTTTATAGCCTTATAAAATGTAATAATGTACCTTATCTCGAAAAAGCTGCAGTAAAATGGTTTCATATGAGGTGTGCATATAGTATGGGATGTCTTCTATAAGAACTGACCATTCATTTCTTCTACTTGTTCGAAACGGGGTCTTAATACCCCTCTAAATCGATTAATGTCCCGTATCTCCTTTTCTACGAATCTTGCAATGAAATATAGGTACAAGAATATAGTAGGCCTAATACAGAAACTTCAGACACCAATAAATAATACGAATATTAAAGCAGATGTACAAAAAAAAAAAACTATAACGAAAACGTCATTATATCTCAATTCTGGGCATCTAGAATGAAAAGCGCTAGCTCAAATAGTAGAGCATGGTGCTAGCAACGCCAAGATCATGGGTTCGATTCCCAGGGAAAGCAAAAGCTGATAAAATGTAAAAACTGTAACTTGAATGCAATGTAAGTCGCTTTGGATAAAAGCGTCTGCTAAATGCATAAATGTAAATGTAAGCGCTCTGAAAGCGCGTTCCCTCTGCGTTGGTCCTGTAATTACCGTAATCATAGTAATACGCGCACAATAATTTCAATCGCGGCTGGCTGACCGCAGTTTCTCATCGGCGCATCTCGTCTGCACTGCAAGATCCACTGCACTCTGCAATACAAGACTTTCGCTCACGTCTCGGTACAGTTGACAGAATTGTCACTTGCCTAATCGGGTCATTGATGCATCTTCACAAAAATGTATTATTTGCACGTCTTTTTAAGCCATTCAGTACTCGCGTGCTCCGTAGCAGTTTCCTGTGTGTTCAGTCACATCTAAAGCGTGCGCGTGTGTATAAAGCCTTTTTCTCTCTCTCTCTTTCCCATTACAAAGCTGCTGTTGCAGCCATTAAAATAGTCCAGTTTTTAATGGAAAAGTGGTTATATTTCTTTTGGTTTCTTTATTAAGTTAATTTAGAAATATGTTTGGAACATTTTTTGTTTGTTAAATTCAAGTTTTGTTTTTTAAAGTAATGACCAAGCGGCCAGCAGTCGACAGTGAGTCAATCATAGCCTATGTTTGACCAATTTAGCCTTCTCAAATCATCATGACTTGCCTAAAATAAAATCTATAGATATAAAACACTTCAAGCATATCCCAATGTTAGTTTAAACGTTTAACCTAGATAAATGTGTGCTTTTAGGTGCATATCCAAGCGTTTGTGTGGAAGAAAATTTTTTAACTTTATATATTTTTTTCTGTATTGCTTTATTGTATTTAAATGTTCAGTTATTTTTGTTATAAGAAAAAAAGATATTAAACCTGTTATACTGTATTATCACAACAATATCGTGATAATACCGTATGCCGTGATAAAAGCATTAGCAATTAATCGCAACATGAAAATTTGATATCGGCATATCCCTACTCAAAAAATTAGGTACCTACTCTCAGATAAATGAGGCCTACGATTAATCAGATGCAAATAGAAACACAAAACCCATCCTAAATGAAAGAAAACAAGTTGACAAAAAGATTGAATCCAATATTTGGTGATAATATAGCATAATGAGTGATTTATAAGCAATTTTTTGAGGACGGGCCATTTTTGACCCTGAACACCACAAGTGTGACTTTTTGCAATTTTGTACAAAATAAAAGCATTTAAAAATCAAACTTCCTGATTAAACATTAAAGCACACTAGTGTGATAAACAGTGCAAATTTTTTTAATTTTTTGTTTAATATTGTGAAAATTATTCATAAAAAAAGATTTTTTCACTCAAAAAATTAGGTACCTACTCTCAGATAAATGAGGCCTACGATTAATTAGATGCACATAGAAACACAAAACCAGTCCTAAATGAAAGAAAACAAGTTGACAAAAAGATTGAATCCAATATTTGGTGATAATATATTAAAAGTATGTTATGTTAAAAGTAGCTCGTAAGTGTATTTACTTGTCTCATTAGTGTTTAGCGCAGTTGCCGTTGCTAGGAAACGCTTGTTTTGTTCACTGAGTGGAGACGTGCTGAAATCGCGTTTGGTCTCGTACTGTATGGCGTACCTTGTTAGTGTCTGCGCTTGCGTGGCCATTTATTGTGATTAACAGGAAAATGTGTCCAGCTGAATTCAATTAGTGATTTGTTAGACAGGTATAAAAAAGGTTATTATACCGTGGCAGCGGTCGCGGCAGCCCTCTTGTGAAGCCCTCGTCGTGTTAAGACCGAAGTGTGTAAAGACCATCGACTCTACCGAGCGATTCGTGTAAAGACCATCGACTCTACCGTGCGACTCCACCGGACAGGGACACCGGCAAGGGACAAGTATCGCTTTTCATTTATTCTCTTTCCTATTACTTGTTTCACTTCTCTTTCAGTTTTTATAACCATTTCTTACTTGTATGTTTAGCACAGTTATTTTTTTTAGGATTACTGTTAAACTAATGTAGTTTGATTTGTATATGTTATCTATTTTAATTTTAGTTACAGTTGTAGTAATGTTTGTCATTTTATTCATTTTTTTTTCCCATTATGTCTGTATAAGTTATTTATTAAGTTTTAGTTTTACTTAATTTGAGTTATTTTAGTACTTCAACAAACTACATGAAATGAAATAATATTGAATTTATGGATATGCGTGTGTGTGTGTGTGTGTGCATAAATGGCTGTGTGTGTGTGTACATACACGTAGTTGTTTTTGGTGTTTGGCTTAGTTTTATGTTAGAATCATTATTACACTCTTATACCTTTTGTTCTCTTAATATTTTGAATTGTTTGTAGCTTTATTTCATTTTCATTTAAATGTTAAGTTTAGAAATTTTGTCATATGTATTTCTCATTTTTATTTAATTAAATTTTTTTTAATGTGTGTGTATATATACTATTAGGGTGTAACCCCGGTGTCCTGGCCAAATTCCCTCCACTGGCCCTTGTCAATCATGGCCTCCTAACAATCCCCTTCCACTGAATTGGCTCTCTCTCTCCTCTCCACCTGTAGCTGGTGTGTGGTGAGCGCACTGGCGCCGTTGTCCTGTGGCTGCCGTCGCATCATCCAGGTGGATGCTGCACACTGGTGGTGGTTGAGGAGAGACCCCCCACTTGATTGTAAAGCGCTTTGGGTGTACAGCAATACACATAAAAGCGCTATATAAACGCATCATTCATTCATTCTATTTATAAAGTTTTAGCTTTTAGTATTGGATCAGTTTTAGTTGTTTTAATATTACAATTGATTGTTTCTGTTGTCCTCATTTGTAAGTCGCTTTGGATAAAAGTGCCTGCTAAATGACTAAAAGTAAAAGTAAAGTAAAAGTAATATAGCATAATGAGTGATTTATAAGCAATTTTTTGAGGCCGGGTCATTTTTGACCCCGAACACCACAAGTGTGACTTTTTGCAATTTTGTACAAAATAAAAGCATTTAAAAGCAAATTTCCTGATTAAACATTAAAGCACACTAGTGTGATAAACAGTGCAAAATTTTATAATTTTTTTGTTTAAGATTGTGAAAATTATTCATAAAAAAAGATTTTTTCACTCAAAAAATTAGGTACCTACTCTCAGATAAATGAGGCCTACGATTAATCAGATGCACATAGAAACACAAAACCAGTCCTAAATGAAAGAAAACAAGTTGACAAAAAGATTGAATCCAATATTTGGTGATAATATAGCATAATGAGTGATTTATAAGCAATTTTTTGAGGCCGGGTCATTTTTGACCCCGAACACCACGGGAGTGACAGGAATCCGAACACAGCATGAGGGTTAAGTATACTTAAGTAAAGTTCAAGTATATTTTTAAGTAGACTTTATGTAGTAAGTATAGAAATATCAGTGTACTAGTAGTATACTTGTAAGCAGGGCTTGACATTAACTTTTTTGCTCACCAGCCACTGTGGCTAGTAGTTTTCCAAATTTACTAGCCACTCAGCATTTTCACTGGCCACAATTTTGTTGTTGGTATATTTTGTTGTTGGTTGTTGGTGCTTTATATGACTTAATACTGCATACAAAAAATTTATTTAAATTGATTTCCAGGTCATTTTTGGCCTAAATGCATGCATCATGCATGCTTTCATACCAAATTCTTACATTTTATTAATAATTTCACTTAATATAATAAGACATAGGGCTGTTACCAATCAAATTAAATCAGTATCAACAAAACCGATCTTTCCACTGCAGAAGAAACAGAAGTGACTGGAGTGGAATTCAGATGCATTTACACAGACAGTTCGATGTAAATTAAATGTAGCACGAATGCATTTAGACTGCAAAATTATAACAGCATAAATAATGTTGTGAGATTGGAGTTTTAAAATAGTTTTTTTTTTTTTTTTTTTTTTTTTATATATTCAAATGTGAAATGTGGGAAAAAAATCCAAAGATAAGCTACTATGAAAGTAAACCGCCAGTAGGTGGCAGCAAGTCTTAATTAATGAGTCATTGAAGCATGCCTTCAAATGATTCATTCAGACAGCCATACTATATAGTAGGCAAAAAGCAGTAGGCGAGCTAATAAGTATGTTTGAATCATAAGTATTCATAAAAGAGTAGGCGAGAATTAGTAGGCGAGTGCACTAATTCTCGTGAGATTCGGATGTACGTATACTTAAGTTGCGTCCTTGTATGCCTACTTACCTACTATATAGTAGGGAAAAAGAGTACGTGAAGAAAGAAGTATGTTTGAAACCTCAGTATTCATAAAAGAGTGGGCGAGAAATCCCCGGATGTTATACTGCTTCAGCCCAGATTCTGAAGTGTTCATCGATGGGCACTTTTCTATCCCAGAAGCCCACGCGAGAGGATTCGTCATCATCGAACGTGATGGAGAACAGCGTCGAGGGTGTTTACAAATGTGAGTATTACAAACCAAAAACACGGTTCCTTGTGTTAAAATCGCGTTTGTTGAGCTACTGTTGAGCAAACTGTTGAATTATTTAATGTGTAAACGCTAAACCTGAAACAAAAATATAAAGTAAGATCATTTTGTTACTTCTAATACAGAGATAAAATGACATTGCTCTATTAAAGTTTATTATATTTGTGCATCTTTGTGTGATCTGAAATGTCTGCAGACTGGTGTGAGCAGTGAGGATGGGGAGTCCACAGCATCATCCTGGAAATGGTCCAGTGCCATGAATGAGACGCTCCATCACTCCACCTGACCTTACTGCCTCATCTGGACCGGATGCTGCTGTGGTCTCTTCATCCTCAGTGACCCCAGAGTCAGCGAGAACATCTAGAGAAAGACCAAAAGACACTGAGGATGTGGTTTTGGTCAAGTTTGTTCGGCTGGTTTCTGTTCATACAACATCTGTCAATAGATCCCAATTTTCAGAAACTTCAAAGTTTCAAGTTTTACTTTTAAAACTTTTAGTTTTACTGTTTAAATGTTTTACAGGTAGTGGTGCTCATGGAGAGCAGGCACACGAATGTTTGGAGCAGACGCAGCAGCCAGATTGTCCCGCACATCATCTTTTTTAAGTAGTAATACTTACATTTTTACAGTATAAAATCAGCAGTCTTCTCTAAATGTGAGATCTTCGAGCAGCTGTACTCTCCTTTATGCAGACATTGCAAGCACTGAGGCTGAGGAAAACAGTACTAGGTAGTGTTGTCGAGTTACTGATGCTACGAGGAGCATCTGTCCCTTTTATCTTCTTTTCTTTTTTATTTATTGCACAGCTTAATTGCATACAAGATCAGGGAAAGATGGTTGTATCTTTAACAACAAACAATCATAATGACAAAAAAAAAAAAAAAAAAAAAAAAAAGAGGAAAACAAATACAACAGGTTTGCGTACATCATAGTATGAGATTTACATACACGGGAAAAAAAAAAAAAAAGCACAATGACAAGGTTAAATATATTTGAATAATCATAATATTCATTTAATCATAATGCATCAAAAATTGCAGTTATTGTTGTTATTATTTATAAGCCTGAGGGATGAAACGATACTTAAATTTAACAAGAAACATCAAAATATTTACAGATTTAAACCTGAATTAAACCTGTCGCTCGTATCTTTTAAGTTGTTAGACTGCATTCATACTCAACGAGATTTGGCTGTAGAGTACATACTCTTTTAGCACTCGATAAGTAAGTACTTAATTAAGTACCTACTCATTGAGTATGCGGTTTTGAACGCAGCCCCTGTCTTTATGAATGGACCACTGAATCATTGACTCAGATGATTCAAAATTCAAAAACTTGAATCATTCAGTAGCGAAACACCGCTGTGTGTTGTTCAGAGATGCGCGACTGTTCTGCTGTGATCTTCGTTTGGAACTATTTTCATTAACCAAATTGAGCAAAAACAGTCAACGTTGACAATATATCCTTTCAATAAATTCAAATTCAAATGTTTAGCTAAAATGTATATTAACTAGGCTACTGGTTTTAACTCTTGTATAAAATGTCAAATTTACAATCATGTTTTTCAGGGAAAACTTCACTCTCTTGGTCGTGTCATGTTGCTTAACTAGGCTGTATGTTATAAATATAAAAATGTAACTTTGTTTTTATGTTTCTTCTGTGTGCAGTTGTGATCATTTGTTTTAATTTCTACACTAGATTCTCTCACATTGACAGGCTGCGTTAGCTTCAACTGGCACGACCTCGTTCTTATTGTTGATTATCCATTATCAATCTCCTTTTACACCGAATGTAATAAAATCAGAATCATTCTCGCCGAAATTTTGGTGCTTTCCTAATTAGATGTTTTAATCAGAATAGTTGTCCGGTCGGGCAAGTAAAATTGTCTTCTTTCACTTGCTCCTTCAAAAAAATCCATTTGTCCCAGACAAGCATTATGTCGAGCTCTGTTACTGTATGTAGAATTCAGCCTGCCAGAGTAGCTAGTGAGAGTGACCGTGTTACCTGCCACAGCTAAAATGTTAATGTCAAGCCCTGCTTGTAAGTGTACCATTTCAATACTCCTTGAGACTAAATTGGCCCACTTTCTAGTATATAAAAGTATACTTTTAAGTATACTTTAAGTATAACAGTAGTAAACTTTGAGTGCACAACTAGTTTACATCAATGTTTTTAGTTTGTACTGCAACTATACTAAAAGTGAACTTATAGGTATACTGACAGTTTACTAATTAAATACTTGTAGTAGCGTTTTTAGTACACTTTGAAGTATAGTCTCAGTAAACTACTAGTTTAGTGGTTTTATACTGAAAGTATACTCATAATTTTTTTTAAAAGTGAACTTTACATCATACTTTAAGTATACTACTATGTCCCTATTAGGTATTAATTTGTATATATTTTGTTATATGAGTGTCTGAACATGCAAAACATCAACAACAACAAAAAAGAACAGAGTATCTGCTTGTAAACAGAAACGTTTTCTGTTTCTTTTTTTAAACAATTTATTTTTTTTAAACACTTGAATGTGGGCAAGTTTCATAAATAAAAAATAAAGAAATAACATTTTGAATAAAAAGCTGAAAAAAAAAGACTATGAATTGGATTCATAATGATAATCAAAACGTAGATGGAGTCGATCAACACCCCAAAGCTTGACAGTCATGATTACCTCTTCATTGGTGACATTTTATTCCATAACGTTACACAGTTTTGATGCTGTTTTATGTCTGATGATCATGTTAGATTACATGTGGAAGCATCTGTTGTTTCAGTTTCTTCTTCACTTTTTCATAAGGGAAGTCATTGCCTGATAGGGCAGCGAGGCAACAGGTCAGCTGCCTAGGCTTTCGGACGCACCCAAACAAGTGTAATAATGTCTACTGTTGAGACCTTTACTGGCCTGAAGTGACAATATTTTCCTCACTCGATGGAAAATAAAGTTTGCAGTTATTTCATAAAGAACAATTTTCTAATTAAACTGAAAACTCTCAGATTTCATTAAATGCATCTTCATTTCTGTTTTGGAATTATGTGAATGTGAGTAAATGACTATTTTGATTTTTGGATGAACTGTCCCTTTAAAAGACTCTTAATTAAAATTATTCTGTAAACATTCTATATAAAGTTCAACAAGTTCACAAATACAAACTTATAAGACTCCAAATTCTGCCAGGATCAAACTTTTTGTGTGTATGTGAGAGTATTAATCACTCTTGCAAAGACCTTTAAATATGAAACTGACTAGATACCGTTCGTAATAACTTTGAATATCTTGTAAAAGGTCCCTTTGCTACTGCAGCTGATCTGTAGTTTATAATGATCTGTATGTTCACATTTCATGTTTCTGATAGTCAGAGATCCATTGATGTCTGAATCTCCCATCAGGACCATCAAAAGTCTTTCTGGATCCCCCCGTCATTTGAGCAATCAGAGTCTCTTGATCTCCAAACATCCACACGATAAACTCATCTTTCTGTATTTCAGTAAAACAGTTGAGATTATTAGGCATTCTCTCCATCACAAATTTAGTCTCCTCTTCATCTGTTATAGCAGTACATAGAAAGAGAATGGGGTTTAATTTGATATAGTTAGACAATGTGTAAAGCTGAAACAGATGGAGAGATTTTTTTTACACTGCTTAGAAAATCTCTCCATCCTTGCTCATGCAAACACATTTATTTGATCCTGTAGTTCATTGCTTTTGAATCTTACATTTCTAAAGATTGAAATTGTCTACAAAGCAAAGTTTCTAGTTAAGAAGTTTGACCTGAATTAATTGTAGAAGACAGACAGAATGAATAAAGACTAGAGCTGACCGTAACCACTTACGGTAATACAGAATATCTTATCTGAAAACCCGCTTCTGTGTTTCATTCATCATGTGGATGACATTAAATTTAGTGGATGACATTAAACTCTAAATTCAGTAACAACAGTAACATTGTATGTGTTATATATATAAACAATATTTCAGCTTTTCTGGATTAATGTTTATTTATATATATTTAACATCTGGGGCCTGTTCTTTCATATGTTGATTACTCAGTTAGCTGGATTTTATTGTTGATGATTTGACATGATCCAGGATTAAGTTCTTCGAAACTCATCCTGGAGTTGCTGTCATAGCAACAGGTCCATAAACTCAAACTTGCTCGGGAGCAGCACATTTCATGTAAACAGAGTTAGATTATACCATTTTAAGTGAAGATGATGCTGAAAGTCTGTCCACTAATGCTATTTTCTTACAGGAGTATCCTATTAAATCACACAGTAGAATATTGCTGAAGTGAAAGCATATAAAGAAAATACCAAAAAAAAAAAAAAAAAAAAAAGTTATAGACGTTTATGTTTACAGTAAAGAAAATGTAATATACTAAAACTTTTTGTTATATAAAATAAATATTTTATAAAATATATTGCACTCTAGAATTGTTATAAATTCAAAGCCATATGTCTAACCAAGTTATCAACTTCAAATTTGGAACATATCACAAACATTGAAATATTGAGTTCATTTGAGATTTTGTTTGGGCACTGTACCAAAAATAGCTACTGGGTGACACCCAAACTCCACAGAATTTTTTTTGGCGCATTTTTCTGTCATGAATCAATCAATTTATGTCACAATATTACTTCTACAACGAAACAGTCATCAAATATTAAACCTTGACTGTTAGACTTTTCCAATGATATGTTTGTCAAGATTAAAAAAATAATTTGGTAACGCAATGTCTGATTTCAAAACAGTTCTCACAGGATGAATTTGGAGTTTTTAAGCTTTCGAATGATCTAATTTAGGGTGATTACTAAAATATTTGATAGAGTAAAAAGGCAATTAAAAAAAAAAAAAAGAGTGCCAAGCATCCCGCCAGAGGAACTGTGAGAGTTTAAAGCTGTAGTCCGTAAGTTTTGCCTCTTTGTCGCCATCTCTGTTTGAAAACCTGTAACTGCAGCTGCTTGCGGAATTATCTTCCTTGCGTGGGTTGTACTCTGGTGTGGCTCCAGCGCGGATGAATCTAATGTTATGAGGAGTATGTGTGGCTACACTCACCGCACCGGTGTGGATATTTACTGTACTTCGCAATCACAGATTCTAGCCTACGTCTTGGAATATATGACCCAAATAAGAATTTTCACCCTATATTGTCATCTGAACAAGTAAGTAACAAGTCTGCCAAGTTTGTTCTGACTAACTGAGGAAAAAATCATTACAATACATGGCGCTACCAATGGTGATTTAATCTAAAGATCGGTTAGCTCATATCACATCAAACCTTGCAATTTATTATTATTGTTATACTTTATTCTCAAATTATTTATGTTAACAACATCAGCATTGCGTGACTATGTGTGTAGTGTGTATTAGCGTGTAGATTTCAATTTCTGTACAGTCTAATCTCTAATTGTCATACCATTCGAATTTCATATTAAAAAAAATTTTAACCCAAAAAGCAAATTATGCTCCCTTCGAACTGGTTCTCTTTAAAATACAAATCTTGTGTAATCCCAACCTATCTGTAATCAGAAGCACATTTAAAACTGGAATTTTAATGAGGAGTCCACTGAACGGCGAGCTTAGTGAGAACCCATGTGCAGTTTATTTACTAAATTATTGCTAGCTGCAGATAAAGTTCTAATTGTTGGTGATTTTAATATCCATGTTGTTAATGAAAAAGATTCACTGGGATCAGCATTTATAGACATTCTAAACTCTATTGGTGTTAAACAACATGTTTCAGGACCTACTCATTGTCGAAATCATACTCTAGATTTAATACTGTCGCATGGAATTGATGTTAGTGGTGTTTAAATTTTGCAGCAGAGCAATGATATCTCAGATCATTATCTAGTTTCATGTATATTCCATATAGCTAAAGCTGTAAAGCCAACTCCTTGTTACAAATATGGTAGAACCATCACTTCTACCACAAAAGACTGCTTTATAAATAATCTTCCTGACTTATCTCAGTTCCTCAGCATATCCAATAGCTCAGAACAACTTGATGATGTAACAGAAACTATGGACTCTCTCTTCTGTAGCACTTTAGATACGGTTGCTCCTTTACGCTTAAGGAAGATTAAGGAAAAGAGTCCAACACTGTGGTATAATGAGCACACTCGGGCCCTAAAGAGAGCAGCCTGGAAAATGGAACGCAGCTGGAGAAAAACTAAATTAGAGGTATTTCGTATTGCTTGGCGGAAAATACTCTCCTGCAGGAAAGTCTTAAAAACTGCTAGATCTGCTTACTTTGTCTCTTTTAGAAGAAAACAAACAGAACCCCAAGTATTTATTTAACACAGTGGCTAATTTAACAAAGAATATAACATCAGCAGGTGCAGACATTACCCAGCAGCACAGCAGTAATGACTTAATGAACTACTTTACTACCAAGATTGAAACTATTAGACATAAAATTGTAACCATCGCATCAGATAGTACACTATAGATCCCCTGAGGAACAATTCCACTCATTCTCTTCTATTGGAAATGAAGAATTGTATAAACTTGTTAATGTTATGTTATGTTAGACCCTGTACCATCTAAGCTCCTAAAAGAGGTGCTTCCAGAAGTAATAGATCCTCTTCTGAATATTATTAACTCCTCATTGTCATTAGGATATGTCCCAAAAACCTTCAAACTGGCTATTATTAAGCCTCTCTTTAAAAAAACCACAACTTGACCCCAAAGAAGTAATTAATTACAGACCGATCTTGAATCTCCCTTTTCTGTCAAAGATATTAGAAAAGGTAGCATCATCACAACTATTGTTACATGTTTGTTCCTGTTTGCCCTTATTTGGTTATTTTTCTGTTCTTGTTAAGTTGATTGATTATTCCACACACCTGTTTTGTTAATCAGCCTGCGTATATTAGTTCCTGTTTGTTCCTTGGTTCTCTGTCCTGTCTAACATCATTTTAAGTGGTTGTGTTCACTGATTATTCCCATGTGGATTTCATTCATTATTTGTTTGATCTCGACCTCCTTCGTACTCATTTGAGCTACTGGCTCCAGCAACCTGTGACAGAAGACAGGACCTAAAGATAAGATGACGGCTGAGGTCAAGCTGTGGGGTTTGCAGCAGGCTGGTCGGAGGTTGGAACAGTATGTGGAGGATTTCCTTGAGCTTGCTAACCAGCTGAGCTGGCACGACGCCGCTCTTGGTGCGTGCTTTCAGCTGGGGCTGGATGACAAGACAATCCGCTGCGATCTTCCTGTATGTGATTATCCCCTGATCGAGCTGATTAACCTTATCCTTTTCTTGAATAATTCAAATTTTGAAGTTGAGGAAATGTTTCAGTCTCGTTGTCCAGCCCCATCTGGGGCACGCTGCGTCTCGCCAGCTCATCCCACGCCAGAAACCCACACATACCGCACCAACGGCTCGGAACACCTACCCAGCCCCAAACACCCCCAAAAACTCCAAAGCTCCAAGATTGTCCTCAGCTCTAGCCCACCGCCATCCACGGCTCGTCATCAGTTAGGAACCTAGGCATACTTTTTGATAGCAATCTTTGCTTCGAAAAACATGTTTCTAGCATTTGTAAAACTGCATTTTTCCATCTTAAAAATATATCTAAATTACGACCTATGCTCTCAATGTCAAATGCAGAAACATTAATTCATGCGTTCGTGACCTTGAGGTTGGATTATTGTAATGCTTTATTGGGTGGCTGCTCTGCACGTTTAATAAACAAACTCCAGCTGGTTCAAAATGCAGCAGCTAGAGTTCTTACTAGAACCAGGAAGTATGACCACATTAGCCCGGTTCTGTCAACACTGCACTGGCTCCCTATTAAACTGTTCGGGAAGCAGACACACTATGTCAGTTTAAGTCTAGATTAAAGACCCATCTCTTTAACCTGGCCTACACATAATACACTATCGCATTTCTATAATTCAAATCCGTTAAAGGATTGTTAGGCTGCATTAATTAGGTCAACCGGAACCGGGAACACTTCCCAAAACACCCAATGTACTTGTTACATCGTTAGAAGAATGGCATCTACGCTAATATTAGTCTGTTTCTTTCTTATTCCGAGATTACTGCAGCCACTCGGATCCAGTCCGTACCCAGATCAGATGGTGGATCAGCACCTAGAGATGACCTCTACAGCCCTGACCATCAGTGGAGACCGGGACAACTAGATGAGCCCCAGAGACTGATCCCCAGTGAAGACCCTGTCTCCTAGACGGCCATCAAGACAAGACCACAGGAACCAGATGAGTCCTTTGCACAATCTGACTCTGCTGCAGCCTAGATTTAAACTGCTGAATTTGTCTGGCCAGAGGAGAATGGCACTATTTCGACACACTATTTCCCCGTCTAAATACTGTAAAGCTGATGTAAAGCCACCCAGCTTTATATCAAGCTGATGTAAAGCTGCTTTGACACAATTTGCATTGTTAAAAGTGCTATACAAATAATAGTGACTTGACTTGACTTGACAAACGTGATCCAAAATACAAACATAATCCGAGACTTGACATAAACAAAATAGACTCACCAACAGCAGGTTACAACATCAATACACGTCAAGGCACAATGACAACAAGATGGCTACTTATAGCAGACAATACAGGTCACATGACAAGAATCAACCAATGAGGAAACAGAACTGAGAGTAGCATGACAGGACAATAACCAATCAGAACATGACACAATGAACAAGAGAACCAATAGCATGAATACATGAGGGCAAGGGAAGCATGAGATAAACAGGGACCATGACTAAACTCCAAAATAAAAGACATGGAAACATGAACATGAAACAGAACCCAAAACAGACCTTACAGGAATATAATTTAATTTCATTCACATGTGTGTCATAAACACATAATCCTTTCTGGATTAAAATCCGCCATCAGAATGATACATTTAATTATTCTAGTTGCTGTGAGAAAAGACTAAACGATCCGCCACCTGCAGGATCCTCACATGTGATAGCCTACTTCTTTATGTTTACAGACGTGAGGTAATGACGCAGTGCCATGCTCGAATTTCTCACGAAAACCTACCCGTACCACTCAAACTAAAGTAAGGTGATAGTTTTGAACACTGGCTGGTTATGTACTTGCTCAAATATTGATTTCAGATCATTTTTTACCAAAAAAAGTTACGGACTGCAGCTTTAAGGAATAAGAGAATATCATCCAATGTGAAATGCACAAAGTGAAACCGAAAGTGTTTACGAATGAAATTACATGCTTACCGCACATTAGAATACAAAATAGAAAGATCTTTAAAGTCTTCCTCATATTGCAAATTACATCAAAACTGATATTAATACCGAACCACTCCCACCCGGCTGACAGCGACATTTGTTAAAAATTGCTACTTACTAAAGACGAAAACATTTGAGTATAATAAAATAATAAACGGTAGCCGATACAGTGTTAATCCAAAATCCTCCAGCTTTATTAGGCATAACACATATGCAGGGAACCCTGAAAATTTGATGCACTGTGCGCATGTACACTTGCTTACGACGGTAACTTCTTTTTTTAGCGCCATCTGCTGTTTGTATCCACTAAAGATTGTTTTTTTCTCTCTTTCTCCGAGTCAGTCAACAAATCTTTATTGGTATGGACAACGAAAGAAATACAAAAAGCAAACAAAAGCACGCACATCAATCTCAAATGGGTGCTCAACCAAAAAACAAGTAGAAAAATCAAATGCAAAATCGGCAAAACCAAAACTCCAAAATAACCCAAAATTTATTTAAAAAACTTTCGCATAGCATGTGACGTTTCGAGCAAGCAGGCTCTTGATCAGACAAACTAAACAACACTAATGTCACTCTTTAATCCTCCAGGTGATCCAAGTTCACATGACCTAATACAATAATATAATAATAATAATAATAATAATAATACATCAACAAATTAAAAATGAATGAACCAAAATCATAACATATCAACCAATGAGAAAAAGGAAAAACACCAAGAAAAAAAAAACATATGAAACTATGCAAAATACAAAATACAAAAATATTATTCTCAATGTACTGTTCAACAAAATTAATTAATTCCTGCATACGTACATAATAAATTCAAATAATACTCTACTAAACAACAGAAATTGGACAGGCACAATAGGCTAGTTCCAAAATGTTCCAAAAGTTCCAAAATGTTCTTTTGAATGATACGTGACAAAGCTTTGTTTAAAATGTTTCCAGAGAAAATTCTTAAACTCATGCACTGTTGAGCCGTTAAACTTGCATTTAAAAAGTTTTATTTCTTTTCTTTTTTTTTTTCATAAATGCAGAAATATTGTAATGAAGCCATGCATGACGAAGGCATGCGGATCCATATGTGGGCTTTATTATGAGAGCGTAGTCAGACAGGCTGGGGTCAGTACCAGTAAACAGCGATAAACAGGGCAAGACAAAAGAGTACTCCAGGACACAGGCGAAGATCAGGGCAAGCAGAGAATGAACAAGACGAGAAAAATAGACAAGGCTCAAAGACAAGACCAGATGAAACAAGACTCTGACTCAGACTAAGACTTGGAATGGCTCCATAAAGTAGCTAATGGCTAAACAGTGATACATGCATACAATACTCTGCCCGAATGAGTGTATGATAAATAGTCTATGTGATTGGCTACAGGTGTATTTGCAAATCAGTGTCGTGTGAAATGGATTATGGGAAATGTAGTCCGGGGTTAAAGGGTGAAACAGTCTGTGTGGTGAAGGGGACCTCTGGTGGTGGGTGGGAGGAGTAACAGGGACCGGATTTGTGACAAATATATTGTTCAGCTGTTGATGATGTCACAAAGATTGACAGTGGTGGGCATGTCTTATTAAACTGAACTCGTCCCCTGTTGCACACCAGTAGACAGCAGTGGTTTCGCTTCCGTGGATACCTTCACTTTGTTTTCTGTGGAATCTAAAAGAAAATAGAGATCACCGAAAATAAAAAGTAAGAAAAAACAGTTCTGCTACATATACATTTACACATGATGTTACAGTTCCACTCGATTGTCCCTATACATGCTGAAAACAACAGAACATTAAACAAAATATAATGACAAAATACAAAGATAATATTTTTACAATATGAATTTCCTTGAAAACCTAAAATAATCACTTCGTTCATCTTCCATTGGCTTCAGAAGATACATGGAGGGAAAGATAAATAAAGACTATCAATGAATAAAGCATCTTCAGGTCTACTTTATTATAGGGGTGTGCAGTATTTATCATCTACGATATCGATTGTTGTTTTACCACTATGCAAGCTGACTTTATCGAGTATGTCACTCACTTGGCAACAATATTCCTGAGAATCCAAAACATTCACTGCTTGATGAAGCCTGTCAGAATACAGTTAGAATGAGCCTATTATTCAAGTTATGAAAGCAAAACATATGCCTGTATGGGTTTTTGTTTTTTATATTTATAAGATACAGTACAGTGCTGTAATATCACACAAGCAAGAGTGACATTTTCCCACGAGCGTCATCGCAAATGTGATATTGATTTTTATACAACAGTTCAACAGATAAGAAGTTGTTACATTTAGACACAATATTGTCTGTTTTTTCTGTTTTGCCAATGAAAATAATTCCAAACAAAGCAGGAGGCAGACATTTGTGCATTTCAGAGCAACACTGTGTTGTTTCATTCATAAATGAATCTGTTTTTGAATAAATCGAGTGAGTCAATGATTCAATGATCCATTCATAAAGACCTTCCTTTCCTTCCTTACTAAATGAATAAGCCATATTGAACAAATCGTTTGAGTAAATGATTTGATGAATGACTTAAGAAAAGGACTTGCCACCACCTACTGGTAGTTTTATGGGCCGTTCACATGTGGCATCTAAAAATGCTTGGAAAACGCTGGGCTTTCTCATTCTTTCCAAAGTGCTCAGGAGCTTGCACCCCCCATGGTGTCTGCCGTTGCTAAATAACCTTGAGCTGTGCTATCCATTAATATCGGCGGTAGTAGCTAAGACAAGTAGCTAGACTCTGTCTACAGGTGTAATATTAGTCAGTTGCAAAGAAAGTATTTCTGGCTAGTTGTAAGGTAATCACTGTTTGAATAATGAAAATATGCAGTATTTACCCAAGGAAACTACAGTTGGCTAATACATAATCACATACTTGTTTAACCCTATATCATCAACACTTATGCATCTCCATTCATTGTTTGTTTCTTCAGTTGGTGTCGAAATACTAGGCACTTGACAAACCGTACGGCTCTGGTTATTCAAGCTATGATTAGCTGTTCCTCCATCTTGGCTGAGCTTTCAATGTTGTTACAGAAGGGTGAAGCTGATTGGATGGTTCTTGTCACATGACCTGCGGTGTGCGGCATCAATTCTGTTGTAAGCATGCTTGGCACACATTTACATTTAAAATAACGAACTTGAGTGCACAAAATACATGATGTGAACGGCCCCATAGTGTCATATTTATTTATCCATGACAGGCCTAAACTAGCCAAGGTACCAGCACAAAAACACACCTTTACAGAACTATGATCGCATTGCTCATATAATCTGGGATGAACAAGCACATACAAGTGGAACACTTTCTTGGAACGCCAATCAATCAGATTTGAAGATCAGAACTGTTGTTTAAATGTGTATTAATTAGAATAAATGTTGTTCTACTCACCTTCGATCACATTGAATCTCCTGAATCTGTTCCGTTTACCGTTGATGACCTGTAGTTGAAAATGTCCAAAGTCTGCATTGGTGATGTTTGTGATGGTCATAGATCCATTGCGGTGCAGATCATTCAGCTGCAGTCTGCCTCTGAAGCTGTCACCAATACTAGTTAGTCCTGATTCAGCTTTAACAATGAGACGGCTTTTAACTCCGAAGGTCCACCGTATCAGATCTCCTTTCTGTATTTCAATATCGGTCTCTAGAGTGACAGATTTTCCAACCTTCACTGGCACTTTCTCCACTTCATGTCAAAGCAACACACAGAAACACAAATACAGAAAACAAAGTGTGAATTAATTTAATTTGCAATTTCAACAAATTCATTTTGATAGCATTTTTTAAACTAGTTTATGTACGTAGTTTCAGCTCATCTGAAATCTGAATTACCTATGACTACCTAGTATTCATCATCACAACTTTTCTTGTAATATTGTGATTTCTCTCTAAACATTTCTGCGTCATTTCTGCAATATTACTCCTCTAAGTCCTATTGACACCAAGAACAATAACTATAAAAATAACTATATTAGCATCCACACAAACACACAATATTTTTCTGTTCATTATAAGCACACGCAGCAGTTTTGTCATTTCAAGCTTTAAAGGGTTACTCCACCCCAAAATGAAAATTTTGCCATTAATCATTAACCCCATGTCGTTCCAAACCCGTAAAAGCTTCGTTCGTCTTCGGAACACAATTTAAGATATTTTGGATGAAAACCGGGAGGCTTGTGACTGTCCCATTGACTGCCAAGTAAATAACACTGTCAAGACTACTTTGCAGTCAATGGGACAGTCACAAGCCTCCCGGTTTTCATCCAAAATATCTTAAATTGTGTTCCAAAGACGAACAAAGCTTTTACGGGTTTGGAACGACATGGGGGTAAGTGATTAATGACAAAATTTTCATTTTGGGGTGGGGTAACACTTTAAGTGCTTGAGTTCTTCAAAGCAGAATAGATTCACTCATCAGCTGAAAAAATAATTGTTTTTTATATTTATAAGATACAATACAGTGCTGTAATATCATACAAGCAAGAGTGACATTTTCCCGTGAGCGTCATCGCAAATGTGATATTGATTTTTATACAACAGGACAACAGATAAGAAGTTAAGTTACATTTAGACACAATATTGTCTGTTTTTTTCTGTTTTTCCAATGAAAATAATTTGAATTAATCAAGTGAGTCAATGATTCAATGATCCGTTCATAAAGACTGTTACTTGCTTCCTTTCTAAATTAATAAGCCATTTTGAACAAATCATTTGAGTAAATGATTTGATGAATGACTTAAGCTTAATATCAGCAGTAGTAGCTAAGATAAGTAGCTAGACTCTGAACAAATCTGTCTACAGGTGTAATATTAGTCAGTTGCAAAGAAGGTATTTCTGGCTAGTTGTAAGGTAATCACTGTTTGAATAATGAAAATATGCAGTATTTACCCAAGGAAACTACAGTTGGCTAATACATAATCACATACTTGTTTAACACTATATCATCAACACTTATGCATCTCTATTCATTGTTTGTTTCTTCAGTTGGTGTCGAAATACTAGGCACTTGACAAACCGTACAGCTCTGGTTATTCAAGCTATGATTAGCTGTTCCTCCATCTTGGCTGAGCTTTCAATGTTGTTACAGAAGGGTGAAGCTGATTGGATGGTTCTTGTCACATGACCTGCGGTGTGCAGCATCAATTCTGTTGTAAGCATGCTTGGCACACATTTACATTTAAAATAACGAACTTGAGTGCACAAAATACATGACGTGAACGGCCCCATAGTGTCATATTTATTTATCCATGACAGGCCTAAACTAGCCAAGGTACCAGCACAAAAACACACCTTTACAGAACTATGATCGCATTGCTCATATAATCTGGGATGAACAAGCACATACAAGTGGAACACTTTCTTGGAACGCCAACCAATCAGATTTGAAGACCAGAACTGTTGTTTAGCAGATTTGAAGACTCTTGTTTAAATGTGTATTAATTAGAATAAATGTTGTTCTACTTACCTTCGATCACATTGAATCTCCTGAATCTGTTCCGTTCGCTGTTGATGACTTGTAGTAGAAAATGTCCAAAGTCTGCATTGGTGATGTTTGTGATGGTCATAGATCCATTGCGGTGCAGATTATTCAGCTGCAGTCTGCCTCTGAAGCTGTCACCAATACTAGTTGGTCCTGATTCGGCTTTAACAACAAGACGGCTTTTAACTCCGAAGGTCCACAGTATCAGATCTCCTTTCTGTATTTCAATATCGGTCTCTAGAGTGACAGATTCTCCATCCTTCACTGGCACTTTCTCCACTTCATGTCAAAGCAACACACAGAAACACAAATACAGAAAACAAAGTGTGAATTAATTTAATTTGCATTTTTATCAAATTCATTTTGATGGCATCTTTTAACCTAGTTTATGTTCATAGTTTCAGCTCATCTGAAATCTGAATTACCTATGACTACCTATGATTCATCATCACAACTTTTCTTGTAATGTTGTGATTTCTCTCAAAACATTTCTACTTCATTTCTGCAATATTACTCCTCTAAGTCCTATTGACACCAAGAACAATAACTATAAAAGTAACTATATTAGAATCGACACAGACGCACAATATTGTTCTGTTTATCATAAGCACACGCTGCAGTTTTGTCATTTCCAGTTTTAAGTGCTCAAGCTCTTCAAAGCAGGATAGATTGTGATTGGCTGTCAATATTTTTATCGCTCATCAGCTGAAAAAATAATTTCAAAAGTTATTCCAATTATATCGCTCTGTGTTGTTATCATTATAGTTGTGGTGTGGACACTATTCTTTTGAATTTAGAAAGATTTTTATAAATATCTTTATTGTTATGGTGCATGGTGTGAACAGACTTTTAGTTTCATAACTTTAGTATATTTGTAAAAGCACTCTTCACAATACACACTGTTTTGAAGCAGCCTCACTGAAATTCATAATGTTACTGTTTAAAACATATATTAATGCCTCAGTTCAGAGAGAGGTGATAGAATAGTTCACATTTGGTGATGATATAACGGTCAAGTGTTTGTTGTTTTTTTACTTACACCAAAATGAATTTATTCTGGTAATGTTATGACTTTATATCTTACATTTTTATTTTAACAATGAAAAACATTCAAATCTAACAGTAA
This sequence comes from Spinibarbus caldwelli, assembly GCA_039654775.1. Taxonomy (NCBI): domain Eukaryota; kingdom Metazoa; phylum Chordata; class Actinopteri; order Cypriniformes; family Cyprinidae; genus Spinibarbus; species Spinibarbus caldwelli. Next base: position 383,012 of record CM077252.1, read on the forward strand.
CTAAAATTACGTTGCACTTTGGGAATTAAGTTCAGATCATCTAAACTGTTCACACAGTGGATGATTATTGATGTACTCACCACTGACAGTAACAATGAATCTCTTGTATTTGGTTCTTCTGGTTTTGCCGCTGATCTGTACTTTGTAGACTCCAGCGTGAATGGTCCTGATATAACTAATAATGAGATCTCCAGTCTTACCACCCATCTGCAGTTTGCTTCTGAATCTCTCGTCAGTAACATCACATTCTATATCAGTGTTTTTAATGGTCCATTCACTGATTTGGGTTATGGGATTTTTGTTATCTTCAAACCACCACTTTATCTCATCACCATTCTGTAGTTTAGTATCAGTCTTTAGAACGACAGTTCTTCCTTCCATCCCTGACACTTCAAATGTTACAGTGGCACATAGAAACAGAACAGAAATGTGTTCAGAAGATCAAGCCTAACTTTACAAAGAGCATGTTGCTAGGATGTTTTAACACATTGCTAGCATGTTTTGGCATGTTGCTGACATGTTTCAACACATTGTATTTTTCTAGCACGTTTTAGGATATTGTTAGCAGGGATGGGCAGTATTTAAGATACATGTATTTAAAATACGTATTTGAAATACAAAATACTATTTCATATTTTAAAGCCTTTGGAAAAAACCAAATGTAATTAGTAATTAAACATTTAACATGAGTATTTTTATATTTTCAAAATACATAAAATACTTTTGGACCAACACACTGAGCCATATTGAATCTGAGCCCATTGAGTATTTCTAAGGGAGGGGCTTCATAGAACTAGGAAGTCGTCAGATCATTTTTATGAGAATGGAAAAAGCGGTGTAAAATAAAGTTAAAACGTGAAAAATAATGCAAGGTTGTTTTATTTTTTTATTTTATTTTTTTTTTTTGTTGTTGTTGTTGTTGTTGTTTTAACATAGCATGAACACGTTACAGTGCACCCCATAAACACAATCAAGCTTTCGAAAAAAGCTGATCAACCACCCCTTTAAAGGCCCTTTCACGCGGGACACAGCAAGCGATGGAATCAGCGCACAGCTGGCGCTTTCTCTTGTAGAGCAAGGGTTTTGTGCAGTTGAAGCCTTGTTTATACTTTTGACTGGCACTAAGCCGCGAACCTGCTGACTGCGTATACTCCTCCTTAAATGGAAGAGGCTTTTATTAAGTGAAGTGAATATGCGCATCGCGTCACTCCGTCTAGTTCAGAGGCCAAGCGGGTCACATTTAAACTACATAAAATGTGCAGGGCCACAAATTACAATTTGCTTCATCAGACTTTAAGACAATATTTGCAGATTTACTGATTTAGAAATACAGTTTATTACTTATCTAAGTCTTTGTAACGGGGCTGATGAGATGTGAGACGTGCGGATCCAAGTGCAAGCTTTATTTAGAAACAAGGTCAAAAATGCAGTCCGGGTCGAACAACTGGCAAACAGGTATATAGAGGGCTAGACAAGAGAGGTAATCCGAAACGTGAGCAATAATCCAGGCAAGGCGCGAACAATATCCAAAGGACAAGGCAGAGAGATAGTCCAGGTACACAGAAATAATCCAGGCAGGGCATAAACAGAGTCTGAACGGTGAGACAGGGGTAAACACAGGGAACACAGACTACAAAACAAGAAACAGGTTCCGTATTGCAGCTAACACTAGGGGAGTGAAAAACTCAGGAAAATACTGGAACTGAACAGAGACACGGAATGGCACGGTAAGGCAGCTAGCGCTTGAGGAGTGCTATACGCAGATCAATACTCGGCAGTGACACCGAGGAAGTCCAAGTCTTATGTAGTGTGTGTGATTATGTAATGAGTCTCAGGTGTGAGCGTGTGATTAGGGGAATGGCTGCTGGGTGTGAGTTGTCAGTGCAATGGATGATAGGAATTGAAGTCCTGGGTGACATGCAACAGTAGTGTATTGCAAGAGTCAATGTGGTAAGCGAGTGACCTCTGGTGGTGAGTGAATGGAAGTTCATAGACCGGATTCGTGACAGTCTTGCTTGTCCTTGTCCTATTTAAAATAACACACAGCATGAAAATATATATAGGGCCTATACATTTTTTAAAAGTAAAAATCTGGAACAAAAAATTGGATTAAAAGTTTGTTTTGCTATATTGATGCAAAAAAAAAATGCATATTGAACAAACTCTTTCTTGAGCAAATATAGTTCACAAATTTCTATAGAAACAAGTATTATACCATGATTCTAAGAAAAAAAAAAAAACAGACAACTAAAAATAACAATTTACTAGAGTTTCTAGAGAAAATTGCTGCAGTCTATTTATAGAATACAATATTCAATGAATTGATTAAAAAAGTTAAACAAATGATTCATAACTCATAACTTCATGACTTGCTCATAAAGACTTCACTTGTTTCATTCCTGAATGAATCAACGTTTTTTTGAAAGAAACTCATTTTAATTCACTTGTCTCCACCTGTTGGCGTTACATTGTAATTGATACAATCTTTATTTGAAGCATCGTCACATTCAATAAGGTGATTTATTCTATTTTGATTGCTTCTGTAGACAGCAGTGTTTATATCCGAGCTATAAACTTTTATTCCAGTACTTCTGTAATTATTTGAATGTCTGTAACACAAAAATAATGATACAAAAGACTTTGTAAAGATGTTTCATATACGTAAACTGCTCTCTCTGGATTAGCGGTAGCGCGAACACAGATTTGAATGTCACAGTGTGTGATTACTCAGGGCTGTATTCTCTCCCCACTGCTCTTCTCCCTGTACACTAACGACTGCACATCTAAAGACCCCTCTGTCAAGCTCCTGAAGTTTGCAGACGACACCACACTGATCGGCCTCATCCAGGACGGTGACGAGTCTGCCTACAGACAAGAGGTTAAGGACCTGGCTGTCTGGTGCAGTCTTAACAACCTGGAGCTCAACACGCTCAAAACTGTGGAGATTATCGTGGACTTCAGGAGAAACCCCCCTGCACTCCCCCCACTCACCATCATGAACAGCACTGTAACAACAGTGGAGTCATTCAGGTTCCTGGGCATCACCATCTCCCAGGACCTGAAGTGGGGCACTCACATTTAGTCCATTGTGAAAAAGGCCCAGCAGAGGCTGTACTTCCTTCTCCACCTGAGGAACTTCAACCTGCCACAGGAGCTGCTGAAACAGTTCTACTCTGCCATCATTGAATCCGTCCTCTGCACTTCAATAACTGTCTGGTTCAGCTCAGCTACCAAATCTGACTTCAGAAGACTACAGAGGGTAGTCCAGACTGCTGAGCGAATCATTGGTACACCCCTCCCCACTCTCCAAGAACTGTACTTATCCAGAGTGAGCAAAAGGGCTGGCAAAATCACTCTGGACCCCTCACATCCAGCACACTCCCTCTTTCAACTGTTGCCGTCTGGTCGTGACTTGTGACATTAAAACAAAACAATAATATGATAACATATGTATAACAGTAAATTGAACAATACTGTCTTATATATGTTTTCTAAATAATTAAACATTTTCTTTTAATTAACAATTGCATTAAACATGGTGTCAGACCCAAGGACTGCTTGTTTGTGCTTTCTTCCCTCATGTGCTCAGTTGACCTAGTTTTCCATCTATGTCTGATTATGTCATTTAGTTCAGGTGTATGTCATTAACTATCATCATCCTCCCTCCTATATTAGTTGTGTTCAGTTCACTGTGTGTCGTCCGGTCTACTACGTCCATACGTGTGAATCCTGCCTGTCTGTCCTGTGTTTGCCCTATTATGGATTATTAAAGACTGTTTGCATTATTCATCTTCTTCGTGCATTTAATCTCACCGTAGCGTGACAGAAGACCGTAACTAGAAAGTGATAAGTAAGCGGCG
>CM077252.1:394371-421871 GCA_039654775.1 Spinibarbus caldwelli
AGCTGGCCGTCCAGCCAAACTGAGCTATCGGGGGAGAAGAGCCTTGGTGAGAGAGGTAAAGAAGAACCCAAAGATCACTGTGGCTGAGCTCCAGAGATGCAGTCGGGAGATGGGAGAAAGTTGTAGAAAGTCAACCATCACTGCAGCCCTCCACCAGTCGGGGCTTTATGGCAGAGTGGCCATAAAGCCCCGACTGGTGGAGTGCAAGACACATGAAAGCCTGGACTCCAAGATGGTGAGAAATAAGATTCTCTGGTCTGATGAGACCAAGATAGAAGTTTTTGGCCTTAATTCTAAGTGGTATGTGTGGAGAAAACCAGGCACTGCTCATCACCTGTCCAATACAGTCCCAACAGTGAAGCATGGTGGTGGCAGCATCATGCTGTGGGGGTGTTTTTCAGCTGCAGGGACAGGACGGCTGGTTGCAATCGAGGGAAAGATGAATGCGGCCAAGTACAGGGATATCCTGGACGAAAACCTTCTCCAGAGTGCTTAGGACCTCAGACTGGGCCGAAGGTTTACCTTCCAACAAGACGATGACCCTAAGCACACATCTAAAATAACGAAGGAGTGGCTTCACAACAACTCCGTGACTGTTCTTGAATGACCCAGCCAGAGCCCTGACTTAAACCCAATTGAGCATCTCTGGAGAGACCTAAAAATGGCTGTCCACCAACGTTTACCATCCAACCTGACAGAACTGGAGAGGATCTGCAAGGAGGAATGGCAGAGGATCCCCAAATCCAGGTGTGAAAAACTTGTTGCATCTTTCCCAAAAAGACTCATGGCTATATTAGATCAAAAGGGTGCTTCTACTAAATACTGAGCAAAGGGTCTGAATACTTAGGACCATGTGATATTTCATGTTTTTCTTTTTTAATAAATCTACAAAAATGTCAACAATTCTGTGTTTTTCTGTCAATATGGGGTGCTGTGTGTACATTGAGGAAAAAAATGAACTTAAATGATTTTAGCAAATGGCTGCAATATAACAAAGAGTGAAAAATTTAAGTGGGTCTGAATACTTTCCATACCCACTGTATATATTAAAATAGCAGGATTTTATGCTATTTATACTACTTGTTGCAAATAGTGGCAATTATCTGCACTTCAGTATTGTATTACATTATAAAACAGTATGCAATAATAACGTATTGTGTAAATTATAATTTTAGTTCAAATTATTAAATCAGGATATCACCTTATTGGTACAATAAAGCCCTCCCTACACCTACCCTAACCCTACCCGATACTTTATTTTCAACTTTTTGGTTATTTCCTTAATTTTTATTGAAAATAAATGCCTTTACAATGTGATATGAGATTTGAAAAGGGAGAAAAAAGTTCGGCAAAAGGCGGGTTCGAAGTTCTTCGAACTAGGGTCAATCGCATCAAAAAGACCACGGCACGCACTTTACCACCTGCGCCACTGGAACTGATGATTCATAGCCGTTTTATATAATGTTGACTATCACAATCACACGGTGGTGGGCGGAGTCAGTGTAAATAGCCTCTGCCAACAAGGCGGGCTATTTGCACTAAATGTAAATGGACACTCCAGATAAATTATCTTGTAAAATGTGCGCTCAGTACCGCCGCTCCCTATACACAGAGTGCGGGTGATCGCAAATTCAAAAGCGAAAGTAAAAGCGAGCACGCATTCAATATCGTGCATAATGAGAGCAGCTGATGCTTGCAAATTATCCACCTTTTTTCCTAGTGAATCTACTGCATTTGAGAGTATGGGAGACACTCTTGGTTTGGGGAAATTCCACTCAAAAAGACTGAAACAAATAATTTCAAATCATAAGATTGTGCAACAAATATCTGTCACTTTCACTAAACCAACTGACGATTTTCCTTCATGTTTTATTTTCAGATGTCAGGAGCATAACGTATTTATTGTGACATGGCCTAAGAAGAATATCAATTGCAATAGCTCTTTTCAGTCCTGATTATTTTCTTTTTTCATTCTTATTCCGCTGTAACAATATAAAAAGACAACATACTGCACATTTGTGGTCTTAAAAGTGTTAAAAATACTTTTTTTGTATCTGTAGCCATGTCAATAGTAAGACATAGAAGCCAGCTTATATTTCATGCTTATTTGATTATTTCCAAATACTTTGTGCTAAAGTCCTTTAATTTGAAACTCACCACTGACAGAAACAAGGAACTGCTGTGAGCTCGCGCGGCCAATGATCTGTATTTCATAAAGTCCAGTGTGTTCAGTTCTGGAGTTTGTGATGGTCAGAGATCCAGTTTGATCTAGTTGTAGTCTGTTTCTGAATCGTTCATCAGCATCATTTAATGAGCGCTTGTTAGTTTCTACATCGATTTTACCTAGGAGGATGCCTTTATCTCCAAACCTCCATACTATCAGATCATCTTTCTGTGATTCAGTATCATTCTGTAGAATGACAGATTCCCCTTCTATCACTGACACTGACTTCACTCCGTCCGTCTCACCAGCCACACCTGGAAAACAAACAGACCAGAACTGATTTATAAAGATTTTTTGTACTGTCTATGTAAGATGCTTGCAGCATGAAATCATACCGTGTGACATCATGAAACCTGAAACAAGATCATTTCATTAAATGAAAGAGATTCTCTTGAGATGCTCACCAAAGACATCCACATGAAATATCCTGGATGTGGTCTTTTCTCTAGAGACTGTTAGTTTATATAGTCCCAAGTGTCTGTTTCTGGTGTTTCTGAGGTGAGAGTGCCAGTTTTTTGGTCCACCTGCAATCTGCCTGCAAATCTCACATCATCGGTGACAAAAAGAGAGGTAAAGTTGTTCTTTCTCGTTATCTGAGATATGACCGATTCTTTAGGCCCAAACGCCCAGAGTATTGTATCATCGTTCAGTATTTCAGAAAGATTAGTATGTAGAATTGCAGAATCTCCTTCCATCACTGACATTGTCTCATCTCTTTCTGCATTACAAACACCTGCAGAACATAAATGAATTATTATAGATATAGATTAATTATTATAGATATGAATTATTATAGATATAGATTAATTTAATCTATATCTATATTATAGATACAGATTAAATCTGATACCACAGTAGTAACCTCAGTGAACAGATTCAACTGGAACATTTGAGTGAAACAAATCAGTTTATTGAAATAACTTGTTTAACTGGTTTACATGCAAAACAATACAAAACAATGTTCTACGGCGTCCATGTATTCTTCTCAGAGTATTCCATGTTATGACAGTTGTGATGTTAAATAAAGCACAAAAACACAGAGTATTCCGAAATATCAGCGGGAAATGCACGCGTTCCCTCATTCTCCTCTCATATGGGATTTCTACAACTGTACGTCGCAATATTATAAATATTTATGGCGAGCCAATGGATATAACACAAGCAACGTGCAAACTTTGCTCACGAGTTATGCCGGTGAGTGTCTTAATCTATAAGTCAATTCAGCAGAAAGTGAAAGTAAAAACTGACAGAGCTTTCGGCATCTGACGCTGCATTAACGGCGCATATTCTCTCAGAGACGACGAGAGACTGCTGATGATTGCTGATCAGATTGCTGATGAACGTATATAACTTTTTTTAATTTACTCCCTTAATATTTCTCTTGTGGCCCGAACAAAAATGGGAAGAAACGCATTTCGTGTTAAACAGGTTGTTGCTTGAAATAAAGCTGCTCTTAATTTCCATTGATTACCGCAGTGTTAATAAAAAAAATAAATGAATAAATAAAAAATGCCTTCACAAAAAAGAAGACAGAGAGAAAGAGTGAAGGGAGGCAGCTAAAGACAGTTCAACATTGCAAACATGAATTCAAAGCTCCAGCAAGCCAGCAGGTAAATCATAGAATATTTAGCAGTTTTTCACATTTTAATTCTTGTAATTAAGTGTATTTCCCATCATAATCACTTGTCTTGGTACTAGTAATCTATAACATCATATTTACAGTATTTTATTAAAACCATATTAATAGTAGGCCTAGATAGTTTAAAAACTAATATAAATGTTCTAAATAACTTGTTTATTAGTATGTATAATATAGATTTATGCAGTAAAATATTAAATTAAATGTCAAATTCTTATAGGGGAGAGTGAGGTAAGATTAGCCATTTTTTACTTTATGTGGTCCTCAAGATAAGGGAAAATGACACAGACGTACAATGAAAGTATCTATCCTGCCCCATCCTATCCGATCCTAATGAAAGTATTCAATAAGTATAGGTTCTAAAAATATGGTTTCTTATAAAAAAAGTGTTCCCATGGCTCAGTTTGCCCCGGGTTAGGGGTAAGTTGACCCGAGTCGAGTCAGTGGGTAAAATGCACCATCTGGGTATAAAATCTGACCAAATCTGATTCAAACCCATGTGAAATAAATAATAATTTAAAAACAAATTTAATAATTTCCTTTTACAAACAGTCATATTTATTTTCATAAAGTTAACTTTAACAACATAAAACCAACCAAATGAAGTTTAAATTTCAATATTTAATTGTTTGCATTTCTGAAACAATATGTTGAACACCAAAGTTGTAACCTTCCTAAAAACAGACTAAACAGAGTGTTTGTTGGCCATTAGTGACTACAGGTGGAAAGATATATCTGATAAAAGCATTTTTCTGGTTCTTATCAGAGAAGGATTTGGTGCACTTGTACACTCTCCCTATCAAATAAACTATAAATAATATGTATAGGCTATATGATAAACTAAACCAGTAATATCACTTTAAAATACCAGTTTATAATTCAGAGATTTAACTTAACTACAGTGCCTTATGGTGGAGTAAGTTAAAATATTGACTCAATTTATCCCACAACATTTGGCTCACTTTGCCCCATAGCTGCTATTTTGGAAAAATAAATAAATAAATAAATAAAATAAATTAAAAAAACTAGCTAGCTTACCAATTCAGGCTAATATTTAGCTAAATGATTTGCATGGTTTTATATCTGGCTTAATCACCTATATGTATCATAAATATTTTTAGGCCTGGGTAAATTTGCTTTGATGTAACAACCATTACATCTGTTATGCTAAAATTTTACATTGACAAGCCAAAAATGGTAATTTTAAGGTAAATGGGTGCTTCCATTCCCCCCATGTGTTTCTCCTTTTCACAGTCTGACAGAAATGATGGGGGGGGGTTCCAAAATACATGGTCACATGACAGTAAAAGTGTACAGTTGCCAAGATACAGGGGATGGGTCAACTTACACACTGGCTCAACTTACCCCACTCTCCCTTACTTCCATTGAAGATGAGGCAGAAGCAGGTTCAGAGAGTGAGGGAGAGCCCATTCTTATCAAAACATCTACAATAAAGTCTGAAATTATTACAGAGTGTGCTGTCTTCTCTTTTAATTGTATATTTGTAACAACTGGATAATTTGTATTAACAAGCACCCACCCCCCTAGTGCCCCTTTTTTTGGTTTGGGCCACTGTCGCTCAAAATATCTGTGCATGACCCTGTTTTGACAATATCTCTGGCTATCGTCGATACATGATCATCGTCTTTCGATGCACCCCAGCATGGGGAGGTTATCCTGGGGCCCCCTGCAGACAGTGCATGCCCTGTGTGCCCGTCCACTAGCGTTACACCACTGGCTGCAGTGGACACAGGATGGGTGAATATTTACAGCAGATATCGATGGCTGATTGAAATGCGACTTGCATTTGTTTTGTTTTTAAAGGTTTGCCACATTATTTATAAATGTTGGTTTCGCTATTAAACGTGTTGTTTTCAGTGTCAGTTCACGCATTTGTCGTAGGCTTAATAGCTGATGTCTGAAATGGAATGGAACTAAAAGAATAATATAAATCCACTTACCGCCCAGAAGTAACAGAGACAACAACATTATCCTCTGCGTGTTTTTGTAGAGCTGTGCATGCAATACAAATGACTGATGGAGATTATTTAATATTCTGCTGTTTCGCTGAATCTCCATTGCGTTTTTCTTTCAAGAGCTGTGCCCAGGAGTGCAAAGATAGCATACACTAAACTCTGTTTTTCAAATAAGTGACGCTGAAAAGTACACCGTATTTTAATTCTTGGAAGATATTCAGAGACGAGCGGAACAGTCGCTTGATGTAAACAAACCTGTAAAAAATGAAGGGTGAGGTGCCCCACTTCCTTCCACTGTAGAGAAGTGAAACTATGTTCCAGCCGCTTTCATCTTTTGTATTTGGAGCCTGAGTCTGTGCAGTAGCGATCAAGTCAAAGTCAAGTCAAAATTTATTTCTATAGCACATTTAAAAGCAACAGAGTTGTGCCAAAGTGCTGTACAATAAAACACAGTATATAAAAAGCATAAATGGAAACATGCATCATATGAAAAATAAACATAAAATAGAACCAGAGCAAACTGACATCAAAGCCCTAAACTGACATTAATCAAAAGCCAGAGAAAACAAATAAGATTTGAGGACATACTTAAAACTATCTAGTGAAGGAGCAAGTCTCACATTTACAGGCAAACTATTCCAAAGTTTAGGGGCTGCAGCTGAAAAAGCCCGACCACCCTTGGTTTTACAGCGACAACGTGGGACAGTTAAGATTAGTTAAGTTAAGACAGTTAAGAGAAGCTGATTACTACTGTAGACCTAAGTGCTCTTTGAGGAGAGTAAGGAATCAGAAGGTCACTGATGTATTTTGGTGCAAGACGAGATGAAGCCTTGTACACAAAAACAGCTATTTTAAAATCAATTCTAAACTTTACAGGAAGCCAATGTAAAGAAGCTAAAATTGGAGAAATGTGATCGATCTTTTTTTGTTCCAGTAAGAAGCCTCGCTGCAGCATTTTGGACAATTTGCAGATGAGAAATCGCAGTTTGAGGCAGGCCACAATAAAGCGAATTACAGTAATCAAGGCGTGATGTTATGAAAGCATGAATTACAGTCTCCAAATCTTTGTGGGGCAACAACTGTTTCAGCTTAGCAATTGATCTCAGATGGAAGAAGCTGCCCTTTACCACTGTGCTAATTTGTTTCTCAAAGTTGAGAAATGAATCAAATGTAACCCCAAGGTTTCTTACATAGGGTTGAACACTGGCAGAGAGAGACCCTAAATTAAAAACAGATGAAGTCCTAGAGTGGCCTAAAATCAGAATTTCGCTTTTCTTTCATTTAATTGTAGAAAATTATTAGCCATCCAACCTTTTATCACCTCTATACAGTCGTAAAGCACATCCAAAGAGTCACTGCTGTCAGTTTTTGCTGGAAGATAGAACTGAGTATCATCAGCATAGCAGTGGTAGGAGATCTTATATTTCTTAAAAATGGCACCCAAGGGAAGCATGTAAAGTGAAAAGAGAAGAGGGCCTAAAATGGACCCTTGGGGTGCACCGCATGACAAAGGAGCCGACGAAGAAGAAAACTTCCCAATGCTCACTGAGAAGGTTCTGTCTTTGAGATAAGAAGCCAACCACTGCAGAGCGACACCCTGAATACCCACCAACTTTTCCAACCGATGTAACAGAATTCTATGACCAATTGTATCGAATGCCACACTTAAATCCAGCAAAACAAGCACCGCATATGAACCAGTATCGAGAACTTGCAAAAGGTCATTGCTAACTTTCGACACTGCAGTTTCCGTGCTGTGCGGTGATCTAAAACCTGAGTGGAAAGTATCCAAAACATTGGACATACTGATGTAGGAATGACTGTAAACCTCTCTCTAATAGTTTTGAGATCAATGGCAATTTGGAAATTGGTCTGAAATTACTGTGGATAGATGGACCAAGATTAGATTTCTTAAGCAGAGGGTGAACCACAGCATGTTTGAAACTAGCTGGTACAACTCCATTAATGATGTCTGTTACAGCCAGACTCAAGGTTGCAAACACTTCCTTAAAAATACAAGCTGGGATGACATCAGACTCACAGCTGGACGATTTAACCTTAAAAACAATATCAGCTAGCTGTACAGAGGAAATAGGATGAAAACAAGTTAACAAATCTGTTGGTGAACAGCTCACCAGGGGATCAGGGGATCAAATGTTGATTCCTTAATAGAAGCCTTAATATCCAATACTTTATCATCAAAAATTTTTAAAAAGTTCTCAGGTTTCCCGAGATGGATCAAGAGAAAGGGCAGGTAAGGGATTTAGTACCAAATCGATAGTCTTTAACAGCATCCTCGGTCGGTTCGCGTTTTCATTAATAAGTTTGGAAAGGAATTCAGACTTAGCCTCTTTAACTGACTTTTGGTAGCTAGGTAAGCATGCCATCAGACACTCATATGAGACTTGGAGTTTGTCTCTTTTCTATTTTCGCTCTGCCTTACGACACTCCTGTCCAAGAGCGTGGGTATTATCATTTAACCAAGGCTGATTGGTGCCCTTTCCCTTCGCTTTCCTTGTCTTAAGGGGAGCAACAGAATCTATGGAAATGGAGCAGGAATTAGTAAAAACCTCCACCATCTCTTCAGTGTTTAATTTGTCGAAGGCGACAGCATCCACAAAGTTTGCTTGATAGTGCTCTGAAAATAAACTGGCAGTGGATGGCTGAATAAAACGAGAATAGCTTACAGACTGAGAGCAAGTAGGGGCGGGGGAATCACAAACAAATTCAAACACAATTGGCAAATGGTCTGAAAAAACAGCATCAATCACTCTCAGGTTTTTGATAGGGAAACCATATGACAACACCAGATCCAATGTGTGTCAAAAAAAATTAGGGATGGGGCTAGAAACAAATTGTGACAGATTTAAGGATTCAATGAGGCAAAAAAAAACTCTTTCACCAGAGGTTTAGATGGATAGCAAAGGTGAATATTAAAGTCTCCTAGAATCAACAGTCTATCACAACGAGACACGATATTAGCGAGGAACTCAGAGAATTGTTGAATAAAGTCCTTGTTGACTTTCGGAGGCATGTAAACCAGTGCACATAATACAGGACTATGTCGAATCTCATTAACTGTACCTCAAAGCTGGAGTACACATCTGTAGTTAATTTTTTGTTTTTAAAATTGATTTTAATAACAGTGATCATGTACAGTGATCAATAGTGATCATGAGCGTGGTATCAAAATCCCACACAAACTCCCGCAGACCCAACTGCAAACACATAATCATGACACCACTATCAGTTATATATAGTATCAAATTACTAAATAAAAGCAAACATATGAGAAAACACTCTTTTTTTTTTTTTTAGTTTGGCTCACGTCCCATCCATTTACATGGAGAGGGTTTATGAGGTTTATGAGCTGTACTGCATTCAGCATTCAGAAATGTTTTGGCCCCACAGTGACTAATCGTGAGCACTGCTGACATGAAGTTAGTCAGTTTTGGTGTGATTGTGGCATTTTCAGATGTTTCCAGAGGGATGGGCAAACAGCCAGGGAATATGATTCATACTTTCTTGCTCTCGATGTGTTTATAGCATCTTGTTGGTACACTGTAAAAAAATTCTGAGAAAAGGCTAGTTAATTTACAAAAATTTGACAAGTAAAAGCCTAACATAATTATTTGTAGCTTTAAATAGAAATGTTTAACTTCAGTTTACTTGGGAAGTCCCAGTAAATTTTATTGACTCTTTGTTTGTAGATTTTACATAAGTAATCACTGTAAAAAATTGTGATGTTAAATAACGGTAATTTACTGCACTGAAAAAAAAGCAAGTAATATATACTTAATTTTTCTTTTGCAAGTTTTTGCACACATATATTTTAAGTAAAATTTAAGTATTGAATTAAGTAAAATCTACTTAGCAAAGGAAATAAGTAAATTTAACGTGGCCAGTTAGAGTTTGATGAGTAATTTCTGCTTAATTTTTTTAAGTTAAATATGCAATACTACTCAGTAGGCTACATTTCACTCAGTAACGGTTTATAAAATTTACTCGAACAATATAGCACTGGGAAAAAACAATGCTATTAAAGCATGTGGTTCGCTTACAAACATATAAGTAAGCAAGTAGACAGCTTGTTATACTTTTAAGATAATATGTCCACTCAATATAATTATTACCCAAATGAACACAGAGACCTCTTTGTACACCATACACAATGACGGTAACAATCAGTGAATAGTGTTCGAGTATGAATGGGTCATTTTGAGTAGAAAATTAACTCCGTATGTCACAAAACAGTAAGTTACTAAATCAGTGTAAATACAACTCGAAAACAGTGAAAAATTTTACCTTTTTAATTATTCATGCCCCAATGCATGATGGGAAAAAACGGGATCATAACTTAAAAATATTTACTTAAAGAATCCTTATAAATACAACAAACAATTCCAAGTAAAATATACTTGTAAGTTCAAACTTTAATTTCTACAAGCTTAAATTGAGTACTAATATAGAATTTACTTTATTTTTTTAATTCCTGCCTGAACTAAATTATTTAATGTTGAAATTACATTTGTTTTTATGTAGTATTTACTTCACCACAAAATCATTTTTATCAGTGAAGTTATCACTTCTTGTTGTTTTAATAGAGAATACATATTTACATGTATTATATATAATATTTACATGTATTATGTATAAATTATTTAATATATAAACATAACATATTTTTCTTAAGTATATATATGCATGTGTGTCTATTTATATATACGGAATAAATATACACAGTACACACAAATATATTATGTAAACAATAACTTTTATTTTGAATGTGATTAATCGCGATTAATTTTTTTACAGGACTAATATATATATATATATATATATATATATATAGTGTGTGTGTGTGTGTGTTTGTGTGTTTATATGTATATAATTTTTTATTTTTTTCCAAAATCCATTTAGCTCATTTAAGGTCATTTATAGCATTTCATTTTCGTAGTTGTCACTTTAAATTAGTCCATGAGCCGATCAGTAACTGTGACTGGTTAGTTGAATAAGATTAAAACTGATTCTCAGGATCATGTTTTATGTTTGACTTCTGTTTGCGAACGAAAATGAGTGCAGAAGTAACAATGCAGGAGAGGAACAAATAATTTCAGTAAACTTTTTTCAGTTTTGCTCAGCATGAACTCATTTGTCTGAGCATGCAGTTTTTTTTTTTTGTTTGTTTTTTTTTTTCTCCCATTTAATCAACAGTGGCATAGGCATGTGTTAAATCAGATATTTATTGTACACATGTATTATGGATTGGGGCACAAGACTATGGGGATACAGATTTAGTTTGGTCATTAATAACATGCGTTTTGTTTTTGTGGAGTCTTACAATATGTTTTTGTTCTTTAGATGTCACAGGTGAAATAGAGACAATATCAGTGATTGAGGGAGATTCTGTCTCTCTACACACTGATGTTAATGAAATACAGAGCCTTGCAAAAGTATTCATACCCCTTAATTTTTTTTCATGTTTTTTTATGTTGCTGCCTTATGTTAAACTCCTTTAAATTACTTTTTTTCCCCACATCAATCTACACTTCATACACCATATTGACAAAGCAAAAACAGAATAGTCACAACTTCGTAAATTTATTAAAAATAAAAAAACTGAAATAAGTACATTGCATAAGTACTCATACCCTTAACTAAATATATAGCTGAAGCACCTTTACAGTCTCAAATCTTTTTTGTTTGGCAATTATCTGCTATTCTTCTCCTCACCTCTTCACCTCTCAAGCTCTGTCAGGTTGGACGGGGCCAGATGCACATTTTCAGGTTTCTCCAGAAATATTAGATTGGGTTCAAGCTCAGGCTGTGGCTGGGCCACTCAAGGACATTCACAGAGTTGTCTATAAACCACTCTTGCTGTGTGTTTAGGGTCATTGTCCTGTTGGAAGGTGAACCTTCTGCCCAGTCTGAGGTTCTGAATGCTCTGGACTGGGTTTTCATTAAGGCTATCTCTATATTTTGGTGCATTGAGCTTCTCTTCTACTCTGACGAGTCCCTCAGTCCCTGCCGCTGAAAAACAGCTCCACAGCATGAGGCTGCTACCAGCACACTTTACTTTTGTGATGGTACTCTGCAGGTGATGAGCAGAGCTGGTTTCCTTCAAACATGATGTTTGGAATTGAGGTTCATCAAACCAGAGAATCTTGTTTCTCAGAGTCTGAGGGTCCTTTAGGTGCTTTTTTCAAATTCTAAGTGTGTTTTCATGTGTCTTCACTGAAGAGAGGATTGAGTCTTGCCACACCGCCATAAAGCCCAGATCAGTGGAGTGTTGCAGTGTGGAGCCAAAATGATCTCAATAATAATTCACGCAAAAGACGTGATGCACACATGCGTAACCCAATTCACATGCATGAAAAATAATTCACGTGCACGGAAAAAAATATATAAATATATTCAAAACCATGCACAAAATAAGAATATATATTCATAAAACACAATTCACAGATGTACAGCTGTGTACAAAATTTTTGAATGTTTAAAATTCACTTGTTTATCATGGACTGTGAATATGAATCGCCTTGGATTTGTGTGTGTATTTTTGAGACTTTCCTGGCAGCGAACTCCTCCCACACGTTTCAGTCGTACTCTTTAGCCAATCAGATTTGAGCCTGTCAGTCGACCAATCATAACCTGCTGTGGGCGTGCCTACCTGGATGCTGACGTCATCGGCGCGAGACCACCGTTCAAGTTAACCCTGCGTTCCATTCGGAAGCGCTCATCCCTATGCCCTAATCCCTTCAAAGGGGTTTACCCTCCGGAGTGAGAGCTTCGAAGGGTTGAAGGGTGTAGGGGACCAAACAACTGTTTCTTGAAGTGCCCTTCTGCGTCATCGTACGGAAGCGCCGTCATCATGCAAAGAATCTGTGCAAAGGATCATGGGAGCCCGAAGTGTCCATCAGTTGTACCCTTCGAAATCCTTCATTCCGAAGGGCCCTTTGAAGTGGTTAGTTTTGAGCACTTTGGTTTGGAACGACCCTTCAATATGGCGGCCATGATTGTTTTCACTCCGAAGTGCCCTTCGGAGGGCGATTTATCCCGTTTGGAACGCACCGTAAGATTCAGCAGAGGTATGTTGATCGTTTCATTTCAGTTAACTAGCTAAGTAAAGGTGTATCGTAAAATCGGTTGTTTAGACACTCGCTAACGTGAACAATGTAAACCAGCAGCTGCTGTTTAGACCAGAGTGTGTTATGATGCAATAGTGATCGATTATTATGTTTATTTAATAAAGAATCATTATTCACGTGGATACCATACCACATTAAGATATTAGATTCAGAAGCTCAGTGTAAAGCATAACATAATGTTTTGACTGATGGGACATGTGGTAAATAAATAGAATGAAAATATACTTTTTATTGAGAGCATGAAAGAGCTGTCACAGCAGAGCTTGTCTTGTGTGTAAAGTTGCATTCAACTGATGACGATGTGATAACATGAACACCTTAGAGACCATGTACATTTCATTTAAGTTTGTTTATGCTGCATATGCTATTTATTTCAGAACTGTGAGGCTGATGATGTATAAGTAGCTTCTGAGACACCCGTGACCCTACGGTTCCTACTTCATCATTTGTGGCCACAGCCATATCACCCTGCAGCCCAAGACTGGTCGCCCACTGAAGCTAAGCAGGGTTGAGCTGGTCAGTACCTGGATGGGAGACTCCTGGGGAAACTAGGTTGCTGTTGGAAGAGGTGTTAGTGAGGCCAGCAGGGGGCGCTCACCCTGTGGTCTGTGTGGGTCCTAATGCCCCAGTATAGTGACGGGGACACTATACTGTCAAAAGAGCACCGTCTTTCGGATGAGACGTTAAACCGAGGTCCTGACTCTCTGTGGTCATTAAAAATCCCATGACACTCATCGTGAAGAGTAGGGGTGTAATCCCGGTGTCCTGGCCAAATTCCCTCCACTGGCCCTTGTCAATCATGGCCTCCTAACAATCCCCTTCCACTGAATTGGCTCTCTCTCTCCTCTCCACCTGTAGCTGGTGTGTGGTGAGCGCACTGGCGTCGTTATCCTGTTGGCTGCCATCGCATCATCCAAGTGGATGCTGCACACTGGTGGTGGTTGAGGAGAGACCCCCCTACATGTTTGTAAAGCGCTTTGGGTGTACGGCAATACACAAGAAAGCGCTATATAAATGCCTCATTCATATTCAAAGCAGTTAACTCTTTTATTTATATATATATTTTTTTTTATACAAGAGATGCAGATACAGAAAGAGCAGGAAGCATGAGATAAAGTGATAAAATAACTGAATAAAGATTTCTGAATAATCTTTGTTGCATTCCTCTTTATGATCCGTCTTTGTCTGACCAGCAGAAATTCTAAACTATTACCAAGCAAACACAACTGCTTCTTACCAAAATCGTCTTGTGATGTAAAAATCTTTGAGATTACAATACACAACACAACATAAATTAAAGACTAACAATGGTTAATCACAGTAATATAATATAAAAATTAAATGAATGTTGATTACATTAAGAAATGTATACACAAAGGTGAAGTACATGAAAGAGATAAAGATTAATGTGAATGAAGATGTCTGTAACTGTCATCCAGACATTGTGCCAAAGTGTTGAAATCCTGAAAAATGCAATTAGTGTGTATTAATTGAAAACTGCATCTTGTTGCACAAATGGTGAGTACTAACACACTGTTATTCATACACTGAGTTCTGGTGAGGTCTATTCATCATTACATACAGCTATGATGGTGAGGGCAGGGTCAGTGCTCAGTGGGAGCTAGACTGGGCAGTGGTCACCCAGCGCTGCTGAATAAAAACAGAGCAATGAGCATAACTGCTTTCCTCATTTTGGCCAGACATTGAGGCTAACACAAGACAGCTGCATTTTTGGCAACACATTGTTCACGTTAGTGAGTGTCTAAACGACCGATTTTACTTCCAAGTTTTAAGTAAACATGCAACAATAAAACGATATACCTTTACTTAGCTAGTTAACTGAAATGAAACGATCAACATACCTCTGCTGAATCTTAACTTGAACGGTGGTCTCGCGCCGATGACGTCAGCATCCAGGTAGGCACGCCCACAGCGGGTTATGATTGGTCGATTGACAGGATCAAATCTGATTGGCTAAAGAGTACGACTGAAACGTGTGGGAGGAGTTTGCTGCCAGAAAAGTCTCAAAAATACACACACAAATCCAAGGCGATTCATATTCACAGTCCATGATAAACAAGTGAATTTTAAACATTCAAAAAAAAAAATTGCACAGTTGTACATCTGTGAATTGTGTTTTGCATATGTGAAACGTATTTTATGAATATATATATTCTTATTTTGTCAATGTGAATTGGTTTTTGTGAATATATATATTTTTTCTGTGCACGTGAATTATTTTTCATGCATGTGAATTGGGTTACGCATGTGTGCATCACGTCTTTTACATGAATTATTATTCAGATCATTTTGACTCCATAGTTTTTCGCCTACCATATTACATGAAAGTAGGTTTATTTGGACGCAGAGCTGGGGTCTCCAAAAACAACTCATACTGCTGGAGCTCCGCCTAGTGGCTGAAAGTAATAATATCTTTATATGGCAGAAATACTAAATAGCATGCAGTTTTTTTAAATTTCTACTAATCAGGTTGTCTGCTTTTAAATAATTTAAACTGCTTTGGGCATGTATCTGAAATGCCAAACCTTCTTTTCCAAGCATCCTTAATTATTTCCTTCACAGTTTGTAAACCCATCAGATCAAGCCACAGATAAGAAACAAGTGAGACGACATCAGGTTTCACTTTGATTCACAATATGAGCTGCAGTATTTGAATTATATTGTCTTATAACGTTATACATGTGGATATGGAGCCATTTCAGTCTCATTAGTAATTCACGCAAAAGACACGATGCACCCATGCTTAACCAAATTCACATGCATTCCTATTTCACATGCACGAAGAAAAACTATATATTCACAAATCTATATTTGAACCACAGTTCAAGTCACGGTTCAACAGAGGTATGTGCAGCTGATTGTTTCGTTTCAGTTAGCCTAGTAAAGGCGTATTGTTTTTTAATGTTTACTTAAGTTTAAGAAGTTAAAGCGGTCGCATAGACACACTTGCTAAAGCGGCAGCGATAGATAGACCTAGCTTCCACTTCGCACTGGCCCTGCGCTCTTTATGATGACTAGACCCCACTAATAATGGGATGTTTGTACTCACCATTTGTGCAAGGGATGCAGTGTTCAGTTAATACATATTGTTTTCTTTGCATATTTTTAGGATTTAAACACTTTGCCACGACATCTGGATGACAGTTACAGACGTCTTCATTCACATTAATCTTTGTCTTTTATGTACTTTATATTTCTTATTGTATTCGTGTATTCGTTGTTATGTGTATTCATGGTTCCTTGTCTGAATCTCTTGTAAAAGAAGAGGAGTAAACATGACAAGGTATTAGCTGCTTTGAATATCAGACCAAAATCTGGCATGTCCTGACAGATATATATACATAATCTTTAACTTTTCACATAATTGCATTACACTGATACATGTATTTATCATTTGGCCATGAAATTTACTTTTAAAGAAACCTAAAAGTCTCTAAATGGGACGCTATACAAGCCTTCTGTGTAACAGCGATCCCCCTAGTTTAATGGCCTTTGACTGAACTTCTAGCACAGCTTCAAACTGGTATTGAATCTTAGAAATATGAGAGAAACATATAATATTTAGCTCTACTGCATTTGTACTCCTTCATAATTGTCAATTCATATATTTCATGTTCCAGGCATGTTACAATGTACATTTTATTCCCAAAGCATTCAGAAAACTTCAAAATAATAAAACTTATACAGCAACTGTAACATCCGACTTGTTTTGAATGTTTTATTTCTGCCACGAAACCAGAACAATAACAGGAACATTTAACAATGCATAACAAGGCTTTACACCTTGAACACTTACAAAGTCATTGGTAATTTTCTAAAGTAAATGTAGTATTAATGCATGACTTCAAAAATCTGTTGAAACTATCAAAATGGATGGGTTTTGAAAGAGTTAAAAATCCAAATAAATCTTGTAGATTCATATCATCTTATAACTTGTAGTAAAGGGATGAAGTAGGAACAGCAGGGTCACGGGTGTCTCAGCAGCTATCAGCCTCAAAATTCTGAAATAAATAGTTATCTGCAGCATAAACAAACTTAAATGAAATGTGCATTGTCTCCAATGTGTGCATGTTATCACATACAGCAGCAGCAGCTGCATCCATGTCATCGCAGGACAAGCTCTGCTGTGACAGCTCTTTCATAACCTCAATAAACAAAAACAGACCACAAACTGTATTTTCATAATCTTATATTTCATTGCAACATGTCTCATCAGTCAAAACCCTATTTTATGCTTTAGATTTAGTTTATGAATGTAATATATTAGCCTAATGCTGCATTCACGTGCTATCAGAATTATCTTAAATTATCTTAAATACGAGTTTCCTAGTCGGAAGTTGGTCATATAAGGCCTCTCTAAGGACCTTCATGTCCAATTTCCGACTAGGAAGCTGGTATTTATGATAATTCCGATAGCACGTGAATGCAGCATAATATGGGATGGTATCCAGGTGAATAATGATTCTGTATTAAATAATAATCGATCAATATTACATCATAATACGCTCTGGACTAAACAGCAGCAGCTGACTTACATTGGTTACATTAGCGAGTGTGTTTACACGACCACTTTAACTTCTTAAGCTTAAGTAAACATTTAAAAAAATAAAACAATACACCTTTACTACGTTCAACTGCACATACCTCTGTTGAAGCGTGACTTGAACGGTGGTCTCACGCTGATGACGCAACATCCAGGTAAGCACGCCCAGGGCAGGTTATGATTGGTCGATTGAGAGGCTCAAATCTGATTGGCTAAAGAGTACGAGTGACTCGTGTGGGAGGAGTTCGCTGCCAGGAAATTCTCAAAAATACACACACAAATCCAAAGCGATTCACATTCACAGTCCAGGATGAACTCGTAAATTTTAAATATTCAAAACTTTTTGTGCACAGTTGTACATCTGTGAATTGTGTTTTGCATTTGTGAAACGTTATTTATGAATATATATTTTTATTTTGTTCAATTATTTTGAATTTGGTTACGCATGTGTGCATCGTGTCTTTTGCGTGAATTATTAATGAGACTGAATTGGCTCCATAAAAAAACAGTATGTGAGCAGAGTAAGACGTTTTTGTGAAGTAATTGTAATTCAGTATTTTTTTTTTCTGTCTTGCATCAGATCACATACGATCTCTTGTAAAGGTTCTCTCTCTCTCAGCTTTTCCTTTCCTATTTTTCCAAACTGTAATCCATAATTCATTTGCACATAGTATCTTCTCTTTCTGCGGTCCATCGTGACATATTTTAAAAGCTCAGAATCAAATTTTGACCAATTCTGTCAGAAAGCCGCTAGAATTAACAGGGAACTTGAACTCGAAGCAAAGAAAAGAAGAAAAGAAAACAAAAAGTAGTTTCCTCAAACTAGCACATGGCAAGAGATACTAAAAGCACACAAACACTTGGAGCCCTGCTCTTAATTCAGATTGTATAGTTCTCCTAGTTTCACATTGAAATGTCAGGCATGAGTGCATGAATCTTTGTTCAATATTTTCAAATTCTGTACAAGAACATTTTTTTTGCTGTACCATGTCAACTGTAGATGCAGATAATTTAGCATGAATTAGAGGTTAGTAATCTAACTTAAAGGGTTAGTTCACCCAAAATATTATTATGAAAAATCTTGTTCCAATCTTGTTAAATTTTGGAACACTAATGAAGATCCTTTTTAATTAAATCTGACAGCTATACCTTATTGGACCTTGAAATGGTAGTTGCATAGGCTGTCAATGGAGGGACAGAAAGCACAGATATTTCATTAAAAGTACTCTTCATTTGTGTTCCAAAGATGAATGAAAATCTTATGGATTTGGAACGGTATGAGGGTGAGTAACTGATGACAGAATTCACATTTTTGGGTGAACGGTCCTTTTAAATAATTTTGTGTTCTCCTATAGGAAAATGTTGTCAACACTGGAACATTTCACTTGACTATTGACTGTAAGTCTATATCAATTGAAAGTGACGTGGCCAAGTATGGTAACCCATTGTCATTTATCCCATCCAAAGTGCACACACACACCGTTAACAGGCATTTATGCTGCGGCACCCGGGGAGCAGCTCGGGGTTCGGTGCCTTGCTCAAGGGTCTCACCTCAGTCGAGGTATTGAAGGTGGAAGAGAGCTCTGTACATTCACTCCCCCCACCTACAATTCCTGCCGGACCTGAGACTTGAACTCGCAACCTTTGGGTTACGAGTCCAACTCTCTAACCATTAGGCCAAAAAAAATATGTTTCACAGTGAAGTTTATCTTTGTGACCACTATTTGGTGCAACACCAATATTGTACAAGTACCTGGTCATGTTTTCTTTTTTCTGCCTGTTGCTGTTTAAAACTAAAAAGTGTTCCACAATACAAGCATTTTCAATGGTGCTTTACACATTAAATTAATTGATGTCACAATATTTTTGTCTTCACCAGTTTAAGGCAAACAAAAGCTACTGAACGCACTTTTAAGAATGTTTACATGAGGTAAAAATAAACCATGTTCAATTTGTATATATTGTGCTGGATTTATTTGCTACTAAACCCAGGTGAAAAACAAGTGCACTTCCATAATGTACTTAAAGTGCTCTATTTTCACGCACTAATTTTGTAATTAATACACTAAAAATTATTCTTTAGTAATTAAGATTAACTTAAGATCACTTTTAACATACTATCTCTGTATTAAAAATATATATTATTTATTTACCACTTGTAGTACACTTGAGTGTTCTAGTGTATGAAAAATGGTTAAAGTGCATTTTAGTTCATATTCATGGTGTCTCAAAATAGCACAGTTGAGTACACTCTTACACGTTTATCTTTAGAAGTTCTAAAGTATCATTTTTAGTATATTAAATACAAAATTAGTGCATGAAAACAGAGCACTTTAAGTACATTATGGAAGTGCACTTGTTTTCCACCTGGGAAGATAGGCCTATGCTACAAATTTTTAGAAATTTCTGCATTACGGATTGTCCATTTATGGTACAGAAGATAATGTAAATCTACAGAATTTTCCGTTTTAATGTTGAAGGAAATGTCCATAAATTTAACAGAAAATGTCCTGGTAATTTTCTGCCAGTACATTATCCATTTTTTTACAGAATTTTTTATTTTTTTTTTACAATGTAATTGATGAACTTTAGTTATTGAACTGACCTGAATCAACACTGAACTGAGTTGAATAATGACACTGCTGTCGTTTTTAAACGAATCTGAATTTGTGTCATATTCGACAAAGTTTGCATTATTGAGTCTGTTACTTCCCTGTTTATTAAAACAATCTGGATTTTATAGTAATAAATGAGCTCAGACAGGCTGAAAGAACAACGCACATCGTGAACGTAATTGGCACATTTCTTTATTTTGAAAACAGACATGAAACCATTTTCCACGATTTTACTCCTTAGATTCAAACTCACTTGAACAGAAAGGCTGGCGCGTTTTCTTTTTGTTGGATTTTCTCGATTTTTAACATCAGTGCAGCAATATCTCCAATTAAACGCTCATAACAACACCAAGGACATTAAAATAAGCCACATGTATTAGTTGGGTGTGTGTGAGAAGGTTCTGGTCTCTGGAGGAAGGATTCTCTGGACGGAGCCGCACAGATGGAGGCTTGTGTCCGTCTGTGATCGATCCGCACTGGAAAACTCCCTCCACATGTCAGAAAATCATTGCCACACCAGAGAAGAGAGGACAAACATAAAAAACAGACCGTCTTCATCATCAAGAGCAGTCTGTCGGTTATTTAGGAATTTACATTTCACTGGTCGTCTGTTAAACGTTCTCGTCTGAAACGGCCTCCTCTGCTGGTTTGGAGTCTTCCACGGTCTCTGCAAACACCACAAGAAACAGCTTCAGTTCCTGACACACTTACAGACCGCTGATGGACCGCCAGATAATATCCATTACTGAAACACTCCGCAAACCACAGCTCTCCACCGGAAATGGATTAATGACTCTCAATGTCAGATAAATGGATGACCGCTTGGATTTTCTGTCAAATTTCTTTCAGTTTTTATATACATATGTTTATTGTACCATTGCTGCTAACTCAACTACACCCTCATAACACATCCGGGTCTGTTTTGACCCAGAAGAGATGTGTAAATTTTGTTCCCTTGACATTTTTTGGAAATTTTGATGTATGTATGATATATCCAAAATGACCCGAACACAAAACATTTGACATTTTGTTTAAAATGTGTTCCTTTACTATGAACTTTACTATGAAAGGAAATATTAGAAACTTTTTTAACAGTGTTTTGTGTTCGGGTCATTTTGACCCGGGTATGTATAGAGAACCATTGAGTGTCAAAAATACTTTTTGTAAAATTATCTATTAAGATATATTAGTGCCAAAAAACTATTATAAAATACAATTGGCCTTTTCCCCATATCTTACACACTTTTGGAAAATTTTGTTGATGAACATGAATATGTACATCTATTGACGAACCATCGCAACATGGTTGATCACTTTTTTTTATCTGAAAGTGAAAGTTTATACAAAGAGTAAAATTAGTTTATTTTGACTGAAAACCTTTCAGAATATTATGTGACTCTGCAGCACAAAAGCAGTCATAAGTAGCACAGGTATATTTGTAGCAATAGCCAACAATACATTGTATGGGTCAAAATTATCCATTTTTCTTTTATGCCAAAAATCATTAGCATATTAAGATTAAAGATAATGTTCCATGAAGATATTTTATAAATGTCCTACCTTAAAT
This sequence comes from Spinibarbus caldwelli, assembly GCA_039654775.1. NCBI lineage: Eukaryota > Metazoa > Chordata > Actinopteri > Cypriniformes > Cyprinidae > Spinibarbus > Spinibarbus caldwelli. Next base: position 416,105 of record CM077252.1, read on the forward strand.
ATATCAAAATTTAATTTTTGATTAGTAATATGCATTGCTAAGAACTTCATTTGGACAACTTTAAAGGAGATTTTCTCAAAATTTAGATTTTTTTGCACCCTCAGATTCCAGATTTTCAAATAGTTGTATCTCAGCCAAATATTGTCCTATCCTAACAAACCATACATCAATGGAAAGATTATTTATTCAGATTTCAGATCTGTATAAATCTCAATTTCAAAAAATTGACACTTATGACTGGTTTTGTGCTCCAGAGTCACATATTTGTTGTTCTATTAGAAATAAATATGTAGGTTTCATGAATTTGCACGGTTTTTGAGAAACCATGAGTTATAAATTTAAAGGAATTTCACTAAATTCCATTCATTCCAGTGTTAATACTAGTAAAACTGTGGTTAATACTTCTCAGATTATATGTTCTTATAAATGTCATACATTGATATATTCAGATAGAATTTCTCATCAGTATGATGGTGTGGTTCATGTGTAATTTTAAAGAATTTCAAAGGTTCTTCATACTCTAAAACCTTTGTTCCTCAGTTTGTTAAAAATTTAGTTTCAACCAAGAAAAAATGGTTCTTTTAAGAACTGTTGAAAGGTTCTTTATGGGCATTGATGGTTCCACGAAGAACCTCTAAGGTTCTTTATAGTGGAAAAAGGTTCTTTAGATTTTTAAATGTTCTTCACACTAAGAAAAGTGTTGACTGAAAGGTTCTTTGAGGAACCATAAATGTTTCTTCTATGGCATTACGCTCTTAAAATTAAAGGTTCCAAAAGGGAGTTTTCCCAGCAATTCCACAGAAGAACCCTTTTGGTTTACCAAACAACCTTTGAGTGAACAGTTTTTAAAAGAAACTTGGTGTGAAGAACGTTATATATCTGCTATAAAGGACCTTTTGTGGAATGGAAAGTTTCCATGGATGCTCAAGGTTCTTCATGGAACCACAGATGCCAAAAAAGAAGGTTTATCTTGAGGAGAGTATGGCCTTCATGTTCATGCTTCACGTGTTGTTTGGTCAGAATAACTCTCCACACTCACACTGATGATCTCAGTGCTCAAGCTGAGTGTCTGTGTTTTTCTGACGCACCTTTTTTGTCTATTTGGTCTGTCTCCTGGCTCTCGGCGGCGTCAGGCACATCGGCTTGTTTGGCTTCCTCCTTCTCCTCCTCTTTCTTCTCCTCCTCCTGTGCGTTTACATCGTGGGCGGGGTTCTCGGCCACCATGTTCTCCGCCTCTTTTGGCTTCTCCGCCACCTGCAGCTGCTCCTGCGCCTCTTCTTTAGTGGGCGTGTCCGATGGGGCGGAGTCAGCAGCTGCCGTGGGCGGGGCTTCAGCGGTAGGCGAGTTGAGCTGCTCGGCCGGTTTGCTCTCTTCTGCTGTTTCCGTGGAAATCTCAGCCGGTTTCTCCTCGGACGGAGAGACTCGCTCCTTCTTCTCCTCGGCCTCAGCAGACTCGTCCGGAGCGGCGTCGTTCTCCTCGTCTTTCTCTCCGTCCTTCATCTTTTTCCGGGTGATGTGTCCGCGGAAGCTGGCCTGGATCTTGGTGGCGGCCTTGTGGGCGTTCTCCTCGGGTTTGGTTCCATCCTGCTTGATCTCCTGATCGGCCTCTTCATTCTTCTCAACCTGAGACCAGAAACACAAGACCATCAGTAACTCCTCAAACACTAACGTACGTCAAGTGTCTGTGACTTTGAACCAGACGTCTTATTACTTATACAGATAATTCAACTAACAAGATTCTCTTTAAACTGATGCTCCACCTAGATACTAGTAAAATGGATAGTTCATGGAATAAAAAATAACAAAAGTTGGTTGCAACTTTTTATCTTACAAGGTGGACTATGTTTTTGACTTTATATCTTGCAATTCTGAGTTTATATGAGCAGTTCTGACTTCTATTTTCAGAATTGCGAGAACAAACTCAGAATTTTGAGATTAGAAAGTTGCAATTACAACAAGCTTCCATAGTTATCTCTATTTCAACTTAAAGTGATAGTTCACCCAAAAATGAAAACTCTTGTCATCATTTACTCACCCTCAAGTTATTCCAAACTTGTATGAGTTTCTTTCTTCTGTTGAGCACAAAAGAAGATATTTTGAAGAATGTGGGGAACCAAACAATTTCTGGTCCGCATTGACTTCTTAGATATTTTTTTCTCCATACTATGGAACTCAATGGAGACCAGCAACTTGAGGGTGAGTAAATCACAACAGAATTTTCATTTTGGGTGAACTATCCCTTTAAGCTGAAATAGAGATAGGGTAAATGTACCCATTAAGCACACTTCCATTTTTGAGATCAGATTATAAAAAGAAAAAATAATTTATTATCCAACTTGATGTCTTAACATTATGTTTGTTACTATATACCTCCTATAATTTCAAGTCAGTCAGATCATTGCACACTGAGATATGAGTCTCCATGTGTTCACGCTGTCTGACGGACATTTAGAAAGCTGTCTAAAAACTTTCACCAAAAGAGGAGCCCCTTAAATGTGTGTTTTTTAGATGTTTAAGCCTTTATTTTGGGTAAGTTTCACTACTTATTGTAAAATAAGATTTATGCATATTATAACCTGGATGTGGGAAATAATTACATTAGATCCAAAAGAGTTTTAGCAACATAGCACAGATGCTACAGAACACAGTTAGCTGACTAGCTGTATAAGATTGTGTGCTACGCTAATATATTACTTCACAGGCATTACTGGCTTGTACTTTTACATCCATAATATTATAAATTTACAGTTTATTGCTGGTCTGTGGTTTTACAGTGCTGTAATTTTTAAAGATTTCATATAACTATGAAAATCACACAGCTTCAGTGTGACATGAAAGTGAAAAGTCGTGACGTATTGTCAAGTATGGTGACCCATACTCGAAATTGGTGCTCTGCATTTAACCCATCCAAGTGCACACACACAGCAGTGAATAGTGAACAAACGCACACACACACCGTGAACACACACCCGGAGCAGTGGGCAGCCATTGCTCCAGCGCCCGGGGAGCAATTGGGGGTTCGGTGCCTTGCTCAAGGGCACCTCAGTCATGGTATCGAAGGCAGAGAGAGTGCTGTTCATTCACAATCCCCACCTTCAATTCCTGCCGGTGTGAGAATCGAACCGGCAACCTTCAGGTTACAAGCCCAACTCCCTAACCATTAGGCCACGACTTCCCCCGAACACCAATAAGAAAAAGTATAATCTCATAGATATTGTTAATAATAGTTGTTCATATTAAAATATGTATGAACTTAATACATGACCTAGACTATTTATTTAGCAAAATCCCCATTTTAATAAATATTACATGAAATGTATTAAAAATTGTTGCTGCTCCAATTAAGCTCAGTGTGCTCTCTTTAAGCTCTTCCACACTGAACACCTGTGTAAATACTTCATAAACAGACTTTAAATATTAACTGATGGTTGTCACTTTAAGTTAAGTTAATCGATTTTCTATGGATTCTGTCGACTCAAATCTACAGACTGACTCTGATCTTTGCCAACCAGCATCAACTTCTCCAGAATGTAAATCTGTGGAAAATCATGTCGTGTATTCCAGCGACTTAAGAGACTATAGATAAGTTGACATCCATTTAAAAAGAGGTTTATAATGAGGCTAGTTTCTGTGTTCATCCCCATGAATGAAATATTTTATTGGTTTGTTTTATCTGATTTTTGAATGTGTTACTTCGCTGAACGTGGACTAGTCTAGATGTTGCAGTGTGCTTAGATGACGCTTCATTATGAATATATAACTGATCAACTTGAATGCCTTGTTGCTTGATTTCAGTGTTCTTTTTTTTTGTGTGTGATTGACTTTGTACCTTCAAAAATATATATTTGTACAATTATTCTTTAACAATTTTCTTTAAAATAAACAAGAGTTTTTATAAAACATGATGTGAGCTTAATGAGAACAGGGGTGTGCTTAAAGAACACAAAAATGTACCCATTAAGCACAGCCAGACTTTCTGAATTTAATTATGTATATCTTAATTGAAATGCTTTTGTCATTTAAAGTAAAATTAAATTTTTTTGTGTGAGAGACTAATATTTTATTTTAACATAACTTTTTGTACTGAAACCAATATCTTGTGTACTAAAAATGTCTCAATGTAGATTTTGGTGAACATAATAGGTACGTTTACCATAACTATGGAAGCTTGTTGTAATTGCAACTTTCTAATCTCAAAATTCTGAGTTTGTTCTCGCAATTCTGAGAATAGAAATCAGAACTGCTCATATAACCTCAGAATTGCAAGATATAAAGTCAAAAACATAGTCCACCTATGGAAGATAAAAAAGTTGCAAACACTTTTTGTTATTTTTTTATTCCATGAAACAGGCTTCCATAGAAATCTGACCATTCGAACTAAGCTTCTGCAGAAACAACTGGACACACGGATCCAGAGCAACTGATCAGCTACATTTACATTCAAGCATTTTGCAGATAATTTATCCAAAGCAACTTACAATAGAGTAGCAATTCATCAGAGCCAACAATATTCACATACAGCGCCACGTTTATCAGAAAGCTTGATTAGTATGAGTGAAATGCAGAGAAGAGAGAGGAGAGGAGATATTTACGCTTTGTTTGCGAGAGCATTCGTTCTAATGCTACAAACCCCCAGCGAGCGACCGAAGGAAAGTAACTTCCCATCAGGCATCTGGACGTACGATCACCATGCTTTAACTGAATGAGCATTAGAGCTTTCAGACTGAGAGTGTTTAATGAATCTGGATCTAGAGCTCAGAAGGACATTCATCCGCTGCAGTCCCACGATTACAAGCGTCTCATCTTCACTAACCAGAGCACAAGTGGGAAAACTCTCCGTCTCTGTCTTTAATTAGTTTCTAAAAACTTGATTCTGAGGAGGTGAATGTTCATTTTTGATATGGCTGTAATTATAATCACAGATGGATCTTGAGACATTTATCTGTGATGGACAGACACGCACTGAATCAGACGCATGAGAACTGAATGAGATGTGATTAAAGCCATCAGCGCTGGAGCTCAGGCTGAGGTCAGGTCTCTCAGGATCACACACACATCTGACGTCTCTTCTGCTCTGGACCAGCATCAAATATAATTAAAATTGTTCATATCAGGGAAAAATATCAGCATAACATGGCAAAGCTAAAAGCAAAGCACCTGTCAGCATAAGAAAGAGTGACGTCTGACCAGAGAATCAGGGAGAAAGACTCAATATTTACCTTATCCACCAGCGTCCAGGGAGGCTTTTGTCCACCGAGGGCCTTTTAATTTAATACTGAAATGAGTCTAATGAAATAGCAAGCATAAAATGAAAAAAATAAAAAATAAAAAAAACTGTTAAAAGTGACATATCATGCATGACAAATACATTCATATAACAAACTTAAAAGTACTTTGAAACAGATGAAAATTAAATCATAAATACAAAATTAAAATCTAGTGAATGCAATGACAATGCAAGATGAAGGCAATTTCATTTGGAAACACTTTTTCATTTACACATGCAATCTGCAAATGGACTGCAGAAAACGCTGTAATTTCTGCATATGCATGAGGATTTATTCTGCTGCGGTCCTGCCGTTTGAGCGGCAGTTTATACATCATCTGTTCTGATATTTAACCTCATAACCTGTGGATGCAACTGTATTGCAATCAATATCCCTCAATAAACACATCTCCAGCTGTCAGACCCACTGATATTTGACCCGTCCAGATGATGAGCCATCATTCATCTGCATCTGTGTGTGTTTTCAGGGTTTATCATGTG
>CM077252.1:424371-431871 GCA_039654775.1 Spinibarbus caldwelli
TGTTCTCTCTCTCTCACACACCGGCTGTATCAACAGCTGATGATTCTGATGCTTAAACTCATCACAGTTGAGCCTCAGTCACACTGTCTGTCTGTCTGCGCTGCCACTGCCAACAATGAGAATAATCCCACCCTATAACCCCCCCCCTCACTCTCTCTCTCTCTCTCTCTCTCTCTCTCTCTCACACACACACACACACACGCGCTGATGAACCCGTTGCGCCCGCGCACACACACACGCGCGCGGCCCCGCCCTGAACGCACTCAGTGTGAATGACGGAATAGCTGAGGGTCCTGCTGCTCAAGGGTTAACAGAGCTGTGTGATAATAACATTATTAGGCTGCCTGTGCTTTCAGAGCACCGTTCGCATGGAAACAGCTCCGAATCATTGGCCCCGGGTGTGGACGGGCTCCTCTCTGGGCTCCTTCTCTCCGGCTGACCGGCCGGTTCCTCCGGGACTCTTTCTGACCATCTCCATCAGAGCTGCACGTTAAAACACCTTCTTGTTATTCTGCATCTGTGAAGGTCAAACCACCCACATGTTCAAACACTGTGCTTTCCCTCACAGCAACATCTCAAACACACACACACACACACGCATAAATCACATTTATTTATATAGCGCTTCACACTGAATTGTTTCAAAGCAGCTTCACAGCACTAAACAGAGGAACAGTGTTTTAAATGCATCAATTACAGAAGACAGAAATTCTCATTAGCAGAGAACTCAATGGCAGAATCAATCAGGAACGTTCAATGTCGTCTGGTTCACGGTGATTCTTCGTTTGGTTTCACTGGAATCACTGCTGTATTTCTGCAAGAGGTCTCCACATGCATCTAAAGACACGTTCTGGTCACTTAAATATCTGACACAAACTGGCATCAGTACAAGAGGTCAGAGGTCAGCATCCTGAATTCTGATTGTTGACGGCACGATCGCTGATGCTTTGAAGAATCATTCCAAACCACTCTGACTCTCCATCTTCTGTGGAACATGAAAGCTGATATTCTGAGAAGAGTCTCAGTGTTTTTGTCCCTGCACTGATAGTCAGTGGGGTCCAATGTTGTTTGGTTCCCAGTGTTCAAAAATATCCTTTGTGTTCCGCTGAAGAAAGAAGCGGCTTGACTCAGATATCCGTCAAAATAAAGGCAATCATAACTTTAGTTTCATGCCAACTTTATGAACTCCATGAGGACATAACACAGTGATGTATAGCTAAACATGATAAAGCCAACATATCTACTTTATAATGATATAAATATTGATGGATCTCGCGGTGGAACAGGAAAAGTTTACAGTAGGAAACCAAGACTAAAAAGACTATCATTAGTGGAGCTGCAGGCGTGACCCGTGTGTTTCTGATGGAGCCCGGTCTCATGAAAATGCATATTAATGGCATGATTTTTGTATTTGTATTTTGTAATTTTTTGTATTTTGCACATATTTATACACATAAACTGGCATGCATACGATATGCACGTGTTTGACATGCATATAATACATAGTTTTTGCATGCATATGATACGCATTTTGGCATACATATAATACACACCTAACCCACACCCCTAAAACTAACCATTGCGAATCATATGCATGCCAAAGTCAATTTCTGCATATAAACAGTACACCAAATAGAAACATAAAATCATGCCATTGAAATGCACTTTCATGAGATCAGATTATTCTGATGACACGACAGGCTGGAAAACTGTCTCCCATCTTCTCCTGCTCTCCAAACACAACCAGACTCAGAGTTCAGCACGAGCGGTCAGTCGCTCTACTACTCCACATCCACTTCACAGTCACACACTCTTTCTCTGTTTGAGACCCACCGCTGAGGAAAGACCTGGAAACCTGTCTGGACATCAGAACAGAAACAGACAACAGCAAAGGCAGAGATTTAGGCTTTGAAACTCTTCCAGCTCACCAATCACAGTAGAGTCAAACAGAAGAGTTTTGTTCTGTTCGGATGTGAGATGAAGCTCCTGCGGTTTCCTACATGAGAGAAGAGCATGGATTAGTTTAGGAGAGGAAACGCTCATGTATCACAGTCATAAATCTAATAATCCATAACAAAGACTACGTACATGACATTTATGCAGAGTTGCTTATACAGGCAGCAGCTCCAATGACTTTACAAAGAAAAGTGACTGTGAAATGAAAACATATGGAAAACGTGAAATAAATAACACACAACAGAGCATGTGTGTCCTCATGAATATTCATGAGCAGTGTGTGACGTGATGAAGATCTCTGTGCACTCAGATTTGTGTGTGATTGATGGTGTTTGTTATACAGGTGTAAAAGTGTCTCAGTAATCAGTGCGACGGATCGTGAAAGATTCTTTCCTCTGAGACTGTAGTGCATTTGCATTTTGCTGATTCGGATCTTGTGTGTGTGTGTGTGTGTGTGTGTGTGTGCGTGTGTGTGTGTGTGTGTGTGAATACCTTCAGTCTGCATCAGAAACCCTAAACGAACTGCACCTCCACCCCCGACCAGGCCGGCAACTGTTGCCAAGGCAACCACACGGAAACAGCATCCTCTGACTCCAGCTGACGGAGATACTCCATCCATCTCTCCCTCTAATGTGTGTGTGTGTGTGTGTGTGTGTGTTCACAAGACCCCACGGACACGCCGCTGATGCTCCGTCTCCATGGCAACAGGCCAGAGCGACATCCAGAGCGGATGACTAACACACACACACACACACACACACACAGGGCTGTAATATATTTGTCAAAGCATCAAAAAACCTCCTCAGAACGGCTTCACATCCACTGAAGATCCTGGAGGATCATGATGCTGTTCAGGAAAATGTCTTGAGAAGAATCATAACTAATAATGAACCATTCATTAAAGACATCAGCCAATGAAAATAAAACCATTAGCAGCATTCCTTTGATCGTCATCGTATTTCATGTGAATGGAAAAGGCAAAATCATGCCAATAAATGGTGCGAGTGACATGATGACTATAACATTCATCTCAAAACACACACAAAATGAGCTCACTTTCCCTCTAAACAAAAACTATGGATGGAGATTGAGGAGATCAGACTTGTACTGTATGTTTAACTTAAATGCTCTTTATTTATATTTTGTTCATTTTGTTAATACTACAATATATTTGACCTTAAACATTAGAAAAAAACATTAGTACAAGCACAACAACTCAACCCTGTTTGGCGACTTACAAACATCTGCATTCAGAGCCATTATAGAGAATCAACCTGCTGCTGTACAGCGCACGGAAATAAATGATGTCGATCATATTTCAGCATTAACTGAAAGCTTTCTGGTTAATTAAACAGCTGAAATCAGCAGCGTCACCGTCAGTAATAAAGCCTCCAACTGGAATGAAGAAAATCCCAGAGGAAGCAAACGGAGACAGACTTCAGAGGCTAATGTTGCTCTATGATGGTTGTTACAGGAGACACGGATCAAAGATAATGTTAAAATTCATAATGTTAAAGTTATATTTCATATTTATCTAAAAAACAGGATCTGTACAAAGATCTTCATCAGAGTAACAACCAGAGACACATGCGGGACCTCAGCCAATCAGAACGCCTGAATCTCTCCAGAGAGTGATCATGTGACCGTCTGAGTCAGCGCTGTATGCAGATTCACTGCTGTCCAATCAGATCGTCTTCTGGCTGGTTGCCGCTCTGCTTTATAGCTATTTAATTCATAGATTACAGTAACAGTCCATCATTTTCTATCATAAATAATCAAAATTACCCACTCAAACAGGAAATCTCTTCAGCACAATGACATCTTTAGCAAACTTTATCCATGCAGAAAACACCTGCACGCACACACACACACACACACTCATTCTCACACACACTCACACTCACTCACACACACACACACTCTCTCTCTCACACACACACACACACACACTCACACATACTCTCATTCTCACACACTCTCACACACACACTCTCTCACACACACACTCTCACACTCACACACTCAGGAGTTGTTCGTCTAACACTGTGACTCGGTGAAGGTGTGTTCATGCGGTTTTTCCTGCATCATGTAGTCGTCCTCATATTCAAAATCCTGAAATAAACACTACAGTCAGTTCATTTCTATAGTGCTTTATACAGATGATTTAAAAGCAGCTTCACTAAAATAAAGAGGAAAATAAAATTTTTAATGTTGCAAAATTCATAACTTATGAAACTAACAGCTCTACAGAAGACAACAGTGCACAACAGTCAGTTCCAGAAGTAAAAACTCCATTCTTTTTCTCTACAGGGAAGCTGAATTTGAGTCAATGAGGTTGTTAATAAATTCTGTACGCTTCTATTGAACCCATCTGTTTCCCATGATGCTTCACAGAAAAACTCCACCAATCAGAGTAGCAGCAAACAAGCTCCGCCCACTCCCACAAATTAATCAAGACTCTCTCAAATTCCTTAAATAATAACTTTAGTTCTCTGTCATTTTTAATCAAATTCTGTTATTCACAATGCTTCACTGGTTTGTAGTTCTTTCCCTCACTAAAGCTGTTAAGTTCACAATCGAGTATCTTTTTATTGATTTTCATTTACGTTTTCCTTCAAATCAAAGTTTTTGATGTTGTGATTCTCCTCGTGTCTGGTTGGTTTGGTTCATGGCTTATAATGCTTTAATGAAGACTTTTTTTTAAATCCCTATGAGAAAAATGAATGGGAAAAATACTTCCAGAACCAGCGCTGCATGTCATAATTCAGCTCAATTCAGTTCAGCGTTGATTCAAATCAGTTCAGTGTTGCTAAGCTAATCAGTTATGAACACGTCCAATTCAGTTTAAAGTCTAAATAAACTTTCCCAACGCACATAAACCAACACAGACGGAGGTTTACCTTTAAGTAGCAGCAGCACAGGGTGTGTTTCTGCTGCGTCTGTCCATAGAAATACTCATCACTGTGAACAGACACACAATCATCACTCACATCTGACATCACTCTGAACCGCTGGATTCCTGCACATCAGTTTCTTACCCAGTGACCTCCTCGATGGGCGAGTGATGGGCGGCGGGACTCTTCTCTGACACGGACCAGCACGGACACAGGATTCGACCCAGCAGCACCAGCATGATGATTCCTGACGGAACCAGAACAAACACCAGCAACACGCCGACATCCGTGAACATCAGCGACAGCCCTGGCACAAACACAGACCGCGTCAGAACTGAACCAGTAAAACTGAGATTATACTGCGTCTGGGTGAATCTTATGAGGAAATGTCCAGGTTGTGTTTCACCCCATTAAAAACAAAACCAGAATTTAATTTAAAAAATACTACTTTTTATTTTGGAAGCACTGTGTCATTATATTCATGACACCCTTTATTTATATAACACTTTACAAAATATTCATTGTTAAAGATACATAGTTCAGAGTTTGTTTCTTCATGGGAACACATTTGTTGAAATTTAGCATTACATCTTTTGTGAAGCCAAAAGCTGTTCGTAAGATAAAGTCCATAATAATTCTTCCTCCAGTGAAAAAGTCCATCTCCTGTTGTCTCTCGCATCAAAATCTAGTCACATATTTGTTTAGATGAGATCTAAACAAATCAGATGAGTCCAAACCAGATGAGTCCTCTGCACAATCTGACTTTGCTGCAGCCTAGAATTAAACTGCTGGTTTTGTCTGTCCAGAGAAGAACGACACACTATTTCCCTGTTTAATACTGTAAAGCTGCTTTGACACAATTTGCATTGTAAAAAGCGCTATATAAATAATGGTGACTTGACTTGACTTGAGAGCTGTTTTGGACTGTTTTGTCTTGTAAACAGTGCTTGATCTGTGCAGATTTCTCTCCTGATTCAGACCAGAACACTTTTTCACTGGAGGAAGCGTTATTATGGATTATAGACTTGTATTTTAGTCAAAAAATTATGGATTTGTTTCAGATTTTTGTGTTCTGAAGATGTTAACTGATGGACTGGGGTGGTGTGGATTACTTGTGGATTATTGTGATGTTTTTATCAGCTGTTTGGACTCTCATTCTGACGGCACCCATTCACTGCAGAGCATCCATTGCTGAGACACTAATGCAGAGACACATTTCTACAAATCTGATGAAGAAACAAACTCATCCTAATCTCAGATGAACTGAGGGTGAGTGCATATTCAACTATTGCTTTAAAGAAGCTTCACTTGAATAAACAGGAAAATTATTCAGTTCAGTTTAGTTCAATTTAGTTCAAATGCTTAATTCTTAAGAAAACAGCCACAATACTAAATGCCCAAAAAAACAGGCAGATTCGGGGGTGAAACGAGACCTGCGCATGTTCATAAGCTCGTATCAGGCGTGTCGGCTCACTCTTTGGTGTGACCGTGAGGACGGTCTGGGCCGGCTGTCCATGGACATCAGGAGGGTTGTGTATGGTGCAGGTGTATGTGCCGTTATCAGTGAGCGAGGCGTTTAGAAGCTGGATCGATGCGTCACCCCGTGACGGGCTGCCGACCCACTTCACACGACCCTTAAAATAATCCTCCTCCGGCAGGTACGCTTGAGACAAAAAGTGAAAGATCTGCGAAGAAACAGAGCATGGACTCAAAACCAACTTTTTTTTTTCATATTCTGCAGATGAACCTGTTATGAACCCTGCAGTGCTGATGAGAGACAAACGATTCACTGTGAAGTGTGATCAGAACCAGCAAATCACTGCCAGACAGTAATGCGTTATCTCTCTAAACACCTAAATTAAATACTAAAATACAAATATGACCCTGGAGCACAAAAGCAGTCATAAGTAGCACAGGTATATTTGTAGCAATAACCAACAATACATTGTATGGGTCAAAATTATCCATTTTACTTTTATGCCAAAAATCATTAGGATATTAAGATTAAAGATAATGTTCCATGAAGATATTTTGTAAATTTCCTACTGTAAATATATCAAAACTTAATTTTTGATTAGTAATATGCATTGCTAAGAACTTCATTTGGACAACTTTAAAGGTGATTTTTTCAATATTTAGATTTTTTTGCACCCTCAGATTCCAGATTTTCAAATAGTTGTATCTCAGCCAAATATTGTCCAATCCTAACAAACCATACATCAATGGAAAGATTATTTATTCAGCTTTCAGATTATGTAAAATCTCAATTTCACAAAATTGACCCTTATGACTGGTTTTGTGGACCAGGGTCACAAATGAGAATACGTGAAACATCAAGAGAGTAAAAAACTCATATATGTGAACATCGCAGTGCTATAAGATGTGGGGACATGAGCAACCCAGTAGCAGAACACTTTAAAGAATATTCACATTCTATTTGTGAGTTTTTTTACTTTGGAAGTTCATTCAGTAGGTCAGGGAGGTGATATTGTGAAACGTAAACCTAGGGAGACGTTTTGGATTTTTAATTAGATACACTATTTCCCAGAGGTCTCAATCAAGAAATTGATTATGGTATGTTTTACTGATACTCTGTTTTTCCCTTGGTTTTTTTTCCCCTCCTCAAACTTCTTTGGAAGCCACTCCCCTA
>CM077252.1:436871-447199 GCA_039654775.1 Spinibarbus caldwelli
ATCATCATCATCATCATGTGCAATAGCAGCATAAAATGAGATGAAGAGAGCTACAGGACAGCAAATAGAGATATATATAGCCATAGCAACCAAGGTCTGCCGGTTACCAGGTAGAGCCTGAAGCTTGATGAACAGCAGGACTAACGAGATGAAGGCACATCAACTCCAGAAAACTCTCAAAATCACATCAACCTGTTTGATTAGTAGCTGCTGGTGCAATTGCTGACAGTCTTGCTGGAGTGTGTGTGTGTTTGTGTGTGTGTGTGTGTGTGCGTGCGTGTATGTGTGTGTCTGTGTGTGTCTGTGTGAGTGTGCATGTTTTTGTGACATATGAGGACTCAAATTTGTATAATGACATGGGTATGACAGGTATTACAAGGAGAAGGTGATTTATGAGGACATTACCCCATGTCCCCATATTTCAAAACGCTTATAAATCATACAGAGTGAGTTTTTTTTTTTTTTTTTTTTTTTTTGAGAAAGTAAAAATGCAGAAAGTTTCCTGTAAGGGGTAGGTTTAGGTGTAGGGTTGGTGTAGGGCAATAGCACATACAGTTTGTACAGTATAAAAACCATTACACCTATGGAATGTCTCCATTTTTCACAAAAACCAAACGTATATGTGTGTGTGAGAGAGTGAGTGAGTGATTGAGTGAGTGAGTGAGTGTGTGTGTGTGTGATCAAGTTCTCAGCAGCTGAGGAGGTCGTGCTCGTGTCGGAGGACGCTGTGGTTTGGCTCTGGGTTTCTCCGTCTGTGACAGCGGCGCAGCGTCGCCACAATCATCACCAGCAGCAGAATCAGCAGAATGGCGCCTCCGATGGACACACAGAGAATCAGGATCTCAGAGAGCGAGGCTGGAATCACACGGAGATCATGTGAGTGACAGACTCTCAGACCGAACCATCATCAGCTTTCGAAACTTTGAACCAACTGCTTCGCAAAACGATTCGCTGTTTCGAAGCCACACGTTGCTCAGAACCTTGTAAATGCAACAAAAAAACATGCTAAAAAGTCTAACATGCATAAAAACAGCTTGCACAAACCAATTGCAAATGCTTTAATGAATGTGTCATCTATTTAAGGCAATTAATAAATCATCTACATTTACATTTAGTCATTTAGCAGACGCTTTTATCCAAAGCGACTTGCAAATGAGGACAATAGAAGCAATCAGAATCAGCAAAAGAGCAATATGCAAGTGCTACAAGTCTCAGTTAGCTTAACGCAGTACACATAGCAAGTTTTTTTTTTAATTATAAAATAAAAAGGAAACAAATAGAATAGAAAAAGAATAGAGTAAGATTGTGTTAGAAGCCTTTTTTGCTTTTGTTAATTGTATAATAAATAAATAAAAACAAATAGAAAGAATACAAAAAGATTAGAAAAGCTAGTGTTATTTTAAGAAAACAAGCAGTTAGTAAATGAATAGAGTGCAAGTCTAAAAGGGACAAGTTTTTTTTTTTTTTTAAGAATAGAATTAGAATAGAGAGTGCTAGAGTTAGAGGGTCAAATAAAGATGGAAGAGATGTGTTTTTAGCCGATTCTTGAAGATGGCTAAGGACTCAGCTGCTGGGATTGAGTTGGGCAGGTCATTCCACCAGGAGGGAACATTTAATGTAAAAGTCCGTGAAAGTGATTGTGTGTCTCTTTGGAATGAACAATAAAGCGATGTTCACTTGCAGAATGCAAGCTTCTAGAGGCACATAAGTCTGAAGTAATGAATTTAGGTAAAAGGGAGCCAGTGGTGGTTTTGTAGGCAAACATTAATGCCTTGAATTTTATGCAAGCAGCTATTGGTAGCCAGTGCAGATTGATGAACAGAGGTGTGACGTGTGTTCTTTTCGGCTCATTAAAAATTAATCTTGCTGCCGCATTCTGGATTAATTGTGAAGGTTTGATAGAACTGGCTGGAAGACCTGCCAAGAGAGCATTGCAATAGTCCAGCCTGGACAGAACAAGAGCTTGAACAAGGAGTTGTGAAACATGTTCCGAAAGAAATGGCCTGATCTTCCTGATGTTGAATAAAGCAAATCTGCAGGACCGGGCAGTTTTAGCAATGTGGTCTGAGAAAGTCAGCTAATCGTCTATCATAACTCCAAGGTTTCTGGCTGTTTTTGAAGGAGTTATGGTTGAAGTGCCTAACTGGATTGTGAAATTGTGATGAAACAATGGGTTTGATGGAACCACAAGCAGTTCTTTCTTGGCAAGGTGGTGGTCCTTCATCCAGCAAGAAATGTCTGTTAGACAAGCTGAGATGCGAGCAGCTATCGTCGGATCATCAGGATGGAATGAGAGGTAGAGTTGAGTGTCATCAGCATAGCAGTGATATGAAAAGCCATGTTTCTGAATGACAGAACCTAGTGATGTCATGTAGACAGAGAAGAGAAGTGGTCCAAGAACTGAGCCCTGAGGCACCCCAGTAGCTAGATGTTGCTAATCTAGGGGAAAGGGAAGTGGTGTGTGGCCAAGTATGGTGACCCATACACAGAATTTGTGCTCTGCATTTAACCCATCCAAGTGTCCACACACACAGCAGTGAACATGCACCTGGAGCAGTGGGCAGCCAATGCTGCGGCGCCCGGGAAGCAGTTGGGGGTTCGGTGCCTTGCTCAAGGGTCTCACCTCAGTCGTGGTATTGAGGGTGGAGAGAGTGCTCGTTATTCACTCCCCCCACCTACAATCCCTGCCGGACCTGAGACTCGAACCCACCTCGAACCTTCGGGTTACAAGTCCGCATCGCTATCCATTAGGCCACGACTGCCCATGACATCATCTAAGATCATTAAATAACGTGTCTGTATAATATGTGTTAAATACAAGTCTTTGTTTGTTTTATGACCTCATGCTAGGGGTGTTCGATATGACGATTTTTGATCGTGGACTATAAAAATCTCTCCACGATCTGCTTTTGAAGAAATATCGTAGTATCGTGCTACAGCACACATTCTATCAATTACAATTCTGGCGCCACCATATAAATATACTGTACAACACAACATACAGCGGTAGAGTTACTCTGAAAGGACACTGCACTTATTCGCGATCGCAAAAGTACATTATTTGCATACAAGCCTTGAGCTTGTTTCATTCACATGCTGGTCTGACGTGTGCTTTTTCAGAAGCGCGCGTGCTAAAAAGCCTATCTAACAGCGCCTGATTATTGAACTAAGTTATCTTTTGCGCTAATACTGTCAAAACACACAAGGGTTAAATATACACTCAGTTGGTTATGTCTAAAATGAAAGTAAACAGTTCAGATAAACGGATGCGTGCCTGTATATTAGATGCGTGCAGGTCTTAAAGGGACAGTAATAACATGCAGCCGACTGTCATTAAAGGGATAGTTCACCCTAAAACTTAATTTCTGTCATTATTTACTCACTCACATGTTGTCCCAAACCTGTATTAATTTATTTATTGTGCTGAACACAAAAGAAGATATTTTGAAGAATGTGGGTAACCAAACAGTTGTTGGTCCACATTGAATTTGATAGGAGTCACTGTGGACCAGCAACTGTTTGGTTTTCCACATTCTTCAAAATAGCATTTATGTTCAGCAGAAGAAAGAAACTCACTCAGGTTTAAAACAACTTTTGAGTAAATGATGATATAAAAATAAAACACTATGACAGAATTGACAGACAGATGACAGAATTTTTATTTTTGGGTGAACTATTCCTTTAACGTTAATAAAACAACAAAACGCAAAGAGAAAAATCACACTACTCTTGACTGAAAAACTTTAATACAGTTGCATTAGGAATCAGTTTATATAGTGTTTTATTTTTATATTTGTTCATTCATGCGAAATACACCTATTGTACCTGAAAATAAAGCACTGTTTGTTTTATTTGTATTTTGTGTATTTGTAATGTGTATCTTTGTTCTTATTTTTTAATAAGAAAGATAAAATAATGACAAAGATTTGTGGAAATGTGACTTTTTAATAGAAATCTTGTTTATTATACAAATGTGTAATTAATATGTACGTCTATCAAATTTATCTGAAATCAACTAAAATCCATATAGACACTGGTTTAAGGCTTCACAGAGATCAGCAGCAAACCACTGAAACATCGAACCGTTCCAAAACAGTTATGATGTAAAGCGTCGTTTACTGAAACCGTGCAACTCTGGCCGTTTGATATGCGCTCTGAATCAGTGATTCTGAAGCTTCACTAATGCTCACCTGTGCTGACGACCTGCAGCCGCACCTCACCCACGTTCCCATGAACGTCTGGCGGGTTCTTCACCTCACAGCTGAACGTTCCGTTAAACGAGAACGGCACTTTCCGCAGAACCACAGACGCATCACGGCCGCTGATGTCTCCAGCCCACTCCACCTTCTTCCTAAAGCGGCCCTCCAGAGGAGCAAACGGCTTCTCGTGATAATAAAACACCTGAGCAGAGAGATACAGAGAGAGAGACCGGTTAGAACGAGCCACGGGAAACACACACACACACACACACACATACACACACGCACTTACATACTTGCACTTGTGGTTTATGGGGTCTCTCCATAGGCGTAATAGTGTTTATACTGTACAAACTGTATTTTTTTTTATCACCCTACACCAACCCTACACCTAAACCTACCCCTTTCAGAAAACAATTTTTGAATTTCATAAAACACCGTTTTGTATGTTTTTTAAGCCTTTTGTTTTACAGGGACACAGGAAGTGTCCTCATAAACCATGTTTACGTTGTAGCACCCACGTCATTATACACGTGTCCTCATAAACCATAGATACCAGTACACACACACACACACACGTTTGTTTCTGTGAATTGTGGGGACTTTCCATAGACTTCTATTACTTTTATACTAACCAAACAATATTTTCTATCCAACCCAACCCTAACCTACTTACAGAAAACCTGTTTGCATTGTTAAACTTTCAGATAAACATCATTTACTATTTTTAACAATTTTTTCCCTCTGTCAAAAATTACAGGTTTTACTATTGTAAGACTTCTGAGACTGACAATACACACACAGTGCATTAATATACAGACTTCTGTCTCCACATCCCACTGAGAGAAAATGTGGGAAAATGCCTCTCTCACATATGCATCAGTTCCTTTTCATCCCCTTCCTTCCCCTCACTCATCCTCCCTCCACTTGGTTCACTCAGAATGGTCAATAGTATAATGTTCTACATGAATGCAAGTAATATTTACAGTCATGTTTAGTATCATTTGAATAGTCTCAGGGCGAGTGGTACAATGGTGTCAATCTTACAAAAGTAGACAAAGATAATAAAGAGATAATAAAGATCTTAAGAGTTGTTGTAGCAATAAGCTTCTATAATCTTTCGGGCAAGGAATTGACTCGGGTCTTCGTTCAAACTTCAACTGATTACCGAAAGTTTCTGCAAATCCTCCAGCCAGGACAGCCACCTCTCAGCCTTTCTCCCTACAATCTCTTCATCCCATGCTATTTTCTCTCTGCACAGGTCCCTTAGAATGAGCTTTCCCGGTAGCACAAACGGTGCTAGGAACCCAAGAGGATCGTAAACAGACCCAATAACCGACAATAGACCTCTTCGGGTAAGTGGTTTATTTTGCATTTCAATCTTAAAATTAAACGTGTCATTCTCTGTACACCACAGAATTCCCAATGCCCATTCCATGGGAAGCAACCCACTTTCCAAATCTAAGTCTTTCACGTCAGTGACTCTTTCTTCTTCAGGTATGGACGAAAGCACAATTCTGCTATTACTAGTCCATTTTGTCAAATGGAAACCACCTCGATTACACAGCACTCTGATGTCACTTGCAAGAATGACTGCTTGTTCTTCAGTTGCCACAGATTTAAGGCAATCATCAACGTAAAAATTCCTCAATAGTGTCTGAGCTGCTTCTGGAGTAGTGTCGTTGATTCCAACTTCTGCTGTTCTTCGAAGAGCGTAACAAGAGCAACTCGGTGAAGAGGTTGCACCAAACAGGTGTACACGCATCTGTACTCCTCTTCATCTTGATCTAGGTTGCCGTTCGGCCACCAGAGGAACCTCAAAAAGTCTGCATCCTCTCTAGGTACTCGAACCTGATAAAACATCGATTCAGTGTCAGCCATCATTGCAATCGGCTCCTCACGGAATCTGGTCAACACCCCTATAAGTGTGTTGGTGAGGTTAGGCCCTTGAAGTAACTGACCGTTCAAAGAAAATCCTTGGTAAGACGCATTACAGTCGAAGACGACACGGATTTTATTCTTCTTCTGATGATAAACCCCGTGGTGAGGAATGTACCAGACCTTTCCATCACCACGGTGTAAATTCTCGTCAGGTACTTTCTCTCAGCATATCCTCTCTCAATGATGTTGTTCATAAATCCGGTGTAGTCATCATAGAAATCAGGATACCTTCTGAGCCTTTAATGGAGGCTCCTGAGACGCTGTTCCGCTACATCCGGTTGTTCGGCATCTTGATCTTGTCGTCTTTCAAAGGTAATCTCATGTAGTAATGACCATCCATGAACTGAGTAGATTTGGTCACAGACATCATGAATTGTCGGTCCTCTTGTGACATTTCAGAATTATCCTCATAACGACGTTCAGGAAAATCCGTATTAAACTGCTTCACCAGCAAATCTTCAATCTTCTCCACAGATTTGCGATTCACTGTATAGCTCAGTATACCAGATTTTCTTGTCTTGATGCTCTCTTCCTTTGGTCCATTGACTATCCAGCCAAGAACTGTCTTCACTGCATAAGGCCCATTGCTTATGCTGTTTATCACCTTCCATGGGTCCATGGTATTATGAGCGTTCACTCCAATAAGTAGCCCTACTGCTGCCTTGATATGTGGCAGACGAACTTCATGCAAGTAAGGCCATTTCTCAATATCCTCCTGTCTAGGAATGTTCCCTTCTTTCACGGGCAAGTGTCGCTGAGTCAAGACAGTGGGTAGATCGATGTAAGTATTCTCTTCTAAACCACACACTTCTAAGTCAGACAGCAAGTATCCTTGCACCTTTTTTTGTTGACCCATAGTGCAAAGCAGAAAATCAGTCTTCTTGCCCTGTATGTTCAGTTGATGCATGAGATCTTCTGTGCAAAAGGTGCTTGTGCTTCCTGGGTCTAGGAAAGCGTAAGTCTCTACAGATTTTTCACTCTTCTTTGATTTCACCTTTACAGGTATAACGGAGAGGATGCTCTCACCATCGCCAGCCCCAGTATATCCACAAGTTTCCTGACCCAGTGAGAGAAAAGCATTTGAAACTGCAAAGTCGTGGTCTTCAGACTTTTCATCTTGCTTATTTTCTTGTCTAACGATATGTAGGATACCTGGATGTTTTAGTGAGCAATCTGGACATGACATTCTCCTCTTACAATCTTTACTCGTGTGTCCTTGTGTTAGACAGCCAAAGCACAGACCTTTACTTTTAAGAAATTGAATTCTGTCCTTATATTCCTGGTTCTCAAGCTTAATACAGGAATCAAGTGTGTGTTCCTTGTTACTGAACAAACAAACTCTTTAAACTGCAAAATCAGATTTATCAGTGGTCCGTTTCTTTTGTCATGAGTATTCTGCTTTGTCCTTGTCAGACAGCGAGATACTACCTTTGAAACCACTCTTCTTTGAGTTCTTCTCCTCTGGAAAACTGGACTTTCCTTTCCTCTCCACTTTAACGTCCTGAACATCTCCAAAGAGAATGCTTTCAAAACTTGAGCATTTAAGTCAATAAAGTTGACCAAATCTTCAAATGTGGCTCTTCGTCCATTTTGTTGCTGAATATCAAAATGCTGTATTTCTCCAACGTTCTCGAAGTCTGAAAGGAAGTTTTGAAAGGACTGTTCTCATGTTTGTCGGATTATTCATCTCATCCATGAATTCAACATCAGCCATGGTATTTCTATGTCCAATAAGGAATAAGGCGCAAGTCTTCATTCCTTTACTGTCGTCTGTTTTGATTTGCGGCCATTTTAGAGCTTTCTCAAGGTAAGCTGTAGCTATCTTCAGCTCATTGCCATAATGTAGCTGAAGGAGACGTTTTGCTTCTTTATAGCCCTTAGTTGGACTCATATGTTCACAGCAGCGAACAAGAGCTTGTGGTTCACCACTTGTGAACTGTTCGAGATAGTATAACCTGTCTCGAGGATTATTAGTCTTGTTCTCAATGGAGTGCTCGTATGCCCTTATGAAAGAAATATAGACAAGAGGATCTCCAGAAAATATTGGTACATCTCTTTGAGGTAATTGGGATAAGCTCTGCTGCTTGACCAACAACTCAGTTATTTCGTTTTGGCGGTGCATCAGATTGTACAGATATCTGCCATCATCAATCAACTGTTGAGTGTTATCCTGATCTGTGGTTTGTTGAGATAGTCTCTGGATAGAGCTTTGATCCTGTGCCTTTGACATAGGCTCAGACTTTCTACACAGGTTAGATACTGTCTGAACTTGCCGTTCCTTTCGGCCTTTGAATGAATCACTAGCTTGTGACCCAGTTTGTGACCTATAATAATCATTCATGCCATCTTGACCTTCTTCATACTCCTTTAACACTTTGAGTTCGGCATTTGATGCAGCAATTTCTGTATCCAACTCAAGCTGTTCTTTTTTGGCCTTCAATCTCAACTCTTCGCCTCTAATTCTTGCTTCGTTCTTAAAGCAGATGCTCGGCCTAAAAGTGCTGCACGCTTAGCCTCCGCCTTGACACGAGCAGAACTGGCTGAAGACGCCACAGAACTAACGCTACTTGTCACGGATCCACTTGTCCTTCTATCGCGACGAGCCATCACCTCTGACACACTATCACTTGATTTGACGCCGGCGTCATCTTCATCTTCAGCCTCATGCTCATCAGACCCATTTCCTTTATCTGTGGTTGAAATCCATTTTTTAACATTAAACAAACTGCTCAAAATGTTCAATCTTGGGTTGAAACCAATTAATCTGATCTTCTTTCCCATCTTCATCAGACAACATGAGTAACATTTCAGCATTCAACTCTTTAAACTGACATAAGATCTGGCAAAACACATTCAGTTCCATTTCAACAGTCTTCGCATCTTCTTTATCTTGCATTAATCTGTCAATTTCATTCGTCTTGCGTGTTAACTGTGCCAATTTCCCTTGTCTTTCATTCTTAAGTCGATTCTTTTTCTCTTCAGCCGCCTTTGCAGTAGGCTTTGGCGCCCTCTTGTGGCCATTACCCGGCGCGTTCGCCTGCACAGAATCATCCGCCATTCTGCTTAATTAGAAAGCCGATCTTCACTCAAACCATCGCAGTTAAATGAGCTGTTATTTTTCGTTTCTAGTCTTCTAAACATTCACAAACTCCATTAGTGAAAAGACTTCCATCACAGTACCTTCAATCCTTTGCACCGTCTTTCTAATTCTCGCTGAGGTTCGCGGAACGTCCTGATACCAAACAGCGTTTGTCGCGAGCCGCCTTCAACTTTCTTAATGAGCGGTTTTTTGACTTTTTGTGTTGTAGCAATAGGCTTCTATAATCTTTCGGGCAAGGAATTGACTCGGGTCTTCGTTCAAACTTCAACTGATTACCGAAAGTTCTCGTACAACGAACAGAAACGAATAAAACTCCGGTGTTCTGTCGATTTGTGCTACCCTGCCAGATTTTGCTACCTCCCATTAAAACAGTAGGTAGCACAATTTGACAACGAAGAAATTCTACCTGTCAAATTTTGTTTTATTAATGTCTACACCTACCACAACCCTAAACCTACCCTTACAGTAATGCAAATACAGTAATTATGTGTTATATTCGCGTTTGTGGCTAGAAGGGATACAGCTACCGGAAACCAACAATAAATATTTTTTTCTACCTATTAGATTGTGTTTTATTAATGTCTACACCTACCCCAACCCTAAACCTACCCTTACAGTAATGCAGATACATTAAATACTGTTGTTCAGCGTGAGAAAAAGGATACAATATTGACGTGCGCATGCGCAGTAAGCCCTGACGGGTAGGATAAAATGTCAGGACACCGGTCAAAAAACCGTGTTGCTCCGTCTTTCTTTCCTAAAAGGAGCGTCCCCGCCCCCAAGGTGCTTAAAGACAGTCCAATAATAAACGGAGCAAACCATTACAGAATAAACATGGGGGGTATTTAACCAATGTACATACAAATCTAGACATATTAAAATAATATCTACTCAAGCACTTCAAACTTCAATGTTAAATTATAATTATTTAAATTGTGGCTCTTACAAGAGTTAAGAGATATATTGATTACTTTAGAGAGTGTGTCATTCCATGCGAAATTACATACATAATTGTCTATATTATATATTGTGTTTTTGCTATTTTGTACATTGCCTATTTCTATATTATTCTTTTATTATCTGTGCCC
>CM077252.1:447299-469799 GCA_039654775.1 Spinibarbus caldwelli
CTGTCTCTGGCTCTCTCTCTCTCTCTCTCTCTCTCTCTCTCTCTCTCTCTCTCTGTCTCTCTGTCTCTCTCTCTCTCTCTCTCTCTCTCTCTCTCTCTCTCTCTCTCCTCTCTCTGTCTCTGGCTCTCTCTCTCTCTCTCTCTCTCTCTCTCTGTCTCTCTGTCTCTCTCTCTCTCTCTCTCTCTCTCTCTCTGTCTCTGGCTCTCTCTCTGTCTCTCTGTCTCTCTCTCTCTCTCTCTCTCTCTCTCTCTCTCTCTCTCTCTCTCTCTCTCTCTAATCACCATATGTCCCAAGAAGATGTTACTTTGGCTTGATCAATACAAATTCAAATTGTTAGTTACTGTCTCCATTTCGGGGATGTTTTGTCTTGGGCTGAGTACTTAAGGAAATCTGGCAAGAAGATCAGGCCTTCTGTAGCCGGAATGAGCACGTGGTATGAAGCGCGTTCACACACTTCATACTATGTATTTTTCTAAAGTCAGGTATGCATCTTACTCTTAGATTCATCTTTGAGATTTTGATGTCTTGTATTGATTTGATATCTTTGAATTGGCTGTATAATTGGCATAATACATATTTACCTGACTGATAATAAATTGTTACATTTGATTTTATTCTAATTTACTCTGAAATTATTTTCTCAAGTAGATTAAGTGAAGGCGTATGTTACCGCAAATATGCGTCCAGGGTTAGTACAGACTAGATCTCAGGTTAGATGGAGCATGGGGCACATCAGGTGAGAGTCTAGATCTCTGACTAACTTCTTGACTTTAGTTAAGTTGTTATGCAGTTGCATTAACTATGGGGGGCTAGATAAAACATTATTGAAGTACTAGCATGGTTCGGGCATATGTCATAGTACTAGCATAACCTCTGATTATTGTTTGAGCTTTAACTAAGCTGTTACATAGGTGACTGTAGGGGGCTAAACAGAACCACTATTTAAAACATGACAAGCATGGGGCAGTCTATTAAATAGTTAGTCATAATAGTTAGTCATAACAGATGTACTGTTACTTCCTCTACAGTCAAAAATCTGGGTGTTATATTAGACAGCAACTTGTCTTTTGAAAATCATATTTCCCATGTTACAAAAACAGCATTCTTCCATCTTAGAAACATTGCCAAGCTACGAAACATGTTACCTGTTTCTGATGCAGAAAAGCTAGTTCATGCATTCATGACCTCTAGACTGGACTATTGTAATGCACTGCTAGCTGGTTGTCCTGCATCTTCAATAAACAAGCTACAGGTAGTCCAAAATGCAGCGGCTAGAGTCCTTACTAGGTCAAGAAAATATGATCATATTACCCCAATTTTACAGTCTCTGCACTGGCTACCTATTAAGTTCCGCATCAGTTACAAAATATTATTACTTACCTATAAGGCCCTTAATGATTTAGCTCCTGTGTACTTAACTAGTCTTCTACCACGCTACAGTCCATCACGCTCCCTAAGGTCGCAAAACTCTGGACTTTGGTAGTACCTAGGATAGCAAAGTCAACTAAAGGAGGTAGATCCTTTTCACATTTGGCTCCCAAACTCTGGAATAGCCTTCCTGATAATGTTCGGGGTTCAGACACACTCTCTCTGTTTAAATCTAGATTAAAGACACATCTCTTTAGCCAAGCATTCAAATAATGCATCTCATGATCTTGTACTGCAGTTATATCTGATCAAACACGCATTATTGTTCTTTAGCTTGGATTGAACAAATAATTGTTGCTTGGTTGGAACAGCAGCTACGCTAATTATGTCTCTATTTGTTTCTCTGTTTCTGCCATGGGATTAACATCCCGTGGTAACTAGGATTTACACAAGCTTCAGTCTGGATCCAGAACACCTGAGAAGAGATGATGCCAACCCCTCAGAGGACCTCAGATGAAGCCTACCCTCAGACAACATACAGAACTACCAAATTTCGCCATAAGTTAAATATATTAAGTTTCTACAATATATAAATATATTGTAGAAACTTAATTTCCTGTAAAGCTGCTTTGCAACGATTTGTATTGTGAAAAGCGCTATACAAATAAACTTGAATTGAATTGAATTGAATAATCTCTGTGTGACCGTGGGGCCCACAAATAAACGGTCGACGTGAGGCACCCTGAGTGACATAGATTCCTAATGAATGAGTAAATATAAAGTAAAGAGTTAACTTGAATAATCAAATGTCAGAAGAATACTAATTAGAAACAGACAAACAACCAATTTGCATTTCAACCTAAATTGGAGGTCATAATAAAATGGAGTCAGATTAAATAATAAAATGGAGACAGATTTGAATTTAACCTAAATTTAATAACTTTGCGTGCTGAAAAGACCAAACACACAGGAAACGTTCATCCACCATTGGATTACCTTCCTTGGGCCAATTCGTGGACCTTACACTATCCTTGTGGGGACAATTGGGCCCCACAATGTAGCATAAACAAGAACACTTACACACACACACACACTTTCCAAACGTTATCACTTTGTTTATTTAAACAGGGAGTCATCTCAATTATCACCAGTAAAGCATGGAGTACCACAAGGATCTGTCCTAGGTCCTCTGCTATTTCAATATACATGTTGCCCCTTGGTAATATTATTAGAAAATACGGGATTAGTTTCCATTGTTATGCTGATGATACTCAACTATATATCTCAACAAGACCAGATAAAACTTCTAAATTATCTAAGCTAACAGAGTGTGTTAAAAATGTAAAAGACTGGATGACCAATAATTTTCTCCTATTAAATTCAGAGAAGATATAATTTGCATCTAGACGGATGTACTGTTACTTCCCCTACAGTCAAAAATCTGGGTGTTATATTAGACAGCAACTTCTTCTATCTTAGAAACATTGCCAAGCTATGAAACATGTTACCTGTTTCTGATGCAGAAAAGCTAGTTCATGCATTCATGACCTCTAGACTGGACTATTGTAATGCACTGCTAGCTGGTTGTCCTGCATCTTCAATAAACAAGCTACAGGTAGTCCAAAATGCAGCGGCTAGAGTCCTTACCAGGTCAAGAAAATATGATCATATTACCCCAATTTTACAGTCTCTGCACTGGCTACCTATTAAGTTCCGCATCAGTTACAAAATATTATTACTTACCTATAAGGCCCTTAATGATTTAGCTCCTGCGTACCTAACTAGTCTTCTACCACGCTACAATCCATCACGCTCCCTAAGGTCGCAAAACTCTGGACTTTTGGTAGTACCTAGGATAGCAAAGTCAACTAAAGGAGGTAGATCCTTTTCACATTTGGCTCCCAAACTCTGGAATAGCCTTCCTGATAATGTTCGGGGTTCAGACACACTCTCTCTGTTTAAATCTAGATTAAAGACACATCTCTTTAGCCAAGCATTCACATAATGCATCTCATAATCTTGTACTGCAGTTATATCTGATCAAATGCACATAACATTCTTTTGCTTGGGTTGAACATATCATTTTTGCTTGGTTGGAACAGCAGCTACGCTAATTTTTCTCTATTTGTTTCTCTGTTTCTGCCGCGGGACTTGCATCCCGAGGTAACTATGAATTGCACAAGCTTCAGTCTGGATCCAAACCTTACAAAGATCTGAGATGAGAACACCTGAGAAGAGATGATGCCAACCCTCAGACAACATACAGAAATACCAAATTTTGCTATAAGTTTGATCGCAACATATAATCATTGCTGTTAATAGTGTTCTTCATCGTCTGTTTGATTACATGACATCAACTAACTGCTTGATTTTTACTGTACATTTCTGCCATATTATGGACATCAGATTAAAATACCCACCACTGATAAGCTATTACTAAATATAATGTAGAAACTTTAATTTTCTGTGAAGCTGCTTTGCAATGATTTGCATCGTGAAATGAGCTATACAAATAAACTTGAATTGAACTGAATTGAACTCTCGTCTCACCGTCTCCACATGTCCGGGGCCGAGCGGTCTGAAGCTCCAGGACACTGTGGTGCTTGACGCTCGGATCGCAGCTGAACTCTGGAAGGTGCATTTGAGACGCACATCTGTCCCGTTAACAGCCTTCACTTCCCCTGCTGTGAACACACGGATCCCGGACACACTCCGCCAGCCTGCAGACACACACCACCTTTACTCACCTGTCCATTCACCTGATGTTTCTCTTTCAGTTACATTGCTTTTTCTCTTTGCTTTACATTGTTTTGCACCAGTTTCATGTTGCACTGTTTTTAACTGTATGCAGGAATGCTGCACAGCTTTGGCCATATGAATATAAAAATATGTCATGCCAATAAAGCACCTTAAATGAAAACTAAAAACCTAGATTCAGTTGTTTAAATCTGTAGTAAATCTGCTTGTGTTTGTTTAACAGGTATGCATTCAGCAGATGCCTTTACACAAATAACTTGAGCTACATTCAAAGCACAGTTAACAAAGTGCATTTACAATTTTTCAGCTGCTTACATTTTCTAAACTTTGCCTCTTTTTTTCAAAACTTTACACACAAATCCAAGAATTGCTCACATAAAATGCCTCACATCTCTTGCAAAATGAAGCACTGCATTCAAAATATCACAAACACATCTCAAAAGCAAACATTTGCAAACACCTTTGCCATAATATTAATTCCTGTTAGAGTTGTGTGTGTTACATAGAGAACTGTGTGTTGTGTTTTGCAAAAAGTGTTTTATGAAATTGAAAACTGAGTCAAAGGCTGAGAATTAGTGTATGGTTTTGCAGATTTGGTGTGTGTTTCTGTTTGAGTGTCAGCTGTGTAGCTGTCCTTATGAGAGTCAAATCAAGCAACTAGGTACAATTTTATGTGTTATGCATATAAATCATGCTTTTATTTAAGTGTTTGCACAGGGTTCTGTGAGTGTTGGTTTAGGGGTCAGAGGTCGTGTTTGGAGACAAAATATCATTAACCTGATAGAAAAACAGTGGAAGTCTATGAGATGAGCTCACTGATAGTCAAACAAACGTGTTTTTTCTTGAAAACGTTATTCTTTTGATAATCTATGAGTTCATTGAACTATAAAAACAAACACTTTGAGAGCTCAAACCTCTTCTTGAGTCTCAAGAGCATTTATTAAGATTAAACTGCAGAAATGACTCGCTCTGCTTATTTTTTGTGAAGATAAACAGCGGATGTCCTTAAGTCTGTAGAATCACACACAGATGAAGGTGGAGTTTGTTCTGTTCACACGAACTTCCTGCTGAGAAACAATGAAGAAAACAATGGAACAGCAAAACACACACACACACACACACACACACACATACACACACACACTCACACACACACACACACTCATACACACACACACACACACACACACACACACACACACACACTCATACACACACACACACACACACACACACACACACACACACACACACACACACACACACACACACAGACTCTGTCACACACACACACAGACTCTGTCACACACACACACACACACACACACACACACACACACACACACTCATACACGCACACACACACACACACACTCATACACACGCACACACACACACACACACACACAGACTCTGTCACACACACACACACACACTCATATACACACACACAGACTCTGTCACACACACACACACTCATATACACACACACAGACTCTGTCACGCACACACACACACACACACACACACACACACACTCATATACACACACACACAGACTCTGTCACGCACACACACACACACACACACACACACACACACAGAGACTCTTCTGTTTCAAAGAACCATTCTATAAATTCTGTATAAATAACGGTTGTGTGTTAAGGTTTTGAGAAGATTATTAAACACCAAATAACTCTGTTAATGTTACTGGAAGAATCCTTCTTCCGAATCACGAGAGAACCTTCCCAAAGTTCTGAGAAAGTCCATTTTAGCTGCTAAACATCTATGTTGTTTATTTGATAGATGCCTGTATAAATCCTCATATAAACAAGAACAAAAAGCACTTGGTGAATGAAGTAGTTCTGTCTCTGATGTTTGAAATGACTCGTATGCAGTGAGTCAGTTCTGCAGGTGAATCACGTGCACAGGTAAGCCCATTAAAGATGATTGACAGCTGTCACTCACAGAGGATTATATCTGCAGGATCTGCTGCGATCATTAACTCAGCTCAAGAACACAGGAAACAGAATTCATTCTTAAATCAAAAACAGGAAACAATCATCCAGTCACGAAACAATAGAGGCGCACAAACCATTACAGTAACAGAGGAACAGAACGAGTTTAACACCGCTAGATCGCTCTGTTACCATCAACAAAACCTGAAACACTATACACGTCTGCATTCTGAATGTGTGTAAATATTGTTCATGATGAAGATGATGATTATGATGAAGATGAAGAAGAGCACACTGACCTGAGGCGGCGAGCAGCAGCAGCAGCAGATGAGCCTGTTCTACACACATGAGTCCGATCTCACACACACACACACACACACACACACACACACACACACCCACCCACCACCGCCCCCGCGCCTCAGGAAATACACCACTGGCGCTGTTTGCTCACTTACGTGCGTGTGAATGACATTAATATTAGATAAAAGTGACAACAACAAAAAAAAAAAAAAAAAAAAAAAAAAAACCCTTTTTATCATATGTTTAGCATGAAAAGTATTTGCTTTTTTTTTCAACAATACGTCACTTGCTTTGATATTCTGCATTATGTTCCTGTGTAAATACTGTTTTACTGCACTACATATGTTGAGGTATTAATGCCCCACCCCACACCACACACACACACACACACACACACACACACACCACACACACACCACACACACACACACACACACACACCACACACACACCACACACACACACACACACACACACACACACACACCACACACACACCACACACACACACACACACACACACCCCACACACACACACACACCACACACAACACCACACACACACACACACACACACACACACACACACCCCAAAACAAAAAACGCTTAAAATATTATAATTTATTTTCCCAGAATAACCAAATTGCAACTGTAGAATAACGTTAGTGTAACATAACACCTACTGTAAAGGGTTTATTTACTTATTTGAACTTGTTCTGTCTTGTTTCTAAACTGCTCCGTTTCTAGATGAGCTCAGAAACAGATTCACTGACTGTCCTTCAACACACGGTGGCGCTGCAGACTCACTTTCACATCCCAGCCGAGAAAAGTGCTGTAAAATACACTTTATTTCAGTACACTTAGTACACTTCCATACTGTACTTAAAGTGCTCCATTTTCACACACTAAATTTGTACTTAATATACCAAAATTTTCTTCTTTAGTACTTCTTAAGATAATCTTCAGAACATCGAAGTGTTTAGGGACACCATGAATATGAACTAAAATGGGCTTTTAATATACTTTCTTTCTAAAAACAACTTTAGTTTCCATTTGTAGAACAACTGAAACCATCTTTTATACACTTTTAAATATAGACCTACTCATCATACATAGAAAATACACTTATTAATTATTCAAAATATAAGACTAATATATAATTAATATAAAGTGAAAAAGTGAAAGTCGTGACGTATTGTCAAGTATGGTGACCCATACTCGAAATTGGTGCTCTGCATTTAACCCATCCAAGTGCACACACACAGCAGTGAATAGTGAACAAACGCACACACACACCCGGAGCAGTGGGCAGCCATTGGTCCAGCGCCCGGGGAGCAATTGGGGGTTTGGTGCCTTGCTCAAGGGCACCTCAGTCATGGTATCAAAGGCAGAGAGAGTGCTGTTTGTTCACAATCCCCACCTTCAATTCCTGCCGGTGTGAGAATAGAACCGGCAACCTTCAGGTTACAAGCCCAACTCCCTAACCATTAGGCCACGACTTCCCCTTATACAAAATGTATTCATAATGTATTGCCCACATATCTGTATAAATTAAATAATTCATTTCAAATGTATTGTAGTTATGTTAACATTCCCTTTATATGATATACATAACTAAATGTTTATAGTGTCTTTAAATAGTACAATCAAGTACACCATACTATGTCATTTTCCACATTAAAAATATAGCACTTATGCCATATGTACTTGTAAGTACTTTATGCTAAAAGTATACTTACTGTTAAATTGTGAATTTTGTTACACATCTAAAAACACATATGAATGAATAATCCAATCATGTGTATGTGACAATATTTGGCTGAGATACAACTATTTGAAAATCTGGAATCTGAGGGTGCAAAAAAATCTAAATATTGAAAAAATCACCTTTAAAGTTGTTCAAATGAAGTTCTTAGCAATCATATTACTAATCAAAAATTAAATCTTGATATATTTACGGTAGGAAATTTACAAAATATCTTCATGGAACATGATCTTTACTTAATATCCTAATGATTTTTGGCATGAAAGAAAAATTGATAATTTTGACCCATACAGTGTATTTTTGGTTATTGCTACAAATATACCTGTGCTACTTATGACTGCTTTTGTGCTGCAGGGTCACATATCGTAACAATCATGAGAACATGATTTAATGTTCTGAACGATGCAGATGGCAACTGATCTGATTCGTATTTATAGTATATTTCAGATACATGAGTTTATGAAGTTATAGAGGAGCTTCTCAGAGAAATGGAGCAGATCTGCAGATAAAACCGAGAGATTGAGGGCAATAGAAAGGCGTTTGAGGTTTCCTCCTCCTGTAGACAAGCTCAGAGACACAGAGACGCTGCGTGAGAGATCAGTTTACATTCACTTCAGGACGTTACACCATCAGGAACCATGCTTCTTCTGAGCTTGATGATTGTGCTGCTCGCCGCGGCTGTGAATCCAGCTCAGGGTCAAGGTGAGGACCAATCCGTACGAGAAATTAGAGATATTATCTGCAGATCTGCTCCATTTCTCTGAGAAGCATTCATTATCTGAGCTGATGATAGAAAGAATGCTTCATATGATGCTTAATGATTCTTACATGTTGTTTTTTCATTTCATTTTGTCTTCTATTGTTTCTGTCACAGTCATAAAAGAGATCAAAGCAGACCGTGTTATTTTGGACTTGCACAATAGAGGCAGTGTTGGATCGTTTCTAAAGTTTATGAATTGCTTTTCTTGTTAATTCTTATCAGTGGGAAGTCATGGCCTAATGGTTAGGGAGTTGGGCTTGTAACCTGAAGGTTGCCGGTTCGATTCTCACACCGGCAGGAATTGAAGGTGGGGATTGTGAATAAACAGCACTCTCTCTGCCTTCGATACCATGACTGAGGTGCCCTTGAGCAAGGCACCGAACCCCCAATTGCTCCCCGGGCGCTGGAGCAATGGCTGCCCACTGCTCCGGGTGTGTGTTCACGGTGTGTGTGTGCGTTTGTTCACTATTCACTGCTGTGTGTGTGCACTTGGATGGGTTAAATGCAGAGCACCAATTTCGAGTATGGGTGACCATACTTGACAATACGTCACGACTTTCACTTTCACTTTCAGTGTTTAACCATTCAGCACCTGGAGACTGCGCTCGAAGCGCACACACATAGCGCCAGGTTCACACATACTCCGGTTGCGGTGCGTATTTTTCCGCGCTCATGTAAACGGATCAGAGCATTAACACTGCACGCGGGTGCGGTCCGGTAGTGTGTTCCATGAGCGGTGCGTCTGCAGCAGCGCAGAGATCGTTTCAGCACCGAGGCTATCTTTGCTGTACTGCACGCGCTGAATTAAAGTGACAATGCATTGTTTGCGGGAAATATGAACATGGATTGACACGAAAATGTAGTAATTACACCGTAAATGCATATAATTAAATTAAAGTCTACTGTGATTCACAGTTAACACATAGCCTATGGCTTTTTGGCTAGGTTTAAAGGAAAATAGCACTTTTAGATAAACAAGGCAATAACAGATGGCACTCGTGGAGGTATGGAAAGCAAAGGTCTTTATGAACCGCAGGATTGTTTGTAATAAAGTTTTAAAACGCAAAAGAAAATGCAGTAGATCTGACTGTTTCTGCCAGCATTAAAGTAAATTTAGAATGTTTGTGATAACATAAGAAAAGTAGTTTAAATGTTTTGCCACTTGCTTGAGCAACTTAATATATAAATCTATAAGTAAATGCAAAAGTAAAAAGCATTGAATAATGTGTTGCTTATATTTATTGCGTTTAAGCACGTCTATAAAGATTGTATTACTGTAAAAAAAAAAAAAAAAAAAAAGAATCACAATGAAAAAGCATTTTCAGCAATGTTTGGATTTGAGATCAGAATAATGGATGAATGATGTGTTTGTTGTAAACAGATGTATCAGTAGTCAACTCCTGTGTGAAATCAGGCTTGTGATGTGTGGAAGCTTTTCTGCAACAATTGCACGATTGTAAAAACAAAAATGTACTGGATGATCAAACATTTAGGTGAGATAAATGTATATTTTTGAAAAATGTCTAAAAAATGCCCCCTCCATCCTCAAATTAAAAAATCCCCTCTCACAAGAGTCAACTAAGAGGGGAATTCCCCCCATTTTCAAAAATGAAATTCAGGCAATGAATAAATCTCTAAAAATCTTGATTGGAGTATCACTATAAATAATTCTATATGATAAAAAGATGGCTTTAAAAAGATTGGTATCGGTGATCGGATCAGCAGATACTGCTTTCTGTGATCGGTGATCAGTCTCAAAAATCCTGATCGGAGCACCCCTACAGAAAACTAATCCAGAACAGAGCAAAACAGAATAGTGTGTGTGTGTGTGTGTGCAGTAAACGTGTGTGCGCATGTGTGTATACATACAGTAGGTACATGTGTGTGTGTGAGGTTGATGTGAGTGTTGATATTGTGCTGTTGGTGGTTTGCTGCTTTTCTCGGCTCTGAACGGAAACCACAGAGAAAAAATACCAGAAACGAGCCGGTGACTAATAATAAACAATCAAAGACATGAACGACTGCGCTCTGAGATCTCTGTAGTCAGGATCTACACACACACTCACTAAACCTATAACACACACACTCATTAAACCTATAACACACACACACACACACACACACACACTAAACCTATAAGACACACACACTTATACTGAACATATTACTAAGGCTGTGTTTTGTTGTTCTCAGCAGGAGTTACAGACAATTGTTCAGTGCTCTCATACTCATTGTTCAGTTACTGATCGTTCATTTAGTGATCGTTCACCCAAAACTCATTTATTCCCCTCATGTTGTTCAAACCTGTATGACTTACTTTCTTCAGTGGAAACACAATAGAAGATATTTTGAAGAATGTTGGGAATCAAATGTTCACGTTCCCGTTGACCAATTATTTGGACAAAAAACTTGAGGTGTTTCTCAGAAATTATTTTAACTACATGAATAAAGAATGATCCCTTTGAAGTTAACATTCACTATAGTTTCGGTATGGCTCTAACTGCATTACAGTCATATTTACAGTAAACAGCTTCATTTATTCACTAGTTTGTGCTAATCGACAGCACGTCACAGATATAACCTGAACATTTCCAGATTCTTAAAATCACTAGAACACATTCCTCAATATTTAGGTCACTTTTTAAATGTAAATGTTTCACGTTTTCATTACAGCTCAACATTATTCCTCAGTTTTGTAGAAATAAGAATGAAGTTGAACACTGTAGGTGTTCAGATTTAAGAGTATTTCATTGTTCAAATCTGTAATATATTTCACTCTGGTATTACTGTAGGAATAGAGATGTGAAATCAGATGTGTGTCTTATTAAGTTTGTGTTGAACTCAAGTTAATCAGGATTGTAAAGAGCATGTAAAAGGCCTGCAGGTTCATTGAGTTTAACTGTGTTTGTGTCTGAGTGAGAAAAGAGTTGATTTCATTTGAAAGACGTTTTCATTGAATGTATTTTGTGCCGAAGCGATGATAAATGATCCAGTTTATCCACACAGACGCAGTTAGAAGAGTTTTAATAAAACTGACCTGAGTGTTGAGTCTAGAGATTGTCAAAAACTCAAATAAAATCCTTTGTTCTGTGATGAATCTTTAAAGAATCGACAACACCGCTAATAGTAAAGACAGACTTTATTTATTTGAAGCATCAACACAAGCGACAAACGCCTACATTTACAGGAACATGAAATCATATCTTCAGGTCAGATGGCCTGTTTGTTCTTGTTTTTGCGCGGGGCATGTAGAGTGCTGTACTCGTCTGCACGCGTGTTCAGCCGCTAAACAACATACAAACACATGTTACACTCATCACAATCACACATGAACATCACACAGATGATACATGAACCAGTGTAATTAACAACAGTAATTATCTGCATTTAATCTGAACTGATGCCTTTAATATGATGATCGTCTTCCAATATATTTTTGGGTATAATATCTTTCTATATCTATATCTATCTATATCTATCTCTCTCTCCTCTCTCTCTATATATATTTTTCATATGTACATTTTGATTTTTTTATGTATTTTTTTAATGTATACAGATCCTATTTATACTGTAAAAAATTTAATTATTATTATTATTATTATTATTATTATGGATTTGCATTTCTGTAAAATATCATCTGGATTATCTTTAGTTTCTATTAATATATTAATACTATAATGTCATTTTTTATTTTAACTTATTTATTGTTATTATTATTTACATTTTTACACTATAATTTTCTAAATATTTTCACAGATCCCCTCACACTCCCAGACTCCAAATTAAAAATACTTAAAATAGTACAGAATGACATACACAGTACTTATATATATATATATAGTAGTCAACGTTTGAAGTGGATCAAAACCTTTCATCAAAGTTGTCCTAAAACTTAAAACCAAAATGTGTTCTTGTCTTAGGAAAACTTTGATGAACTTTTTTGATCCACTTCAAATGTTAACTACTGTATGTGTCCCTGGAGCACAAAAGCAGTCATAAGTAGCACAGGTATATTTGTAGCAATAGCCAACAATACATTGTATGGGTCAAAATTATCCATTTTTCTTTTATGCCAAAAATCATTAGGATATTAAGATCATGTTCCATGAAGATATTTTGTAAAATTTTGAAGATTAGTAATATGCATTTCTAAGAACTTCATTTGGACAACTTTAAAGGTGATTTTCTCAATATTTAGATTTTTTTGCACCCTCAGATTCCAGATTTTCAAATAGTTGTATTTCAGCCAAATATTGTCCTATCCTAACAAACCATACATCAATGGAAAGATTATTTATTCAGATAATCTATAAATCTCAATTTAAAAAAAAAAAAAAAAAAAATTGACCCTTGACTGGTTTTGTGCTCCAGGGTCACAAATATAGTTCAATAACATTTCAATAAAGTGTGTGAGACGCTGGTGTGAATCTTCACTCGTACCTGGTAAGTGCCTCCTCCGGATGGAGTGTGATTATTGATCAGAGCCTGTTTGTCTGAGGCTGAAGAGAGAAACACAGACAGATGAACCAGTGATTCTTGATTCCTGATATTGATGATGATCGTGATTATGATCGTGATCGTGACGCACCTTTACTCCCCTGATAGCCGCCTCTGGTCGGGGGCTGAGCGCAGATGGTGTAAACGGCCCATCCGAACAGACCGGTCACTAATATATCACAAACAAGAACACTGACCAGAGCCTTCACATCCAGCGCAATCAGATTCTCACTGCCTGCAGACACACACACACGCACACACACACACACATTAGAGACACACACGCACACACACACACACACACCGCACTGATGCATTATAAAAGTGTTTATAATGTACTTTATACTGCATTACATCTTTTTCCAAATAACTTTAACCAGAGTTAAATTATAATTTCTTGTTATATATAAATTCATTTAAAATATTTTAATGCATATTATGTAACAGTTAATAGAAAAGTATTGTTACACATGTTATAACTGTGGTTACAAACGTTCTTGAGATCATTATGAAATGCATTACATGGCATAATTAATGCATTAAAAACTTACTTTTATTGCTAATATTATTTTTATAATTCATTACACATAAAGTTGAGCTGAGTTAATCTGATTTATTTAAAGTAGTAAATTTCAGATGAAATCTGTCAGAATCTGCTGTAATTCTGTGTATTAACTAATCAAGTGTAAGTTTACTGACAGACACGACTGCTGTCATTAAAGGAAAACAGACAACTAATACCAAGTCTTCTCACATCATTCAATCCAGGTTTCCACTCAGGTGCTGATAATTAATTTGTATTTCATATTAATCAGAGGGAAATGGGGGTCAGTGGAGTCTCAGTGGACGTGTCCGGCTCTGGCACATAAGTTACATGTTTTACTCACTCAGGATTTTTACTAGGGCTTTTGGACAGGTGTCATCACACACATCTGATTTACACTGGTAGAGTCCAGAATTTTCATAATTCATCAGTATTGAATCTTTGTCACCAAATGTTCCATCTTGACATTTCAGAACCATTTTCTGTGCATCAACAGAGATCACTGGCTTCTTCTGAGGCTCTGCAAAGTTAACATTAGATCAAATTAATGATATTTTAAGGTCAAAATACTAATATGATTCTGAAAAAGCAAATATAGTCCGATTTGAAACACTGAATGAACAGCAGAAGAAGAATCTTACCGTCTGACCTCACAGCCATCAGCAGACAGAACAACACAAACACACGTCTGTCCATCTCTCAGGGAGCTGTTATTATTATTAATATCTTCTCCAGCCTGGAAATAAAGACAATGAGTCTGAACTCACTAACCTCCATTTTTTGGTGTGAGCGTCAGAGACGCCATCATCTCAAACATCTTCAACAACCACAACTCAATCAAAATCTCAGTGTCTGACCTCTACTAAACTATAACAAAAAATGTAACAAAAATATAACAAAAAAGTTTCTTTCATGTGCTAAAATGACACAAATGTTGCATTAGTAAAAAACAAACACATTAAAAATCATCTTCAGCTCTGAAACATTGCATCTTCTGATTACATATAATAACACTTTAAAATAACACTCAATTCATTAATGTTTGTTAATATACAGATATCTTAATTTAGGCATCCTAAACTAACAATGAACAAACTTTTAAAGCATATATTCATTTTGGTTGATATTAATTTCTACATCTGCTAATACAAGTGACATCTGAAATTGTATAAATTAATGTATTACGAATAAATATGAATTAACAATGAACAAAAGTATAGTCCTAAATTCATTTTTATCCTCTTAAGAGCCTGCAGCCTCATACAAGGACGTTATATTTTAGTGTATTTCTCTGAGACGCTACATGTCACAGCTGTAAGTCTGGATGTCCTGTACAGAGCACATTCTGGGCTTCTCAGAGATACTAAATGATGTTTCACTATGACCACTCCCTCTCCTTGGTCTTCAAACATGTCTGAAATTAATTTAGTGACACTCTTATGGAAATATGATAATATTTTGTAATTATCATTTAAATCTGTCTAATTTTTAAATTGTGTGTCATGAATCAACATCTCAGGAAAATGTTATGGGGTTTCAAATCAAAATATGACTTTCTGTTATGAAACAGGATGTTGATTTCATACATGTCCTCATATGAGGACACCGGGACTAAAAGCATGTTTATTACGCATTTTGGGAGACACAACAAATGAATAGAGAAAGAAATTATATTTCAATGTTCTATGAAATATTATATTTAATTATGAAAATCTTGTCAATTATTATTCCCATTGTTACACTTCATTACATTATTCCCATTGTTTTCATTACGTTGCCAAAAACACATTAATATGCAAATTAGATTTAGTTTAAAGATACATTGTATATAATGAGAAAACCTGTTTATGGCCATTTTACACACATTTTGCTGAAAGAAAAATGGTATATCGAATCATTCTGTTATAACATAGCTGAGAATCATCTTAATACAAAGTTTATACAAAGTAAAAAGTAAAAAAAAAAAAAAAAGTTAAAAAAAAAATCAAACTAAAAATGTATTGGTGATTTAAAAAAATCAGTTGTTTTTGCCTATGAATGTTCATCCATGTCTTTTTATTTTTTAAAGAAATTGAGTCCCGATGTCTTCTATATGACATAGCAGAACTTATGAATGAAATATCACTTCATTTTTTACATTATTTGTAATGCTCTAAACAATGTAAAGACATGAAAAAAAAATCCTAAAACTTAACAAAAAAATAAAACGATTTATTAATATATCGAAAATGATTTAATTAAAACATTAAAATCTGTCAAAGTTAGTTAGAGTTGTAAGTGAAAGATGAGGTTTTACACAGACCTGAGAGACTGCAGATGTGAGTGATTTGAGAACCGGAAGTCAGAAACCGATCATCTGTAATAAATACTGAGTTCATGTGAAGAAATGACGCTCGGAAAGTTTAACTCACTCTAATATTAACTAAACAAAAAGCTCAACATTAAAATCAATATAATAAAAGATGCGACAGGCCAGATCCGCTGATCAGCGCTGAAAATGACTGTCTCTGCGTGTTTTATCATTATTTTCATGCACTTACACACAGTCTGAGATCAATAAGAGCAGAAACTGCAGATGAAAGGTCTACATTTGACTTCCGGTGCAGAAACGGAAGACCACAAACACCTGCGAGAGTCAGAATCCTCGAGAAGAGCAGATCCCAGACCTCTATCTTCACATTAAGAACCTGTGCTTTCACATCCCTCCCAAAGCCTAGCAGCTGATGTTTCATGATATCTGCTCATCTTTACACTTTCTCAGATATAGATGTAATATTGATCACAAGAATTGTAATAACTGAAACGACTGTACATGTATGCTTTGTTTAATCAGTGGGGTCTTCTGGTCTGATACACCTGAGTGTCCTGAAGTTTCAATCAAACTGCCTTCTCAATTTTCTAAAAATGATATAACTTTTGGTTTAATAATGGAAGATGTATATAATTTTTACTGAATAATATTTTTTATTTTGGGTAAATTTTATATTCATAAACATAGGCTAAGTAAACAAAGCCATTGTTTTCTGTTTTGTTATTTTGGATGTTCTGTAAATCTGTAAGATTATTAAAAATATAAAACTGGAAGAAGACCGTTTAGTTTATTAAAGACATTTAAACTATTAGAAGAAATTCTTCTTTTTCTTTCTGTATTCTCTCTCTCTCTCTCTTTTCTCATTTTGATCTGTGCTCTGTTCTTTAGGATCTTCTTATGATTCTTATTATATTTGTATTTTCTTGCAATAAAAAGCGAGCGAGAGGAACTCTGAGGAACATCTGAGACTCACTGCAATCGATATGATTTATTGAGGTATTTCATCATATGACTAATAACACACAAACAAGAGACAGATAATCACTGGAATAATGAACTAGTACTAGTTAAGCTCAGGTTAACAGCCACAGCAGCAGTTTAACTAGTAGTGCCTCCTGCTGGATGGAAACACAATGACATGCGTTATGAAATATATTCATATGTACAGATTCATAATGAGCTTTACAAACATACTTACAGTAAATATGCATACACAGATGATCATAACACCTTACCAACAATACTCTATATTCATTTAAATATATAGATTTCTCACATATTTCTTTTTATTTATCACACATATCTGAGGATTTATTGAACATTCCATTATTTTACACAAATACATTCCATATAGCAGCAAAGAACTGTGGGTAAATACTGAGGAAAGCATGTATGTACAGTCAGCACCGTGTGAAGTCCGTCTGTCCATGTTTGTAATTATGCTCATTTAAACGGTTTGTGCGAATCATTTCATTCGTGATCTGATTCTAGACGCATTTCAGAGATTCATCAATACAGACTATAAATATTTTGCTAACGTTCCCATTAAGTTCAAAACGTCCAGTTTTTAAAAACATTTTATTTTGGTTCTGTGAACGTTAAGGGAACGTTACTTTTGAATGTTCTCTGAATCATCTGAAACTAATAAATAGTAACAATTTAAAAAGTTAGACGATGTCCAACTGAAACGTTTCATAAACAGTGTATAAATCTTGCTGTAACGTTTTGAGAAAACTAAAAGACCGTTTCTTGATAACTCTGAGAAAATGATCACATCTGATGAAGAAACACCAAAAATAATGTTAATGATCATGTGCTTCTGAATGAACTACAGATCCCATGATTCCCTGTGTTTGACGTCACTGAATCAGTCTGTGATTTTAACGCTTTTTCTCTGATTTCTCAAACATTTCAGGAATCATCATCATCATCACCACTGCTACAGTTAACTAATGTAGGCTAGCTAGTGTGGAAATAGCCTCTGATTGGTGTTTCCATAGTAACAGTGGTTTCTCGGATCAGGGGATTATGGGTAATGCAGTTCTTCAGCAGGACACTGTCAGTCAATCCCGTTGAGATCTCAGATATGAGGCTCGATGTCTGAGAGGTTCGTCAGTCTCGGCAGGGCATGAGGTCAGAGGTCAGAGGTCAGAGGTCAGTGCGTGTGAATCAGAGCCAGATCTCGTCGCTGCTGGTGCTGCTGACTTTATAGATGTAGCCGACCATGGGATAGCGAGCGAAACCTGCGGAGACACGGAGTCAGATCAGAGCCATCTCCACAGACTCATCAGAACTGATTTATATCACACAATTCACATCAAACACGCTCAAAGCCCAGGTCTAGATCTGTGGAGTGAGGAACATGAACACAAGACTATTTCTACACGCCGCCAGTTTCAGTTTCACTTAAATTACTCTAGGCTTGGCATTTATTATAAATGCTGTTTCAAATGAATGCCACTTAGTCATTTAAAGCTTTAGTGATTTTGTTAAGTGTTTGTCATCATCATCATTTTATTATTTATAGTTTTTATACATTTTTTTAAATTTCAGTTTTAGTTTGATCTATTTTAATACATCAAGTTAAACTAAATGAAAATAAGAAATATTGTCTAGGCCACTAACTAAAATAAAATATGTTTTAAATATTTTATTTCAAGTAATAAAAATGTATTATAGCTTTAATTAACTATAATAGCTCTGATTCCACTATACTTTATGTTAGCTTTATAAAATTTATTTAAAATTATTGTTCTGTTCTGAATACTGCTAAATTTAAAGGACTTGTTATGGAGTGACGGGAATTAAAATGCATGTTTTAACATATATAATGTTCATAAAAAATACCATTTATTTACAATACAAAAATAATTTCATTTTATTTACTAGTACTTATATTTTTTCTAAATGTAATAATGAAACTTATCTTTGTTTTTGACCTGCAGTGACTTAATTTCTGATACAGTATGTATTTTTTTTTTTTTGTATTTTATTTTTTTTGTTTATCTCTCACGATCAGTTCTTGATGTCAGGTTCTTGATGTCAGTTTCAGGGCTCTTTAAAGGCACAGAATGCAAGGGGGTCATGACCAGTGCCGGCCCCGTAGGGCTGTGGGGCCCTAGGCAAGATCATGAAAATGGGCCCCACTCTTAAAACTGTCATAGCAATTTGACAAGTGAAGAGAAAGCATATAAAATTACCATTTCAATATTTAAGCATAAACGTGCATTAAGTGTAACAAACTCACCATACATATGTAAAAATATTTAAACATTTTAACAAAAGGAGTGCAAGTGTGCTTGAGTAAACATATATATATATATATATATATATATATATATATATATATATATATATACACACACAAATAAATTAAATAAAATATAAATTAAGTATACATAAAAACTATAAATATATAGAGCATAAACAAAATAAACATGATACAAATATGCATAAATGACATGAAATGCAGGCTATTCTGCTTGTTTTTAAGGCCTGATTGATGATCACAAAAAAAAAAAAAAAAAAAAAAATCTGGATTGGATCTGGGTTTGTAATTATTTAGTGTAACACACTAAATGTGGCTCAATTTTCCCTCATATTACAAGTCTGTCTGTGATAATGGGCATCATTGCATTTACTAAAACAAGTACTAATACTACTGCAATAAATATTATGTATATAGCATTCAAAACATTCTTTTTTTGGGCTCCAGAAAGATACCATTTGGATTCAATTTCTAGCACAACTTCACTTTAATCTCATTAATTAATATCATTCTTTCATTTCAAATTAAATAAAATAGCATTGACGTGTAACAAGACTTCATGATGTCATGAGAGACTTTTCTGAGGGGCAATATCAAGCAAATTCCAAAATCTAAACCAAATCTAAACTAAATCTGCACACAAAATGTGAACTGTAACTAGAAAGGTTTTCAGACTTTTTCTTTAGTTTGTTGTGCCTTTTTGTAGGGCTGCACAATTTGGCCAAAAATGTTGTTTTTATATATCAATATGACTACTAATAATTCTGATTATTGTTAAAAACATTAAACAAAATAATAATTATTGATAATGATTATTAGCAATAGGCTATATTTTACAGAAAACTGCAGCGTGGCCTGTTAACATGCAGGAAGTCTATAACTATAAATGTTTAGAAAGGTCTAAGGATTTATTATAAAATAAATTATGATTAAAAATCTTTGAAAGTGATTGCTTAATTTGTAGTCAGAAATCTTATGCATGCACTGAGAGAGGAAAAAAAATTAAATAAAAAAAACTTTAGAACTTTTAAAGATTATTTTTCCT
This sequence comes from Spinibarbus caldwelli, assembly GCA_039654775.1. Taxonomy (NCBI): domain Eukaryota; kingdom Metazoa; phylum Chordata; class Actinopteri; order Cypriniformes; family Cyprinidae; genus Spinibarbus; species Spinibarbus caldwelli. The sequence continues at coordinate 467,876 of CM077252.1, forward strand.
ATTTTTACTCAAAATAAGGTGTTGTGAGCATTATTGAGTGAACAGATGTAATGCAACGTCCGTTTGATTCTTACTGGGCGCAGTAACTCGTGAAACTAATAGTAAACTAAAAGCTGAATAAAACACATATAGAGACGTGAAAACATGAAGCCAATAAACATACGATTGCGAATAAATGGTCTCTGTTCTCCAAGCCATCTCGGGTATTTTTAGGCTAAATGAATAAACTATATTTATAATTCAGTGCTAATCAAGCCTTTATCACTGTATCATACTCATTCTGTGATATGAAACCACATCAGATGATCACAAAAGGAAGTTATTTCAAAAAAACGTTATTAAATGCACCATACAGCCCTGGTGCATCAATCATGGATGCGTAATCAGAAGGTGTGTTGGGCTTGAAGCGGCGCAGAGATGACCGATCGGTGTTTGACAGCAAAGTACCGCGAGAGTGACTCGAAAGCATGCAGAGCTGTCTGCGCTCTATAGCTCTCGCTCGCAGTACTTCGATATCAAACACTGATCTGTCTGTGCAGCGCCGCTTCAAGCCCAACACACCTAGAAATTCAAGTGACAACCTCACGGCCGCGGGGCCCTCGCTTTAAGGACCGCCTGACCCCTGACCCCTGACCTCGGGCGGCGTAGGCCGCGGACAGGTCCTCCTCCTCGTCCTCGGCGCGTCTCCTCTCCAGCGAGCTGGGTCTGGAGCTCTGGAGTCCTGAAACACGGCAGCGGAGTCAGAGACGGCTCCGGAGCGGAGCGGAGCTCAGCGAGAATCACACTCACCCTTACAGAGAGATCCGTTATCATTCAGCTGCACGTGAGACGGCAGAGACATGTTCTCCCGCGGCAGATACACGCCGTTCTCACTGCTGCACACACACACACACACACACACACACACACACATCAGATCCCATCAGCTCACAGTAACAGCAGTATTATCAGAGAACGTTGAGGAGCGGCGCACCGTTTGCAGGAGAGACGCACTGCAGGCTCCTCTGAAAACAACACACAACATCAGAGATCAGCTCACAGAAACACGTGTACAGAGTGCTTCAGAGACTGAGATCATGTACCGAGGGCTTTGGTTTTGTCCTTCTGAAGGAGGAAGAACACCATCAGGGTGAAGATGAGGAGGGTGATGAAGCCGGCGACGCCACCCGTCACGATCCCGAACACCGGCACCTCCACACGCGACTGCAGGAACTCTGGAGGAACACGTTTATTTGATCAAAAATACAGTAAAAATACTGAAATATTATTCTAATTTAAAATAAATATTTTCTATGTGAATATCTGTTAAACTGTAATTTATTTCTGTGATGCGCAGCTGAATTTTCAGCATCATTACTCCAGTCTTCAGTGTCACATGATCCTTCAGAAATCATTCTAATATGCTGATTTACTGCTCAAGAAACATTTCTGATTATTATCAATGTTGAAAACAGTTGTGCTGCACAATATTTTTGTGGAAACCGTGATACATTTAATTTTCAGGATTCACAGATGAACAGAAAGTCCAAAAGAACAGCATTTATTTGAAATAGAAATCTTTTGCAACATTATAAATGTCTTTATTGTCACTTTCATACTATTAAATATGAATATTAATTTATTTAAATAATACTAGTAATAAATAGTGATGGGTGCGCTCGAAACACTGCTACATGAAGCTTCGTAACCTTCATGAATCTTTTGTTTCGAATCACTGATTCGGAGTGTGTTTCAAACGGTCACGTGATCTCAGTAAACGAGGCTTCGTTACGTTATAACTGTTTCGAAACGTTTCAGAGTTCACCACTAGGGAGAGTTCTCTCTGTTTTCTAATAAAAACAGAACATATAGGCTACAAGAGTATAACCATACATGCCAGGGGTAATACAGATGTATACAGAGAAATAAATAAATAAAGACGGCT
>CM077252.1:477299-517299 GCA_039654775.1 Spinibarbus caldwelli
ATACACATCCACATACAGATTTAATCAATTTCTTTCCCAAATTGCACTGGCTACTCTAAAATATAAGACATATTCCGCAATGCGGAAAACACAGACTGGTTCATAGAATTCAGTCATAAAAACGGAATTCCTATAACACGGAATGTCACGGAATCAAAATGCGGAATACACTTGAATCAAAACGCGATATGGACTAGTGTCTGTGAATATTAAGCCGCAAAAAGACAATATATGAATCATAGGGTAACTTGTAATCTGTAACCTATTGCATTTCCAAAGTAACCTTCCCAACACTGCGTACTAGTAGGTATTAATTAGATTCAGTACTTATTTATTAAATAGTATTACTTTAAATACTATTATCTTTCAAAAAGCTACCAGTACCTAGAGCAAGCACTAGTAGCCAACAAATAAGTACTAGTACCTAGTAGAACTACTAGTAGCTAAAAAAATATGTACTAGCAGCATGAAAATTCATACTAGCACGTTTTATAGATTAAATGTTAAAAAGGTTTGCCATACGCAGAGTAAAGCCGTCAGATCTGAGCTCGACTCGTCAGGTCTCCTGAACCTCTGCAGTGCAGATTCACATCCAGACACGAGCAGCTGCTCACAGAACTCACGATGAGGAAGAAAAGCGTCAGTTTTGATTGATTCCTCGTTAAAAAAAAAAACACTCACTGAATAAAAACAGACCCTACCAAGCAGTTTCCTGAACTTCAGAATCAGTCCTGAGATGAAGGCTGGTAACGGTGACATCAGTAACCTGCTACTTTTCCCTGACATTTATTCAACATTCTCAGAACTAACGTCCATGTAACATTCCCTCAAAGTTAAGAACAAACGTTCTTACAGTAACATTAATATAATGTTTGTTCAGTGTCATCTGGCTTTTAATAACATTCTCAAAGAGTTAACACAAAAACAGGTAACACTTTAGTTTAGCGTCTTGTTACATGTTACATACATTATAATAACAATAAATTATTCATAATTACATGCAAGTAACCCTAAACCAAACCCTAATCCTAACCCATATAGTAAGTACAGGTAGTTAATTAAAATTACTCGGTACTTGCAGTGTTGGGGGTAACGCATTATACAAGTAACACGAGTTACATAATCTGATTACTTTTTCAAGTAACTAGCAAAGTAACAGATTACGTTTTAATTTACAAGAAAATATACGAGTTACTTTGTTTTCCATGTATTGAGTGACAGCTCTTGTGTTCCCATGTTGAGAGAAATGGGAAGTAAATGCAGTTTTGTTGTGTGATGTTTGAATGTTACTGTAGTTCTAGACTAAATATAAACAGGTAATTAATCATCACACTTGCAAGACACAGATTCAGTGTTCCTCAAAATCAATAAAAACAGTGAAAAGCAAACTCAGAATATGATGCAAACCTGCAATAATGTTAAATTACACAATTATCCTTTATGTATTTAATCCCATTTTATTAACCAATGTCTCTGCTGCCATACTAATAAAAACCTTACATAAACATAAGATTTGTTTCATTTTGTTGTTGCTGAAGAGTAATGTCCTATCCAGAATGGCAGTGCAGCTGAAAGGTTTGTTTGAGTGTGAATTTACATTTCCTTGGGAATGAACTGGAGGGATTGAAATCGCTTTTACATTTGCCATTAATAGAAACTTTTTTATATTAAAACAAGCAAGCCCAGCCCAGATGAGAAAAAGTAATGCAAAAGTGATGTAATGCATTACTTACCATAAAAAAGTAACACAATATTGTAATGCATTACTTTTAAAAGTAACTTTCCCCAACACTGCTAAAATGTAGAATTACACTGTAACAAGGACACCTTAAAACACTTTCATGTAACATTTTTTTTTATGTTTTGTTTAAATGTTACTAATTGTTTCAGAACTTTCAGAGAACATTCACAATGTTTACAAATTGGTAGAATGGAACGTTCCCTTAAAGTTCACTCAACCAAACTAAACATTTAAAAAAAACAGGATGTTTTGAATGTTCAGAGAACACTTAGAAATAACATTTTCACAAAATTAATGGACATATTTTTGTTAGCTGGCTCTGGCCTGAAACACATGCAGGTAATTCAGTAAAAACATTTACTTATTTATATAGCGCTTTATACGGTACAGACTGTTTCAAAGAAGCATCACAGCAAAATAAGAGTGTTGAAAATGCATCAATTATGAAACTAATAAAGCAGCTGCAGTCGTCTGAGATGCATCAGCAGAAGAACATGGTGAAGGTGTTTTCTGGTTCTGTAGCACAGTATTAGCCTGCGATACCGCGGTACTGCCTCTGAAAGAACACACGCACACACACCTCTGTCATAGTCATTTCTTTATTTATATATATTTATTATTTCTCTCAGTTTGTTTGGAATCTTTTTTAAACATTGTTGTTGCACTTTAGTATTTTTCCAAAAACAAAGCCAAAAAATAAAAATAAACAAAACAAAAGAAAATGACAGAGCTCTATAAAGGAAAAGAGGGAGGATGATGTTCTCTTCATCACAGACCCGCGCCCGTCTCTCCTCAGACGATCACGTGACAGTTATTGGATTGGTCGGACTGAAGACGAAACGGCGGCAGAAATCGTCCAATTTCGGCGCGTTTGGGCTTTAAACTCTGAGAGAGACGCGAAACGAAGCGTCCGTCCGTAAGTTTGGCTAAAAACATCGACATGACATCAGAACTGAAATAAAACCGCAAAATCAACAATATACAAAAGCTTCTCTAACAACATCCACAAAAATAACCGATAAAGCTCTGAAACAGAAAAGAAGATGGCCCATGAGCAGGATCTGTGAAACTACCCACAATGCACCTGTCGTCAGACGGACGGATGGAATGAAGGAGGAGAACGAGAAACAGGGAGGAAAAGCGAAAACAAAAGAAAAGTCACAAAAACTGAAAGTGCAAAAATCACCGTGAGGAAACAAACGCGGCTGTTCTCTTGCAACACAGAACGGTTTTAATAATAATCGTCATTCTTTTAATAATGTCATAACCATAAAACGTCATTTACAGAAAACAAGAACAATAATGATCATAATTCCTACAGAACATTAGCCATAAAAATGCGTTAAAAATAAAAAACAGAAGTGAAGAAGGTGGAGAGCGAGTGAGAGTCGGCCATCCCGGTGGAATTGGTCGATTGTGACCGGAATGATCCGCCGCGACACAGGCTTCACGTGAAATACTTTGGGTTTGTGGCGTTTGGTAAAGATGTCGTCTCTTCGCGCGCGCGTGTGTGTGTGTGTGTTAACGTAAGACTCTGTGTTTGCCTTGTACATCGGAGTGCGCGACAGCGCCGCTATGGCAACAGAAGGAGGAGTTTCGGGTGCGGGAGGGGCGGATGATTATTGTGCTGCAGCCAATCAGAGATGCTCCCAGCGGAAGAGGAAGCTGAGAGCTCCGCCCCCTGCGTGCAGGCCACACCCACATCACCCCGACAGACAGACGATGAGGATTTGGCATGACAGCACAACACAGCAGACGGCTATGAGCTTTATACAGCAAATACACCCCTGAGAGAGAAAAACACAAACAAACAAACAAACAAACAAACAAACAAACAAACAAACACGTGTGTTAAAGTTACAGATTGAGCAATCGACCGTCTGATGCATCAAATATAATCAAACAGATGGTGAACACTATTAACAACAGTGATTATATGACATTAACTAACTGCTTGATTTTACTCTACATTGCTGCCAACTTGAGATAGTCACCACTGATAAGCTATTACTAAATATAATGTAGAAACGTTAATTTTCTGTAAAGCTGCTTTGCAACAATTTGCATCGTGAAAAGCACTATACAAATAAACTTGAATTGAATTATATAAGGTGATGTTAAGTCTGATAGCCCCGCCCCTCCAGCATGTCATTAAAGTGTCCCTCATTCCATTTTCAGTTAGTTAAAGGGATAGTTCACCCAAAAATGAAAATTCTATCATTAATTTTTCTCTCTCGTCATTCCAAACCCGTAAGACCTCAGTTCATCTTCTGAACACAAATTAAGATATTTCTGATGAAATCCGAGAGCTCTCAAACCCTCCATAGACAGCAAGGGAACTACCACAATCAAGGCACAGAAAATTAGTAAGGACATCATTAAAATAGTCCATGTGACATCAGTGGTTCTACTGTAATTTCACAAAGCAAAATCATTATTTTTGTTTTCTTTGCGCACAAGAAGTATTCTCGTAGCTTCATTATGTCACATAGATTATTTTAATGATGTCCTTACTAATTTTCTGTGCCTTGATCGTGGTAGGACCCTTGAGGACGACTGTGGAACGACATGAGAGTGAGTAATTAACGACAGAATTTTCATTTTTGGGTGAACTATCCCTTTAAGTGCATCATTTGGGTATTTGAAGTGCGCGTTTTCTTTTTGGAATTTTCAGTGTGAGAGCACTACTCACAGTATTAATACTACAAAACAGCACAGAATAGTGCATAAGTATGTGAAAAGGTATGCATCTTTTCAAAATACTATGTTTGCATGCACCCTCATAATGTGATTATAATGAGATTTAGGCAATATATTAACACAATACCGCAAACTGATGTGATTAACTCATAATCATAGTCAAATAAAATGCTGATTATAATCTAATAAACAGGCGTGTTTACACCTTAATCACATTATCTGCTCAGACGTACACGGAAGATGTTTTTCACACAACTCCATTTCTGAAGATGAAAAACCATCCAATACATCCATGGAAATGTGTTTGGCATTTGTTGTAAGTAGATTAAAACCATGTGAGTTCATCATTTGTGTTGTGCATTGATGAAACAATCATGACAATGACATGAAAGCCATATTTTGGTGCAAATTTTAACTTTAAGGCTGTGGTCTTAAACTTTTGATCAGCTGTTGAACAGCCTGTTGGAGTTTAAATGCCGTGTCAATAAACTGCCTATTCTCTAATTTTTGTCTCTTGCTCCTGTTTCTTCTTTCGGCGTTTTGAAGCAGTACTTACAACCTGATTACGATCCATCAGCATGAAATGTGAATACTTGTAATATTTCCCCTGGTCTTAAGATTTTGTTCAGGAGTGTATGTGAAAAACAGTGGTAAAAATAATCAAACTTCTTAGTTAATATCAGAAAAATTAAAATTATATGTCAATGGGAGTGAAAAGTTTTGCTCGAGTCTTACTTTTTATTCCTTTATTCCTATAGGGCTTTATATGATACAGATTGTTTCAAAGCAGCGTCACAGTAATAAACAGGAAAATAAGAGAGTCAGTGACGGAAACTCAACTATGTTTCAGTTCTGATTCTAAAGACAGCAGTGTCGTTATTGAGATCCGTTCAGTTCAGTGTTGATTCAGTCTTTACTCTGTTTATCAGATAATTGTATTATTGGTGCACATATAAACAACACGTTACACTTTATTTTAAGGTGTCCTTGTTCAGTGTAATTATAGATTTAAGTACTGAGTAATATTAATTAACTACATGTACTTACTGTGTGGTTAGGGTTTGGCTCATCAGGGTTACTTGCATGTAATTATGCATTATTAATTGTTTTTATAATAGTAAGTACATGTAACCTGTGTAACAAAGACACCTTAAAATAAAGTGTTACCAAACAACATAGTCATTGTATCCTGATTTGTTTCTATAATAAATAATGAGGTCTTGGTGCACGTGTGTACCTGTGTTCATTAGACCCCGGCCTGCTCCACGCTGTACTGCAGATCCGGGGTTTTGTAGCTTAGCAGCATGTCACTGGTGCAGGAGGAAGGGTAACACGCGGCGGGGAGAACGTCTGCCTCCACCTCACACACTGAACACATAACACACACACACACAACACTGTCAGTGAGAGAGAGAACACGTGTGTGTGTGTGTGTGTGTGCTGCGCTTACACACCTGACCCCTCCCTCTGCTGCAGCTGCTGGCTTCCTGTCAGAGACGATTGGCTGAGGATGTCCGACATGCGGGCGGAGCTTAGCGCCTTGCCAGCCAATAAGCTCATTCCAGACATGGGCTCCGCCTGCTCCTACAAGAACAAGAGGTCGAGAGGTCAGCGCTGGAACTACACACACACACACACTCTCACTCACACACGCACACTCACACATGCTCACCCACACACTCTCTCTCACACACACACACGCTCGCTCTCACGCTCACTCTCTCTCACACACACACACATGCTCACTCACACACACACGCACTCAAACACACTCACTCTCTCACACACGCTCGCTCTCACACTCACTTTCTCTCACACACTCTCACACACGCTCACTCACACACACACACACACACACTCAAACGCACTCAAACACACTCAAACACACTCACTCTCTCTCACACACACGCTCACTCTCACTTTCTCTCACTCTCACACACACACTCAAACACACTCACACACACGCACTCAAACACACTCACTCTCACACACACACACACTCAAACACTCACTCACACACTCTCTAACACACACACAGACGCTCACTCACTCTGACTCTCACACACACACACCCTCACACAAACACTCTCTCACTCACTCACACACACACACTCACTCTCTCTCTCACACACACACACTCACTCACACTCTCTCACACACACACACACACACACACATACGTAAGCATCGTCGCAGGTCTGGATGGTGTGATGTCGCTGTAATGATGCTCGCGGTCTGAAAGTGTCTCCCTGTGTGGCACGTGAGCCGTAGCCGTTGTGATCTCCCTCCATCACCCGACAGTCTGCAGCATCAGCACAGGCCTCTGAGACACAAATCAAACACTGATTTCATTTTGTTTGTGGTGCAACATTATTTTCATGATAACTTAACACTTCATTATAATATGATACACAAACAGTCAAAAGTTGGGAATAATTAAGATTTTTAAAAATGTTTTTGAAAGAAGTCTCTTCTGCTCACAAAAGCTGAATTTATTTGATCAAAAATACAGTAAAAACAGTAATATTGTGAAATATTATTAAAATTTATAACTGTTTTCTATGTGAATATATTATAAAATGTAATTTATTTCTATGATGCAAAGCTGCATTTTCAGCAGCTATTATTGTATTTTTAATCAGAAGTGACTTCTTTCAGAAAAAATAAATAAATTAAAAAAAATTAAATCTTTTATTCCAACATTGCTTCAGGGAAGTTTTTACACAATCACAGTTATATTTGCTGTGCATGCAGATTTAAATAATTAAAAAACATATGTATATATACATACACCGTAATCCCTGTAAATTGAAAAATGCATATTTATGTGTTTTTAAATATTATATGTACTTTGTTATACTGTATATTTCTTTTTCCTGTCATTGCTTGTTTTGTGTATAATGCTTTGACAATATTGTATATTAACACAATCACATGGAAGCCTGTTTGTGCCAAGGGATAAAAAAAATAAATAATGATAATAAATGGCAATTACTACTTTTAATTTCACAAATCTGACTTTTCTCATAATTCTGAGAAAAAAAGTCAGAATTAAGAGACATTAATTCAGAATTATGATATAAACTCACAACTGTGAGAAAAGAAAGTCAGAATTTTGAGATAAAATGTTGCAATTATTATTATTTTTTTAATTCCATGTCAAAAGCAAGCTTCCACACAATCATGGCAGTAAAGTACTGTAAGGAACTGAGACAGAGTAAATTATCACCTCAAATTCTTTGTGTGCAAATTTAGATAATGATATTTGATTTATGAATGTTTGTTTGAAATATGAAGCACTTTAAACAAAGTCATGTCATTGTTTTCAATAAAAAATGCAGTGCTTGATTTGGTTTATATTTTCTCATGGCGCCCTCTTGTGGGTTTGGGAGAAAATACAGTACTTTTTTCCCTTTAACATCTATAGAATTTAAATATAATTTGAATATTATTATTAAGTAAGAAACTCAAATGTACTTTTTCAGACATTTTGCTAGGCCTAATGGAATGAGACGTGTTTCAGAGCTTCAGGTCTGCACACATTTCTGAGGAGGCTTTTTGAGCAGGACATGTCCCAATTACATTAACTAGCTCTTAGAACTGATTTTACATTGACTAAACAGCTATTTGACCACTGGTTAACATCAGTGTTAGTGGCCTACAGTAGGTGACGTCAGCACTGCTACATTCTGATGAACGACTATGAAGACGAGTGTGATTTTTCTTCAGAATAACCTCACTGATGAATCATTCACTGTAAGGAACATGTATTACACTACAGAGAGTCCACACTGTAAAAATGACCACAATTTTAATGGTAAAAGACTGCAAAAATGCTATGGTAAAAACCTGTTAAATGGTTAAATCTAATGGATTTCATGTCATTTTAGAGTGAAATACTGTAATGTATAATTTTCAGAAGTAAAAAAGAACAAATTCTCTGTTTGACGGCTCGTCATGTGACAAGTCTTTATTGTGATGTTTTTTTGATTGTCAGTGAGAGTAAACACACTCTTTTCTCTGTATGTACACTAGACACTTTATAAACACTCCCTGCTACAAAGACTCAATATAATAATAAGCCTATATGTTTACCTGTGCATTGCACTACAAATCAAATCGTCTTGCACTCTGCGCTGCTTCCCCCAAAAATATCTCTTTTGCACAATCTCATGTACAGTATTTATGTAAAGTTCTTGTGCATTCTCAGTTTATGTGTATGTGTAGTCAACTATTTATAGTATATGTATAGTCAGATGGTTAACTGTTGCATAGATCTATGACTGTTTTTCCTATTCTTCTATTGTTGCATGTTTATATTTAACTAGACACGACATTTCGTTCCACTCGACTTGACTTGAACTGTAAGTGTGTGAGTTTAGTGTGTACCTCTGGCCGCCGTGCTGCTGCGCATGTAGGCGTGTCTGTGGGTGGGGGAGGAGCCAAGGGGCGGAGCCAGCATCTCATGTCCCTCAGCGCAGGGGGCGGCGGCTTTGGCCAGCAGGCCCTCGTGATAGGCCGGCATCTCGTCCTCCTCCATGCTCTCCGAGTGAGGGGCGGGGCATTCGGGAGGGGTTCTGATCTGGAGCAGGTGATGGTAGTGCTGAGGGGGCGGGGCCTGCGGAAGGGCGGGGTCTAAGCTCTCAGCCGCTTGGCCCAGTTGCTGCAGCATCAGCATCTCCCCGTAGTCCTGCGGGTTGGTGGGCGGGGCCGCGGCGGTAGTGGGCGGGGCCATGGCGGCAGTGGGCGGGGCCGATCGGAGGCTCTGGCGTTTGAGCAGCGCGGCCAGGTCCTGCGGAGGCAGGCGAGGGTCGGCGTGTCCCGTGAGCGAGTGGCGTGGCGAGAGCAGGCCCTGCAGGGTCGGCGTGACGTGCTGCTGAGCCGGACGATACTCCAGCGGCGTGGGAGAGAGCAGAGCCTGCTGCAGCGCAGACGGATAGCCCTGATAGCCTTCCAGCCCCGGCACCTTCAGCGACGCCCCCTGCAGGTAGGGATTATAGGTGCCGATGATGCCGCTCACGCCCTCGCCGAACATGTGCGGGTTAAACTGCTCATACGTGGCAGTGTGGAAGCGACTCAAGCTGCGACTGCAACACAATCAAACACACGAGCACGACTGTGAAACCACAGCCTCTAATTAGCATAACCACACCCCCTACTATCATTATGTGGGAGGAGTCTAGTCTGATCTGACTCCACCCTTCTAACACTGGGTACGTTCACATGGACATCAGTAATCAAATTATTTACTTTATTCTGAATAAGACAATATGTGAGCCGTGCTGGCAGAAAGAGTGTGAATGCGCACAGGCTAAATTTGAGCTACAGACAAAAAAAAAGTGAAAAATGTAGATTTTGGTCGAATTTCACAAAAGGTTTTCACAAAAATGAGTTCATTAAGCCTTCGTCTAGCGATCCCAGTGCTCCAAATAGTAATTAAATACTAAAATGATCTTTATTTGTACTTTTTCTGAGAGGAGTACCTTTTTCTCTGCTTGCTTCTTGCGCTGTCATTGATATATAAATCGTGCATATAAAGGCACTTCTGCCAGAGCGCGATCTCAATAAATATACACAAAGACTGTATACACAGAATTACAGTATTTAAGTAGGCTTATTCACGCAAACATAATCTGTTATGTCTAAAGTGAATGTTCGGGGAACTACTGGGGGAAAACATCTGATGTGTAACGCTATATTAGATCCGTGCAGTACAGTAGGACTTCCTATACAGGCCGTCTGTCTCAATGTTAATCTAATAATAAAAGAAAAGATTGCTGCTCTTGATTGAATTGATTATGTAGCTTTAATAATCAACTTATTTGTAATAAACACTCTGAAGTGATTTTTATATTTGATTTTGTTTTTGCTTTTGTTTAGAGGAAAAAAGTAATGCACTAGACCTAGGCTATTTGTTTCTTTCTTATATTTGTTCTACTGTTGTTGTTGTTTGTTTGTTTTTTTTGCATCTGTTCTAATTTTTAATAAAGATAAAATAAAAAATAGTTATACTGTGATTATTAATATAGCATTTATTATTAAGAAAGGAAGTGGAGGAAACAATGCAATATTGCGAGGTGGTTTTGCTTTGGAACCTTCAGAAAACTTCAACTCGAGTGTTTTCAGAACTGATTTTGCTTACTTTGTTGACTTCAAACAGGTGTAGCTCAGTCGATTTTTGTCCGATTCCAACAACTCATATACCATTTTGAAGTTCTTAATAGAGAATGTAAAAATAAAAATAACTCATTTTTGAAAATTTGCTCACTGTGACACATTTTGCCAGCACAGGTCACATATTATGATTAAAGTGTTTACATGAGTCGCTTTTAGAATATTCCTTTCATGTTCCCGTTTTACATGTTATAGTACACAGATCGATTAATGGCATGCGTCATTACGTCACCAAGCAACGCCAACCGACTATTTTTGTCCATGTAAACGTACCGAGTGTTCTAAAGTCAACATGAAACGCTGATGTATGTAATACAGGACTGTAAAAACTTAAATTTCAAATATTAGTTAATTTTTTTTAAATGCACAGTTAAATGCAGAAGCTGTGCATTCAAATTTTTATGTCAGGAGGCATATGACAATGTAGTTTTTGTTAGCCTCTCCAACCCATTAGATGCTGCACTGCTGTGTTGTTAAATCAGAAAATGGTGGAAAAAGAGGGTGAATACAGTACGCTGTAGGTTGAAGCACTTGTTTCTCATTTACTGATGCACCGTTATCTACATGGACTTTTGCACAAAGAAATTTTATTTGATTTATGAATGTTTATTTGAAATGTGAAGCACTTTAAACAAAGTCATGTCATTGATTTCAATAAAAAATGCAGTGCTTGATTTGGTTTATATTTTCTCATGGCGCCCTCTTGTGGGTTTGGGAGAAAATACAGTACTTTTTTCCCTTTAACATCTTTAGAATTTAAATGTAATTTGAATATTATTATATATAAGTAAGAAACTCAAATGTACTTTTTCAGACATTTTGCCAGGCTTTTTGAGCAGGACATGTCCCAATTACATTAACTAGCTCTTAGAACTGATTTTACATTGACTAAACAGCTATTTGACCACTGGTTAACATCAGTGTTAGTGGCCTACAGTAGGTGACGTCAGCACTGCTACATTCTGATGAACGACTATGAAGACGAGTGTGATTTTTCTTCAGAATAACCTCACTGATGAATCATTCACTGTAAGGAACATGTATTACACTACAGAGAGTCCACACTGTAAAAATGACCACAATTTTAATGGTAAAAGACTGCAAAAATGCTATGGTAAAAACCTGTTAAATGGTTAAATCTAATGGGACTTCATGTACTTTTAAAGTAAAATACTATAATATATAGTTTTCAGAAGAAAAAAAGATAAAATAATCTTATAATTTACAGTGAAAAAATGTAAAAGGACATTCCCAGAATTCTCTGTGATGGTTCATCAGGCGACTTAGTCTTTATTGTGATTTTTGTTTTGGCAGTGGCTATTTACACTAAGTGCAAATACCTATAGATTCTATTTACACTGTTAAAATAGCAGGATTTTCTGCTATTTATATTACTTATTGCAAATAGTGGAAATTATCTGCACCTCAGTACTGTAGTACTTTATAAAACGGTACGCGGTAATGACGTATTGAGGGTAAATGATCATTTTAATTCTAATTATTAAATGGATGCCACCTTATTGGGACGATAAAGCCCTCCCCTAACCCTACCCAATACTTTATCATCAACTATTAGATTATTTCCTTCATTTTTAGGGAAAATAAATGTCTTTCCGATGTGATTTGAAAAGGGAGAAAAAAAAAGTTTGACAAAAGCTAGATTCGATCGTGTCAAAAATGACTACGGCACATGCTTTACTGCCACTGGAGCCATTTTTACATGATCGGCTTTTGTAGTGTTGACTCGCCCAATCACATGTTAGTGGGCGGAGTTAGTGTAAATAGCCTCTGCCAACAAGGCGGGCTATTTGCACTTAGCGTAAATACACACTATAGACACTCCAATTTTTTTTTTTATTGCAAGTGTATTGTAAATGTAAAAAAACCCCTGAATTTAGTAATTTGGCATTTTAACACTATTTCACAAAAAGTTTTTATTGTAAATTTAAAATCAATCTGTAAACTTAAATCATTGCTACTGCATGGTAAAGTTCCATCAACCACAGCTGATGTTTTTTACTGTAAATTTCACAGATTTTTTTTCACTGAATGCTGATTTCATGTTGACTTTAAAACACATAAGACTGATATGAAAACTGCATTAATCAGTGATCCAGCGGTTCTCAACACTGTTCCTGGTGAAGTGTTGTGAATCACTGCGTTCATCTGCTAACAGCACTGAGCATCTACTCCTCATCGTCCCATCTCAGATCCGCTGGAGTTCATATCTCCAGTGAACGCGACACAGGACGCTCATCTACTGCTAGCACTGGACATCAGTACGTCTCAAAGTACCTCAGCGTCCGGCGCTCAATCGTCTGGACTGATACACCGTCATCTGGGAGAATCTCGCAATATTTACACAAATCATTTCCACAACAGATTCATTTAAATCATCTACAACCACTAAACATGCTGAACTGCATTTAAACGAACATAAACAGCACTGATTCAAAACTAAAGTAAACAATAAAACCATTTGATTCTTTTTTAAAAAACAAAAATAAAAGCACGAAATGAACAGAACAATCATGAAGCGTTTCCGCGGCGCTCGCGTCACCTGTGAGTTTCTGCGTTATCGGCACTCAGCTGCTTCCCCAGAACCCTGTGAGAGGGCGTGGCTAGGAAGCCCTGCCGCTGGGCTCCGCCCCCCAGCTCCACCTCCTGCACCTGAATGGTCACCTGCTGCTGCGCGAGCGTGCGGGCAGAGCCTGGCGGAGGCTGCTGATTGGACAGCGCCATGCGGGGGAGGCTGTTGGGGGGAGGGCTGGCGCTGGGAGACTGGTATAGGGAGGAGCCACGCTGGAACTGAACCGCAGACGGCCCACCTGTGGGAGGAGTTTAACACATCAGCGTCACGAGCGACTGCATGTCAATCACAAGACAGCTCCTGCTGACCAACACTGACCGTGCGCCTGCATCATCCCCTGACTCCCCGGAGGAGGACTCTGATTGGCTGGCCTGAAGAGGTGATTGTTGGGATGCGTAGGAGGAGGACTGGAGGGCTGAATACGCAACCTGACAGAGAAAGAAGCACAGCGATCAGCATCTGTCTATCTGTGAGTGTGTGTGCAAGAGTGTGAGTGTGTGTCAGTGAGTAAGTGTGTGCGAGAGAGTGTGTGATAGTGAGTTTGTGTGTGTGTGAGAGTGAGTGTCAGTGAGTGAGTGTGTGCGAGAGTGAGTGTGTGTGTGTGTGTGTGTGTGTGTGTGTGTGTGTGTCTGTCTGTCAGTGAGTGAGTGAGTGTGTGTGTGTGTGTGTGTGTGTGTGTGTGAGTGAGTGAGTGAGTGAGTGTGAGTGTGAGAGAGAGTGTGTGTGTCAGAGAGTGAGAGAGTGAGTGAGTGAGTGAGTGAGTGTGTGAGTGAGTGCGAGTGAGTGTGTGTGTGTGTGTGTGTGTGTGAGAGTGTCTGTCTGTCAGTGAGTGAGTGTGTGTGTGTGTGAGTGAGTGAGTGAGTGAGTGAGTGAGTGAGTGAGTGAGTGAGTGAGTGAGAGTGTGAGTGTGAGTGAGAGTGTGTGTGTGTCAGAGAGTGAGAGAGTGAGTGAGTGAGTGAGTGAGTGTGTGAGTGAGTGCGAGTGAGTGTGTGTGTGTGTGTGTGTGTGAGTGTCTGTCTGTCAGTGAGTGAGTGTGTGTGTGTGTGAGTGAGTGAGTGAGTGAGTGAGTGAGTGAGTGAGAGTGTGAGTGTGAGAGAGAGTGTGTGTGTGTCAGAGAGTGAGAGAGTGAGTGAGTGAGTGAGTGTGTGAGTGAGTGCGAGTGAGTGTGTGTGTGTGTGTGTGTGTGAGAGTGTCTGTCAGTGAGTGAGTGTGTGTGTGTGTGTGTGAGTGAGTGAGTGTGTGTGTGTGTGTGTGAGTGAGTGAGTGAGTGAGTGAGAGTGTGAGTGTGAGAGAGAGTGTGTGTGTGTCAGAGAGTGAGAGAGTGAGTGAGTGAGTTCGAGTGAGTGTGTGTTCACCTCTGTAGCTGGTATGTAAGGTGACTGCTGGGCTGGTTTTCTCCATGTCCCAAAGACAGGGCCTGCAAACAGGAAGTCAACATGGTCACATCCCTTCATAGACACAGTAAGGAATGTGTGTGTGTGTATTTGGGGAGAAGTCGATTAGTCACCAGAAGAGACGGACAGCAGTGTAAGTGTGTTAATACTTGTTCATAGATCTGTTGTTTAAATTATTTACTTGCTGCTAGCAAGGAATACTTCGTTTCCTACCCATTTCTATTCTGTATTTTCGTTGTGGTTTATATTTTTGATTGCACTTACTGGTAATTATAATAATTGCCCCTCGGCTAAGAAGGAGCCTGTATCTTTTGCATTGCTCCTTTCGTGCACTTAAGTGCAAAGTGTTAGTTTCGATTTGAGCTATTTTCCCTGCTATAGGCTATTGGCTGTGCTAATTAGAAGGCAGCCACAGCTGTTTTCACTGTAGTCTCTTAGACTGTGTATTTATTCCAAGTCAGCGGAAGCGTTCAGCCCTCGTGTTCAGATTCCTCGTGTGAAGACCGATGAGAGTAAAGACCTGCGACTTTTTTTTTTTTTTTTTTTTACACACGCAATTGTACTGCAGATAACATTCTGGTACAACCACTACATATCTCTGACCATTTCTTCATTACATTTAAACTACATTTTGCTACCTGTGTGCCAACAACCCCTATACCAATTACTTTTAGACAAAACCTACGCTCCCTTTCTCCCTCCCATCTTTCCTCTGTAGTATCCTCCTCTCTTCCCTCACCTACCCATTTCTCATCTCTGGATGTGAATGCAGCTACTGACACTTTATGCTCTACTTTAAACTCTTGTCTAGACGACATTTGTCCTCTCTCCTCCAGGCCAGCATGGGCTGCCCCTTCTAACCCCTGGTTATTTGATGTTCTTCTTGAGCATCGGGCCAAACTCAGGGCAGCAGAGAGAAAATGGCGCAAATCAAAAGATCCATCAGACCTGGGTAGGTATCAGTATTTGCTCTCATCTTTCTCTGCTGAAGTCCACATTACCAAATCCTCATATTTCCACAACAAGATCAACAGTGCTCCAGACACACGTAGTCTCTTCAGAAGATTCAATTCTCTCCTCTGTCCCCCTCCACCACCTCCCACCACTTCTATAACAGTTGATGATTTCACCACATTCTTCACAGACAAAACTAGAACAATCAGTAGTCAGTTCTCACCTCCACACACACACACAACCTCCAACCAACTACATCCACTGCTAAAACTCCCATCCTCTCCTTCTGTCCCCTCACTGAGGCGGAAGTATCCAAACTTCTCCTCTCCAACCATCCTACAACATGTCCTCTAGACCCAATCCCCTCACACCTTCTCCAAGCAATCTCTCCCACACTCTTACCAGCACTCACACACATCATCAACACATCCCTCCTCACAGGCATCTTCCCCACTGCGTTCAAGCAGGCTCGGGTAACCCCACTGCTCAAAAAACCTACATTAAACACTTCTCTTATAGAAAACTACAGACCTGTCTCTCTCCTTCCAACTCGAACGAGTTGTTTTCAACCAGGTATCACGGTTTCTTTCACAGAACAACCAACTGGATGCTAACCAGTCAGGTTTCAGGAGTGGCCATTCAACAGAAACTGTGATATTCTCGGTCACTGAAGCCCTGCGAATTGCAAAAGCAGACTCCAAATCATCAGTTCTCATTCTGCTGGATCTATCTGCCGCTTTTGACACTGTCAATCATCAGATCCTCCTGTCTACCCTCTCATCTCTGGGCATCACAGGGACTCCTCTTCACTGGTTTGAATCGTATCTCACTGGTAGGTCTTTCAGGGTGGCCTGGGGAGGGGAGGTATCCAAAGCACATCAACTGGTCACTGGGGTTCCTCAGGGATCGGTTCTTGGACCCCTCCTCTTCTCCACATACAGTACACTACATCACTGGGTCCCATCATACAGGCACATGGCTTCTCCTACCATTGCTACACTGATGACACACAGCTCTATCTCTCTTTTCAACCAGATGATCCAACGGTAGCTGCACGGATATCAGGCTGCCTGGAGGACATCTCGGCATGGATGAAAGAACATCACCTACAGCTCAACCTGGCAAAGACTGAGCTTCTTGTCTTCCCTGCCACTCCAGCTCTACAGCATGATTTCACCATCCAGCTAGGTTTTTCTACAATTACCCCATCAACTTCGGTCAGAAATCTTGGTGTAATCTTTGATGACAAGCTGACCTTCAATGACCATATTGCAAAGACTGCTCGATCTGGCAGGTTTGCATTTTAAAACATCAGAAAGATCAGGCCTTTTCTGACAGAGCATGCTGCTCAACTTCTTGTCCAGGCCCTTGTCATTTCTAGACTGGACTACTGCAATGGTCTTCTGGCTGGACTTCCATCAAACACAATCAAACCTCTACAGATGATTCAGAATGCAGCGGCACGACTGGTCTTCAACGAGCCCAAAAGAGCCCATGTTACACCTCTCTTTATCTCCTTGCACTGGCTACCGGTTGCAGTTCACATCAAGTTCAAGACATTGATGCTTGCATATAGAACAGCCACAGGCTCAGCACCCGCCTACTTCCACTCACTATTAGGAATCTACACCCCCTCCAGAAGTCTGAGATCTGCTAGTGAGCGACGCCTCGTGGTACCATCACAGAGAGGCTCAAAATCACTCTCCAGAACATTCTCGTTCACCGCTCCTGGCTGGTGGAATGATCTTCCCACCTCTCTCCGGAATGCTGATTCCCTGACAATTTTCAAGCGACAGCTGAAAACTCACCTCTTTCGACACTACCTGACGTCATCCTAAAATAAAAAAAAAATAAAAAAATAAAAAAACTTTGTCTTTCTCTTTATTTATTCCTTCCCTTTCTAGCTTGTACTTATTTAAACAATGCCTGAGACTTGTTGTTACGAGCACTTCCTCTGTCTGTTTGCCTCTTTAAGATGAATCGCTTTATGTATTCCCCAATTGTAAATCGTTTTGGATAAAAGCGTCTGTAAAATGACTAAATGTAAATGTATTGATTTAACTCTATTAAACCGGCTGTTTCGTCATCAACACATCAAACTAAGCTGCATTCATTTCACTGTAACTCTTCAATCGTTCGCACCATAATTCAAAATGCTCCTGACAGCAGATAACTTTACGGTAATGTCCTTATTTCAGGAAATGTGAAAAGGAAGAATTTGAACGGAGAACTACAGAACACAACAGATCAGAGAGTCTGAAGTCCAAAAAATCATTTTAAAAAAACCTGAGGGAAAATTGTCAAACCCAGTGTCACAAAAAGACTTGTACATATGTAATATAGTCCAGTTTTCAAGTAGAATTGTTAGATTCTTACATTTGTGTGTTTTCCGATATTTTTTTTAATAAAAACCAGTAAAATGCATTCTATTTTTTTTTACTTCTAAAAAGTTTGTAAATAGAATTTAAATAGAATTTAAATTCTATTTACAAACTCTCAGCACACAATAATGGTCAATTACTGTAATTAACTGAAAGATAATTGTTTTCTGAAAAAAAGACGACACCTTGCACTTGAAGATTTCATATTGTTTTAGAATTTTACAGTCAAAAGAATAAAATATGTAAAAACTACCTATTTCAGCTGCAGGTTCTAAAGGGTTAACTGGTTAACTCTAGTCTCTATTGTCCATCACAGTATTCATAGGTAATGTGTCCCCTCTGGTTCTTCTGCTGTAATGATGGTCTTGATTTCAAAACTAGGAGTTTCCTAACTCTAAGTAACTAAAATAATTACAATTAAAACTAAATTAAAACAGATTTAAGAGCTGATGGTCCTTCAGGGTTTCTGCTCTTTATCAATCAATTCTGCTTATTCTGCTCTAACCAATCAATCTTTTCCAGTCGTTCATGATTCACTGGATCAGGATTTTAAACAATATTTTTACTCAATTTCAGTCTAATGAAATATTTTAAAGCTCTATTTTATAGTTTCTATTTTAAAGTTATTTTTAGTTAACACTTGATGTTCAAAAATAACTAAAACTGAAAAAAAAAAAAAAAAAAAATCAACAAAATGGCAAAAGTACACAAACTGACTAAAACTGAAAAATGGAAATAGAGAAGTGAGCTGTAACTGGCAGTATTAAATGAGCCGGACCTGTATTTGCTGGTGTAGGATCTGCTGTTCTTGCTGGTAGAGGACGTGCTGTTGCTGTGTGTGCTCCATCAGCCGCTCGTCCTGCGAAGCTGCATACATCTTCTGAAGCTGCTCACACTCCTGCACACACACACATTCACACGCGCACACGCACGCACACACACACACACACACAGTCTGGTTAGCTATCCTTGTAGGGACTCTCCGTAGGTGTAATGGTTTTTATACTGTACAAACTGTATGTGCTATTGCCCTACACCAACCCTACACCTAAACCTACCCCTTACAGGAAACTTTCTGCATTTTTACATTCTCAAAAAAAAAAAAAAAAAAAAAACTCATTCTGTATGATTTATAAGCTTAATTGTACCCATTAACCTCAATTTAGGTCCCCACCGTGACACGACACACACACACGTCACTGAGCGCCATCATGCGTCTAGAGATGTAACGGTATGAGCATTTCTATTATATCACGATTATAGCGTCCTAAATGATCACGGTTATCAGTATTATCACATTATTGTTAAAATGTGCTGGAAATGTTAAAAAAGTACTGACACAAATCGTTTCACCAAGTTTTAAAATAAAAATCAACAAACAATAAATAAAATGATTTTCTGTTTGCATAAACCCTAAAACAACATTACCAATGATGTCTGGATCTGAAATGACAACATGACTGACAACAGTTTATCTAATAACGTACGAAATGTTCAAATAAAGCTTTGAAAAAGTTTAATAAAAAGGTAAACCTCACATTTCAACATTTCAATAAAGAAAAGATTAAAGTCAAAACAATAAATGATAGGGATGGGAGAAAAAAATTGATTCACCTAACTATCGCGATACTTTTTAAAATTGGTTTACCTCAGAATCGATTTTTATTTCATTATTTTATTTTTCCTAAGAGGTGGTGGGGAGAAGTTAGTGCTTTGTAATTCCAACAGAGGGTGAAATGTCTAGGTGTGTTCGACTTGAAGCAGCACCGCGCAGTTGAACATTTGACTATTATATTCATATGCAAGTTCAGGGTATTGGTACTTGAAAGTTTCATGGTTCAAGGTACTTTAAATACACAGTGCATGTGTATGCTCCTGAAATAAAAGTTTAGAAAGATGTGATGCATTGTTTTTGTTAATATGACTCGTCGTATACAGTCTCTTTTAAGGGTATAATCAACTATTTTCCATTCTCTTCCATTCGCAATAGTGACTGCTAAAATGTGTGTTTTCTTTTTAATTGTGACAGTCTATAATATTAAGTGTATCATTCAACTTGTTCCCATGGTCTAGAGTTAAAAACAAAAAACAAAAATTGCAACACATAGTAATATCAAATCGCAATACTTGTAGAATTTAAATTCTTAAAAAAAAAAATAATAAAATAAAAAAATCGCAATACATATTGTATCGGCACCCAAGTATCGTGATAGTATCTAATCGGGAGATAGGTGTATCGTCCCGTCCCTAATAAATGATTATATGTATTTTATCTGCTCCATAAATAATTCTAGATAGCTTAATTGAATTGTTTAAATGTGTAGAATCCACATAAGGTTGTTTTTCCATCAACCGGTCAAAACGTACAGCAGGGCATGCAAATCCGGTCTGTGTTTATTCCAGACAGAAACCGCACACAGACTGAATGTGAATGTAAGTCTCTGTAAATCCATTCTCTGACAGCAGGTGGCGCTGATGGAGCAGCAGAATTACAGATGTTTACTCCGTGAAGAAAGCAGCATTGCGATTAAAACACTGCTTTATTAGGTATTACATGAAGCAAAGATCAAAAAATACCAATGATTCTTTTCTGAAGACAGTGAGAACCTTCAGAAGTACATTCATATAATTCATTCATATATTCATTTGTATAGCACTCTTTTAAAACCTCGCAGTTTTCACTCAAAACTAAACTACTCCGCAAACATGAGACTGTTACTGAAAACTCTACTTTATGCTGGATAGTATTTATTTATCCTGAGTTGTTCAAATCGCGGTAATCGAATAAAGTTTTAATGATAATTAAAATATGAAACGGTAATACTTACCGTGGGGAATTTTATCATGATTTATGGTCAAGCGTGTCACCTGTTTGAGCTGTCTGATCAGGCTGTTGTTCTCCAGCTGCATCTTGAACGCTTGGATGGTGGCGGCTCCGTCTGAGAAGCGTCTGACGGGAGAGAAGCGCTCCATCGGAAGGTGAAGAGTGTTACAGTCCTTATACGACGACCTGAGACACACAAACGCTCTCTGTTAACGAGACGTCATGCTGGAATAAAGACAAACCGCTCGGTGAAAACACCTCAAATCATCATCAGTGTGAGGCTTTAGCTCCAGCAGGGACAAACAGACACGTTTAACTGGTTTGATTTCATTTCTTCAGCATCTCAGCGCTTCTGAATTCATGCAGTGAAGCAGAAGATCAGCTGACTGAGAACATGAACATCAGCACAACACAAAGATGGAAACACATCTCAGATTTGACTGATTCTGTTGAAGCGTGTGACTGAACATCAGCTCAGGTGTTCATACATCGTTTCATGATGAACTCATATGGAGAAAAGATATTTTTAAATCAAGTTTTCAGCAAATGAAGTTCATTATGAGTTTTCAGTGCACTGAAACTCCTCTGATTGCACATTAACATTATTCCTGCAGTATATATAATGTGTGTACTTTGAACACTATTTGTGACCTTGGACCACAAAACCAGTCATAAGGGTAAATATTTTTAAAATTGAGATTTATACATCATCTGAAAGCTGAATAAATAAGCTTTCCATTAATGTATGGTTTGTTAGGATAGGACAATATTTGAAAATCTGGAATCTGAGGGTGCAAACAAATCAAAATATTGAGAAAATCACCTTTAAAGTTGTCCAAATGAAGTTCTTAGCAATGCATATTACTAATCAAAAATTAAGTTTTTATATATTTACGGTAGGAAATTTACAAAATATCTTCATGGAACATGATCTTTGCTTAATATCCTAATGATTTTTGGCATAAAAGAAAAATGGATAATTTTGACCCATACAATGTATTGTTGGCTATTGCTACAAATATACCTGTGCTACTTATGACTGCTTTTGTGCTCCAGGGTCACAAATATTATGTATTTTCTGTATTGATCTGCTGCATTACACATACTGTCTCTTTCATTTGCAATGATAAATGAAGAAGAGACATCAACATCTTCGATATCGGATCAGATGTGATCATGTCACGTACAGTATTCCACTGTAAACGCAGCCAGAGAGATTTGAGAGGTCAGAGGTCAAACCTAACACCATGAGGTCAGAGGTCACGTGAGTCTCTGTCCATCAGCTGTGTTTATCTGCTGCAGTGCGGTGGCGCTCCGATCGTCCTGTGTGTGTCCGGCAGGGGGCGCAGTGACCTCACAGCACTTCCTCCGCAGACAGGAAGAGACGCGCTTCATGATGTCATTCCTCTCAGGGCTTCTCCGTCAGAGCAGTGCTTTCAATACAGCTTCAGCTTAACTGCAGCACTTTTTACATTTAAATACATCTATATTTTTACATTTATCTTGAAATCATTTAAAAGGAAACAGAACCACACTAAGCATTATGTTTTAGACCTGTGTGCTGGACAACACAAAACTGCCAAGCTCCAAAAATTAAATAAATAAGAGTAAAAAATAAATAAACACATATATACACACATATATATATATACATATATATATATATATATATATATATATATATATATATATATATATATATATATATATATATATACACACACACACACACACACACACACACACATATTCACTATATGGACAAACGTATTGGGACACCCCCTTCTTTAGAACAGAAAAAAGCACTTCCAAAACTGTGGCAACAAAGACGGAAACATAATGCATGTATTTAAAAATTGTATTTCCATCTCTGTTGCAACAGTTTTGGAAGTGTCTAAAATGACTGTACCCATATGTACAAGTCACTGGTGTTTGGTGATGAGTTTTTGGCTCAAGATCTGCATTTAAAGTCACACCAGAGGTGTTCAGCTGGGATTAGGACTTGACTTTCTGCAGACCAGGGTTAATTTCGTCGACAAAGACGATGACGAAAAATATTCGTTAACAAACATTTTTTCTGTGACTAAGACGAGACATTGACGAGCTAAAACTAATATCTGATGATAAAAACTACGACGAAAGGTATGCCGCGTCTTCGATAAGACGAGACGGGACTAGAATATTATTTGAGGACTACCAGACGTTCAAAACACATCATATAGGCTAAATTAACTGTCTTGTCTTTCAAAATGTGTATCCCTGTCATTGGATTGTGATCGGATGAGGGGCGTTTATATCTAGTCTCAGTATGGCAGCCGCAGTGGATGGACAGGCTACCAAAACACAAACTAGCGATCTGAAACAATGGCCTCAGGTTAGAGATAGGGTGACCTGACGTCCCGTTTTTCCCGGGAGTCACAATTCTTTGTAGATTAACTCAAAGTTAGTGAAGACGGGAGAGGCGGAATCACACTGATAGAAGTGCTCTCTCTCTCTTCAGTTCTCACACATCGATCAGTTCTCAGTGCTCAAATACACACACAGCAGCCCAAATGTCCATCGTGTAGAGTATCTCACATAAATACAGTCAGTTATGGCTTAAGTGAACGTAAACAGGTGGGTGAAAACTGAATGTGTGTCAGTATTACATGCATGCCTTCCGTCTTAAAGGGACGGCATTCCTAATTAAATACCTATCTGTGTCAATGTTAACCAACAAAAGATGTTAAATAAATGTAAACATGTTAAGTAAACCTACTGTATCTGAAAAATTTGTTTAATTTTTTATCTCAACCCAAAAATGAAAATTGTCATCATTTATTCCAGTTTTTCCAAATTCAATCCTTGATTCAAATTTAATAATAATAATAATAATAATAATAATAATTCCTTACATTTATATAATATTTATATTTATATATAATTCCTTACATTTCTCATGAGCTTAATTGATTTGGTCTAAAGAGAGAAGAATTAATGACTATTTCTGTTAGAAGACTACATATAAAATAGCTACCTAAATAAATGTTGGTAACTGCAGTTTGACTAAAAGTAATGACTAAAAGTTGACAAAAATGTAATGACTTTTCGTCGACTAAAACTAGACTAAAACTATGAAAGACTCAAATGACTTAAATGTGACAGACTATTAAGCATTTTCGTCTCAAGACTAAGACTAAATCAAAAATGCCTGTCAAAATTAACACTGCTGCAGACCAGTCAAGTTCTTCCACACTGACTAAATCAGTCATTTCTTTTTGAACCTTGCCTTATACACAGAGGCATTGTGTATTCCACATGAAAAATTCCACACTAAATAGTGACTAAACACAACCCATTAATACATGTTAACCAGGAGTCTCTCTCATTTATATTCGCGACATCGTCTGATAAAATCAACATGCATCTAACGTTACACTAAAGAGCGGCTATACGGTGGTTCATGCAGCGCACTGCCTGCGTCTGAGTAACAAACTAAAAAAAACAAAAAACAAACAAAAAAGTGCATAATATTAACAGACGAACTATGCTCATATTTATAATTCCAAACAGTCAGTTAGCGGCAGGTGCTTGGAAACGCTGTTTTGTACTCATTTACTGAGGAGTCTGCTGCGGTGCGGCCGGCTGAATGCGGTGCTTCTCTGCCGCTCACTGCACAGAACAGACGCCGAGAGAGACGACACTGCGCCGGGAGAGACAGACCTGGAGACATCTTCCAACTGAACCATAGCTAAGGTTCATCCAAAAAAGTCGCTAGGTTTGTCAGTTTGTATATTCTTTGGGGAAAAAAGCCGCTAAAAGAGTCTGAAAGTCGCTAAATATAGTGCTAAAGTCGCACTCGTGTGTGAGACGTGGGAGCTGATGGCAGCGGGCGGTGGATATTGTGGATGAGTTCTTCTGTCTCATCACGTTCTTCTAGTTCTACAGCTTCAGAACTTTCACGCTCAGTAACACATACAGCTGTGTCCTCACCACAGTGCAATAGTGAAAAGAGACCCCTCTCAAACAGTGTCGCGTTCTGAGCGTTATTTAAATGACACCGGTATTGCGGTATATTAAAAATTCATATCATAAGAAAAATAAACACCGGTATTCGGTATGAACCGGTATACCGCCCAGCACTAAGTGTACATATATACATATATATTAGTATTTAACCCTATAAAGCCTGATGTATCATGTTTGATACCTCTAGGTTGTTAACATGATCAATCTTTGCTGTTAAACCTGTTTCACACTCAATCTCCTCATGTCTTCTGTCTCTGATTGAGAGTTTAGAGTGTTTTATCCAGTAAAAGCTATTTTAGTGTAATTGTAGAAGCGTCCAGCTTCAGCTGCTGTTTCAGTGTGTTTCTGCTGTCAAATCTTGACTGATTTTTATCAAGTAAGCGTCAGAATAACTGCAGTCATATTTCCAGATGAACACTTACTGGATCTCATCTTACTAAGACATATTATTGAAATATAGAGTGACCGCTTATATTTAGATCATTTTATGTCAGTATCTACTGTACTGTTATAAAGATCTCATTGATTTACATTACAGGCATCAGAATTTCATCATAGAAATATCAGCATCTGCAGCAAATTCATATGTTTGCTCAGTTTGAGTCTCTGGATAAAATTGAGCTGTTTTTCCTTCATATTCACACAGTATCAGACTATATGAGCCATAAAAGCCTGATGGATCAAAAATGATACTCAACATAAAACACTCAAAATATTATGTATAAAGGTTTAATAAACTGTTTCAGTAAAAAAAAAAAAAGAAAAGATTTTTCTGACTATTATTTCATGTCAGGCTTTAACAGGGTAAAACTAAAAAAGAACCAATTGCTGCCAATAAACACACTCACTTCCAGATAAATAAATAAATAAATAAATAAATAAACTAATTAATTAATTAATTAATTAAAAAAAAAATAATAATATTAATAAAGAAATAAAAAATAAAAGATAAATAAATAAATAAAAATAATTAAATAATTAATGATAAATATAATAATATAATTAAAATAATAGTAATTAATAAAAATTAGCCCATTTGACACTGATATCTTATTTGTCCAGTGTCCGGTGTGACCATCACTGATCAACTCCAGAGCGCTCATATTCTAGAGTGTGTGTGTGTGTGTGTGTGTGTGTGTGTGTGAGTGAGTGTGAGTGTGTGTGAGTGTTTATAATGTTTAATGTGTGCATGGTGTGTGTGTAAGTGTATGATTGTGTGTGTGATGTGTGTAAGTGAATGTTTATGTGTAATGTGTGTATACGTGTGTATGATCGTGTGTGTGTGTGTGGTGTGTGAATGTATATACAGTCAAACCAAAAATTACTCAGACAGCAGATATAATTTTTGATATTTTTTTACTAGTGGGTGCAGGACACTATAGATCATTTATGTAAGTGAGGATAGTAAAATAAAGTAAACTGTGACATATTACACCCAAACATTCTTCATACAGTGGACTACCAGTAACATTTGGGATTTAAAAATATTCAGACACTTTGACCTGAGCATGTTTTGCTTCAGTGTTTTTCTTTAATTGCAAATGTGATCTTTTTACACACAGACTGAACAAAATGAAGCATTGCTTGGTGATTGGTTGAGCTAAATTGGTATTATCTAATTGTGTTCTTAAATTTAACAGCTGACAGCTATTCAACCGAATTCATTACATACCTTTCTATCAAAGTTATCTGACATTATCAAGATGAATTTGTTCTGACACACTTTAACTCTGAGTTCTTCTCATATTTTAGTACCATTTTCTAAACTATAGCTAATAAACTGTGATATAATGTGAGAAATGTTGAAGGTGTCTGAATAAATTTAGCTTTGACAAAGTTCATGTGTATGGTGTGTGTGTGTGTGTGTGTGTGCGCGCGCGTGTTAGAGCTGCACGATTATGACAAAAATCCTAATTGTCGATTATTCCCTTGAGATTGTAACTGCGATTATTAATAACGATTATTTTGAACAGATTTATGCCATTGTTTGAAGCTGTATGCCATATTTTTTTATATAAAATATATATTTAAAAAAAAGGCTGAAAACACTCTTCCTGAACTTTTATTACTTTTCTGTAGCATTGAGCCTCAAATGTCAACTATACATTGGTTTGGTTTCTTCTTTAAACAAAAAAAGATAAAATTATGTATGGTATAATAATGTTATACTAAAACTAAAATAACAAAAAGAAAAAATGGTTTACTAAAGCTATACATTTCATTTACAATTAAACAGACAAAATGTCAAATTACAGTAACATTTTACAGTACAATTTATATTATCAGGGCTCCAGACTAACATTGGAGAGCAGTGGCACCAGCTCCTGATTTGGTAGCACTGAACATGTAATAATAATATTATTATTTATTATATTAATAAAAAAGTTTAGTCTCTTAGAAATGCACATTAGAACAGGAGCTTGAGTTGGGATGCAGATGTACATTTGACAGTACCATTGTGAAAACTGTAACAGCCTCATCTTTTATACATAACCAAAAGTACAGCACCTCATTACCACGGTAAAAAAGTAGCCTAACTATATGGTTTCTATGGTGTTTGCATTGAAAAACAGTAGCCTAAAGACATTCAGTCAATTACAAATCCACATCAACTGATAGAATTATTAACAAAATAATGTAATTATATTCCATTACTCCTTTAACATATTTAGTATATTAATAATATAATAATACTCAATATGAATATCCTACTTTTCTGCCACCGTACCATTGTTACTGTTAGTGTTACTACAGTAAAACTATGGTAAATGTGGGTGATTTGTGGATTGAAACATCTTCTAACTGGATCGTTGTTGCACTGTTTCTGCTGCTTTCTGCATCTGTAGGTGTGTTTCCATTACAGATTTGCACAAAACTTTGGCGATATTTTATAAATGTCGATAAAAAAGTATTTCGAAATGACGGCGTTTCCATTAACCAATGTTATGTGACTAAAATGTAACCTTTTGCCTCTCGCGATAAGTCATGGCAACGGATTTTGGTGAGATTTGACGTATTTTGGATGTATTTATTCAAAGGAGGCGTAAGCGTGTATCTTTACAGAAGCACCACGGAGAGCCACTTCAGAAACACGCGTGGCGTGGCTGGAATAAACACATGCATTGACTAGAGTGGCCGCAGTCAGCTTCAGTGGCTGCATCAGAGCCGCACTGCACCGCAGACGTGTGCAGTGTAAATTGTCTAAGCATTAATGGCAGGGAAAGCCCCTTATATTCAAGAGCAACCACGTATGAAGTGTTTCTTGGAGGTTATAGTACACTGAAGAATGATTATATTACTTTTTACATACGCCATGTGACCTGTAAATGCGAAAAAAACGTTTCCATTGCAGTTTTGCGAAATATTCCTTTTTCGAATTACCTGAAAAACCACCTCATGCGAGCGTAAAAACTTTTTTGCGATATATGGTAATTTTTGCGAAATTGACACGTTTCCATTAGGTGTATTTTCAATTCGCAATTTTAATTTGCGCAATTTGAAGGGTAAACGCGCCTAGTGATGAGAATAACAGCTCTGATTTATTTGGCTTTAAACTAGTTTAAATTAAAGAGAGGTGATTTGTACTGGAGAACTCTGCGCTGAACTCGAGTGCTTCTTACTGGATTTCACAGCGTTGTTTAGTGCGTGATTGCGACTGGTCACTGTAATAAACGCATACGCTCTAAGCTCGCGCTGCGCTGTTTTCTTTTGATGCGAGCGGATAAAAGGTCAGTGTGGCGCGCAGTTCAAACGAGTGCCGCTATTTTGTTTTTCGCTTTTGACACGTTTGGCGTTTAACATATCTATCATGCGCAACAGAGTGACAACGACTATCAGTTAGACAAAATGTCTTTTATCCAGTGTGTTTGAGTTTCTTAAACCCCGCGCTGCAAACACCTCTTAAGCACACAGAATAATGCAAGTGGGCATTTTTAATTGTTTATTTATTTTTGTAATCGCAGCTTTGAACGGTTATGTAATCGTGGCATCCATAATCGTAATCGCAATTAGAAATTAGAAATTGTGCAGCCCTAGTGTGTGTGTGTACAGGTGTGTGTGTGTGTGTGTGTGTATATAGGTATGTGTGTGTGTGTGTATAGGTATGTGTGTGTGTGTGTGTGTATGTATGTATAGGTGTGTGTGTGTGTGTGTGTGTATATATATAGGTATGTGTATGTGTATGTGTGTGTTTATGTATGTATGTATAGGTATGTGTGTGTGTGTGTATAGGTATGTGTGTGTGTGTGTATAGGTATGTGTGTGTGTGTGTGTATGTATGTATGTATAGGTATGTGTGTGTGTGTGTATATAGGTATGTGTATGTGTGTGTTTATGTATGTATAGGTATGTGTGTGTATATAGGTATGTGTATGTGTATGTGTATGTGTGTGTGTATGTATGTATAGGTATGTGTGTGTGTGTGTGTATAGGTGTGTGTATATGTGTGTGTGTGTGTGTGTATATATGTATGTATAGGTATGTGTGTGTGTGTGTGTATATAGGTATGTGTATGTGTATGTGTGTGTGTATGTATGTATAGGTATGTGTGTGTGTGTGTGTGTGTATATAGGTATGTGTATGTGTATGTGTGTGTGTATGTATGTATAGGTATGTGTGTGTGTGTGTGTGTGTGTGTGTGTGTGTGTGTGTGCCCTCACCGGCAGTGTTGCTCAGGGCTCCAGCCCCTCTGCCGGTTTCTCTGTGTTTCTGCCGAGAGCTCGGGGCCCGTGCCGTGTGTCGTGTGCCGCTTGGAACTGTTCGCCAAATACCTGGACCACAGGAAGCAGCACGGATCAGCGCTCTGATTGGCCGCCTCCAGCCTCTGGAGGGCCACACATCCACTTGGCACACAGAATCAGAGCGGCTCTGCTCATCGCGCCACTTGGTTTAGCAAAGCCATTAGACAAAAGCAAAGCCACAGAAGGGAAGTTTGCCATCGTTTGGCACAAGAGAGAGAGGTCAGAGGTCACTTTAGTAGCGGAACTCTGGAGCATTTAGAGTCGTTTTAGAAAGTGATGTTGATGGACAGACAGAGACAGAGAGAGACGCCCAGAGCTCAAAGCAGCGCTTAGTGTGCCACTGACAGACCCGCGGCTCCCAGCGCAGCACAGCAGCTCACACACACACACACAGCATGCAAACACACTGCTGTACCTCTGAACGGCCTCTGGATCGGGTTCGGTGTCGGACCCCTCCTCATCCACCGGAGCCACGTCCAGGATCGGATGCTGAAAACAGAGACATGCGTCAGAGCTCACACTCCAGCGGAGACACGCTTCCTCCGTCAGACCTCACCATTTAATCCATCTTCATTTTGATGAACCCATATTGATTCTTAAATCCCAAGATCGATTTCTCTGCTATTTTCAGCTGATGCATGAACAAAACTTCACTACACATCCAACAATCAAAATAACAACATCTCAGCTTTTCAATTCTGTCAGTTTTATCCCTAAATTCAGTCAATAAATGTGACCTTGGACCACAAAACCAGTCATAAGGGTAAATTTTTTGAAATTGAGATTTATACATTAGCTGAATAAATCAGCTTTCCATTGATGTATGGTTTGTTAGGATAGGACAATATTTGAAAATCTGGAATCTGAGGGTGCAAACAAATCAAAATATTGAGAAAATCTCCTTTAAAGTTGTCCAAATGAAGTTCTTAGCAATGCATATTACTAATCAAAAATTAAGTTTTGATATATTTATGGTAGGAAATTTACAAAATATCTTCATGGAACATGATCTTTACTTAATATCCTAATGATTTTTGGCATTAAAGAAAAATGGATAATTTTGACCCAAACAATGTATTGTTGGTTATTGCTACAAATATACCTGTGCTACTTATGACTGCTTTTGTGCTGCAAGGTCACATATGTGTTTT
Source organism: Spinibarbus caldwelli (assembly GCA_039654775.1). NCBI lineage: Eukaryota > Metazoa > Chordata > Actinopteri > Cypriniformes > Cyprinidae > Spinibarbus > Spinibarbus caldwelli. Next base: position 507,956 of record CM077252.1, read on the forward strand.
AGTCTCTATTGTGCAATCACAGAGCCTGTAGTGAAGCGATCAACTCTTTACTACTAGTTACAGCAGCAAATAAACATTAATGAACATCAGAAACAGAACACCTCACTGAAATCAATCATGAATTATAGAATCAATCAATCAGTGATTCAATCGCAATAAAACAGCTTGAGATCAATGTCACATAACATCACATTTACCACAGAAAAGACATTCAATGACCATAAACTAGAAAAAATAACTCTAGAGAGGAGCATTTTGATCAGTATCTATATTACATGTTCATTATATTGTACTTAACGTTCATTATTTAATGTACGTTTGAATAAATCTGTCATAAAAACAGTTTAAATGTTTATTTCAACAACAAATGGGAGTAGAAATAATTATGTCATTAAAAAATTGATATATAAAGAGCCTTATGTGCAATTTAAATGATCTCTCTTAACAACTCTAAAAATAAAAAGCAATTAATACTTTGGACTATTGCATTATTCATTTTAACCTTTGATATTATAGTAATGTATGAATTGACAGCATTAGTTGACAGATTGTTTGACGTAATGTAGCTGATATACAGTCAAACGAATCGATATGGAATTAGAAATGAGCTTGTGGATCAGAATCAAATGTGTGTAAACACCCAATGCTCTACTCCAGATCCTGATAAACATAACGTCACTGTGCCAGGGCTCGACAATAAGGACTGCCCGAGGGCCCGGGGCCAGCGTGAAAGACGCTCGGGACAGAAGACGGATTTGTCACTTGCCCGATCGGGCCACTGCAGCGTCGTCACGAAATTTTATCATTTGCATGCATTTTTAAGCCTTGTTAATTTAAAAGCGATTAAAAAGCATTTGGGCACAAAAGACAACTCGTTTCAGTGCTTGCGCGCTGCACTGTGTTCTGTTCTGTGTGAACAGCGCACGCACAGACAGCCGAGTGTCTGACACGCGCGAGCCGCCTGAACACGCAAATACATACAAAAGTATGTCAAAATACCCCTCTTGGCAAGTAACTTTAACAATGATTAATCTATATTGAATTTATACACTGGAGTACAGATGCACCGATCAACCGGACATTTTTTGTTTCATTTGAGAGCATCTTCTGTTCCGTGCTTGCACACAAACTGCACTGAAATCATTTTCCCAAATGTCATTTGTGTGGAAATATTACGTTATTATTATAATTAGTCTGTAAACGGCCGTTAACAAAGGCCAGAGAAGACGGACACAAAAAGGAGAAAATACTATAGCACTAGCAGGCAGAACAAGATCTCTGTTCACGATGCGTGAAATATAGGAAGAAAATCCAAATATTGAATTTTATATGAACGTGTTTCTGAGGGGAACTGACTGTTTTCAGAAATGGCGTTTTCTTTTCATCTTGTCTCCGTATAATGCATATTAAATTGGTGTTAATATGCGCAGCGCTGCTGTGTTTACAGTGGTAACCAAGGAAACGCTGTATCACTGTTCCATGAGCGCCGCCTGCTGTCAGAGAGTGAAACTGCGTCTCATTCAGCCCGTCTGCTGTTTCTGTTTAGTGCCGATGTTTTATGTAACGTTAGCATAATTTCACAAAGCTAAAGACGGGTCGTTCTGTTTTTGCTTCAGATTTTCAACTTATACAGTCTAATATAAATCAAACATTGCACGTTTTTTTTTTTTGTGGATTAATCCATGATTAAAATGCAGTGGCTGCCTCTAATTTCAAATTGCTATGAAAAATCAAGGTGCAACACAGAGTGAAGAATATTCAAATGTTATTTTATATGTGATTTTTTTTTTATTTCTGTACCTGAACATCTACAAACATAAAAACCTAAAGCATCGTTTAATTTCTATCTTTGTGCTGTAGGCCTATGTTTATTTGTACTATTATTTGTAATTTGTTCATTTGTTCTTATTTACTGGCTGTCACTTGTCTTTAATAATGTTTAAACTTTATATTTATGTTTATTTTTGGACAGTGATTTTTGCTGTGGTATTGAAATTGGAATAGAGAATTGTAAAATTTAATTGATATCTAAAATATTGGTGTCATATAAACTTATTTATTAGAATGCAAGATAACATAGATCTAAAACAATGATAACAGCAACTATTTTATTTTTTGTGGCAGGGCCAGTGAAAATGTTGGCAGGGCACTGGCCCGACCGGGCCAGGAGAAAAAATCCTTAGCGTTGATCCCTGTGTGCTGATGAATGTCATTTGTGATCATGAAGGCAGTAAATCATGCTCAGCTGTGAGAAACAGGAGGATTGTGGGATTGTCTCACCGGGCTGCTGACCAGCGGCGACTGACCGCGCGGCCTCTTCAACAGCTGCTGTGCGTGAAGCTGAATGTTGGCTCCGCCGTCAGAGGCCCTGCGGCCCAGAGGACCCATGCCGTTCAGCAGCTGCAGAGTCGGAGGCTGCAGGAGAGACTGTTCCTGCACACAACACACGACACACAACACACAACACACAACGGACAGAGATCTCAGCGTCAGCAGTATCCGAGCACTGGTGGACAAAGTGATCAGAACACTAGTATCTTCAGCAGCTAAAAATGGTTTTAAGTCAGTTATTTCTATCTTTTGCTGTAGTGTGTCAGTAGGAAATATCAGCTTACATTTCCAAACATTCATTTAGCCATTAATTGTAATAATGCAGTGAGATTTTTGAGATCTGATCTGATCATCATCAGTCTGTCTGGAATGACATGAAGAAACAGAACAAACTGAGACAGACTCAATCCAGAAGAACTGATGCTTCAAGAAACCTGCAAAGCTACAGAACTGTTAAAAGTTTTAGGCACTTGTGTAAAAATGCTGTCAAAAACAATGTCATAAATAGATTTTCTTGATCAATTAACTTCTATTAACTAAATGAAATCATCATTTGGGGTGAGCATCCTTTGTGTTTAAAGCAGCTTTTGCTCTCGGTGCACTTGAGCAGAGTTTCTCAGGAGCTTTGCAGGTAGCTTTCTTGAAGCATCACTTCTGGATTTAGTCTGTCTCAGTTTGTTCTGTTTCTTCATGTCATTCCAGACAGACTGATGATGATCAGATCAGATCTCAAAAATCTCACTGCATTATTACAATTAATGGCTAAATGAATGTTTGGAAATGTAAGCTGATATTTCCTACTGACACACTACAGCAAAAGATAGAAATAACTGACTTAAAACCATTTTTAGCTGCTGAAAATACTAGTGTTCTAATCACTTTGGCCTCCACTTTATGCGTGTGTGTGTGTGTGTGTGTGTGTGTGTGTGTGTGCTTTACCTTGTACTCCAGCTGCTGCGTGGGCTGCAGGTTCGGGGTCGGCATCAGATGCATCTGCGTCATGGTGGGAGCCAGCGGCAGGAAGGGCGGCTGAGGGGCCACACGCTGAAACCCAGGGGCCAGTTTCTGAAGATCCTCCTGAATCTCAGCCCTGACAAACACACACAACATCAGTGCCGCAGGAAGGTGTGAGGGGTTAGAGTGATTTAGAAGGGACTTACATTAGGAGTGGTTTAGAGTGAACTGGGATGGACTTCAGTGAGGTGGGAGGGTTTTTATTGTGAATTGGGAGGGACTTGAGTTACGAGGGAGTGGTTTAAATGAATTAGGAGGGGCTTAAGTTAGGTGGGAGGGATTTTAAGTGATTTGGGAGTGGCTTCAGTTAGGTGGGACAGATTTTGAGGGAACTAGGAGGGGTGTAGAGTAATTAATTATGGACTTACATTAGGAGGAGTGGTTTAGCAAGGTATGTACAGGAATCATGGAGTTAAATTTAATACCTTTTAAGACTTTTTTTAAGACTCTTTCCATAAAATTTAAGACCTCATCAACCTCAGTTTTAACCGGTTACATCGGCGACACTTTAACTTACATTTACTATATATTGATTGTAAGATAGCTAGGGTTGTGTATCATTTGAATTTTATCAATTCCGATTCCGCTTATTGATTCTGATTCTTTTCGATTCCCAGTTTTGATTCCAATGTGATTAAAAAATGAAGTCAAACATTTAGATATCAAACATATTTATTCTGTCTCTTTTTGCAAAACATTTAGTTGCAGCTGAATACCTTGAACAAAAATCAGCAGGCTACATAAAAACTGGACTCATTTAAGAGCTTTTTGTGTGCAAAATAGATTTATTTTTGTTAATTTTTTTTTAAATGGAGGTTGTGGTTCTCTCACGATTCTGAAGAAAAAAAAAACATTAGATAACTAAAAAAATATGAATGAATGATTCAATGACTCACTCAAGATTTACTTGTTTCATTACTGAATGAATCAGCATTTTTGAATGAATCTCTTGAATGATTCAAAGACAAATATATTTTAACAGCCCCTTTTCGCCACCTACTGGCCCAACAATGTAATCAATAAATCTTTATTTGAATTGTCAAATTACTTTCAAACTTTGCTCTGTGATCGCTACCGTACACATCAGAGTTTATATCCAAACTAAACTTTTATCCCAGTACTTCTGTGATTATTTGAATGTTTTTAACACAGAAACAATGATACTCTGTAGTTGAAAAGACTGTTTGTGAAGCTACATGACAGCTGCTGTCTTCGGTCAGCGGCAGCGTGAACGCAGACACTGATTTGATCGTACACTGCACGAATGAACCAAGAGTGCTCAACAGTTGTGATCGCACCATAGTACTGAAGTATGAATAAATAAGTTAATTATTTATAGTATAATAATTAAATAATAATGCATTAAGTATTTTATCTTTAATTGTAAGCTGCTAAATACATTCAGCCAAGAGACTTGTCGCTGTGGGTTGTTATTCTGAATGTACTCCGCATCTCTTAATGCACAGGTCTATTTTGACATCGGCTTGTCAGACAGTTCATTCCGTTCATTGCTAGAATATTTAATCACTGTCAATCATAGCAATGACTTAAGGAACAATTTAGCTGATTCACTCACGTAATTTTTTACACTCGTGTTCCTGAAACGGTATACATGGACAAACAAAACGTTTCTTCAAATTTAAAATGGATTATGTGAGAAAACTCTTTTCCTGTTATAATGGGAAGATCTGCGAGCGAGTAGAACTCCGTAAACAGAGCGGTTAAGCACTTCTGATCTGATTCTGATCGCTTTCCGACACACAGAGCAGTACGCCTCACAGTTATTCCTAGAGACGACCCTCAGCCATGGTTCCAACTCAAAAACATGCATTTCCCCGTTAGTCAACGATGTTGTTTAACAACCGGGCATGAAGCTATCACGCAGCAGTCAGTGAGCGCGGTAACAGATGACGTTAAATCTATCGGGATTCCATTAATAAACTTCACAGAATCCCTATTTGCCTACGCAATGATTAAATTCAGACTTTAGCATACAACCTCTTTGGACAAATATACATAATGAAAAGATGATGCAAAATTTAATACCTCGGAAAATAGCATTTAAGTTTTTAAAACTTTTTAAGGGCCTTAATTTTCTCTAAATTGATTTATCAACTTTTAATACTTCTTAAGACCCCGCGGACACCCTGTTTAGAGTGAACTGGGAGGGACATGAGTTAGGTGGGAGTGGTTTTAAGTGATTTGGGAGTGGCTTCAGTCAGGTGGGACAGATTTTAGGTGCATTTGACTTAATGCAGCACTGCGCAGACCGATCTGCGGCTGACTTGAAGCAGTGCATGCTGGTTAGAAATTTTGTCCAACTTGAACCGGCGCCGACGCCACGTGACCGTCACGTGTGGCATCAAAGTGCCGCGAGAGCGTTTCGAGAGCAGCCGCCACAGTTTCTCCAGAGCGACTGCAGGAGCTGATGACCACACAGCTGTTTCATGATTGGCCAGATTCACCGCATGACAACGATCACGTGTGTTTCAGGTTTATTCTAACCTTTTCAATTCCAATAATGGCCACAAATCTGTGTTTTTAGAATAGTAAAAGCTTTTTAATTGTCGCAATGTTATATTGAGTCACGTTTATCATAAAACACTGATAAAAGCATATATACCCCCACTTTATTAGTATTTAAATAGTATGATTATGTTGAACTTTATTCATGAACAGATGGTGCCGTATTAAGCAGTATAAAAAAAAGTGTTTCTGTTGCTCATGAAAACATTTCTGAAACGTCTGTGTATTTGACAGATATTGCATTTTATTCACTTCATCTGTGATAGAGTACACAAACACCGCGTGAGCGTCACTGACGGGAGCAGAAAGTGTCCAGCTCGACGTGTCTGTTTTCAACTCCGCCCCCGACTGCAAGCGGCTACTCTCGCTGACCGCCGTCTGTAGCCGTGCTTCAAGTCAAAAGCACCTTTTGAGTGAACTAGGAGGGGGCGTTAGTTAGGTGGGAGGGGTTTAATTAATTAAGAATGGACTTACATTAGGAGGAGTGGTTTAAAGTAAACTGGGAGGAGCTTGTGTTAAGTGGGAGGGATTTAGAGTGAACTGGGAGGGATCAGGGTTAGGTGGGAGTGGTTTTAACTGATTTGGGAGTGGCTTCGGTTAGGTGGGACAAATTTTGAGGGAACTAGGAGGGGCTTTAGTTAGGTGGGAGGGGTTTAGGGAAAACTGGGAGGGACTTGTTAGGCTGTAACTCCAGCTGGAGGTAAAGAGAGCAAATAAAAGACAGGAGAAACAGAAGCACTGGCTGGGATGTGCGGTACCTGGGGTCAGGTACACCGACAGTGTGGCGTCTCATGGACAGGTATCGGGCCATCGCCTCTGGACTGGGCTCTTCTCCCTCATCGCTGTCCAGAGCCATCGTCCCGTCCGTCTGAAACACACACACACACACACACAGGGTCAAAAATAATCCTTCCTGCATCCTCACACACCAGACTGATTTATTCTCACTGATTGTGAGCTGAAAGCAGTGTCGCGCTCACCTCAACAATCTGATTCTCTGGGTTTATGAGCTGAACCTGCGGTACTGTCATACTGACGGTGTTACTCTGATCCTGCAGGACACACACAAACACTCATCATGAAGCAGATCAACCAATAATGGACTAATGGCCCACTAATGGACTCTTCAGGACATTTTTTTCAAAATGTCTGTATAGTTTTTTTTTTTAAGTTTTACTTTATTTAGTTAATTATTTTAGTACTTTACACAAGCTTCAGTCTGGATCCAGAACACCTGAGAAGAGATGATGCCAACCCCTCAGAGGACCTCAGATGAAGCATACCCTCAGACAACATACAGAACTACCAAATTTCGCCATAAGTTAAATATATTAAGTTTCTACAATATATAAATATATTGTAGAAACTTAATTTCCTGTAAAGCTGCTTTGCAACGATTTGTATTGTGAAAAGCGCTATACAAATAAACTTGAATTGAATTGAATTGAATTGAATTGAATACTTCAACTTAAACTAAATTAAAATTTTGCTTTGTGAACTAGCTGAAATAAAATAAAATATAAAAACCTTAAATTAATTTCTGTTAATATTTATTTTTTATTTTAAGTGATGAACTTTTACATAGTTTCGGTTTATATAATAATAATAACTTTGGTGAAAGACGCGCCTTTATAATTATAAATAGATTTTCATCTAGCTTCCTTTTCATTTTGAATTAAACATTTTTAATCTGATCCAAATTCAGGCTGCTCGAACTGAAACTAATCCCTTTTGTAAATGATTTCAGAGCAAATGACTATCAGAAGGATGAAAAACACTATCACATAACTAAAATTCTCTTACAACCCCACAATCCCCTTCCTCTAGAATCATCGTTAGTTCTACAGAAGCCCACGGCTCTGCTTTCATACAGTATGTAAATGAGGCACTCTGGAGCTCATGCATATTCCTCTCATCAGGAATCAAAGGTTGCTAATGGTAACGGCACACACCTGCATGGTGTTGAGCGGGTAAAGGGGGCGGGGCGTGGGCGGAGCCACACACAGGTTCTTGTGCCGCTTGAGTTTGTCAGACAGCAGACTGTAGGTGGCGCTGTAGTGATCATACGCATCGGTGTGCAGAGACTGAGAGGAGAAACACAACCATGTGAACATTCCAGAAGAGCTCATCTGAATGAAGGAGGGGTGTGTGTGTGTGTGTCACCTGTAAGGTCCGCTCACGGTCGAAGCCCATCTCTGACATGGCCATCAGAATCTGCTCGTTAATTAACTCTGTTTCTCTCTCCACCTTCACCTGCTCACATTCTGCTATCAGCTGACAGAGACACAGGCAAATCAGCAACATTTCTACAAGTGAAATACTGTTTCAGGCCTAAAAACAGCTGAACTGCAAACATCATGTGTGTGTGTTGTGTGTTTTTGTGACTGACTCGATCAAACTCGGGGTCGGGGTCTCCTTGTCTCATCCACTTGTTCTTGCAGATCTGCTCCATTGAAAGCCGTCGACTGGGCTCCAGAACCAACATGTGTCTGATCAGATACTCACAGTCTGAAACACACACACACACACACACACACACACACACACACACACACACACACACGTCAGTCATGTGTCGTGGCTCGGCAAGGCAAGTATGTGTTTGTGTGTGTATGTGTTTGTGTGTGTGTGTGTATGTGTATGTGTTTGTGTGTGTGTGTGTGTGTGTGTGTGTGTGTGTGAGTGTGAGTATGTGAGTGAGTGAGCATGCAAGTGCGTGTGTGTGTTTTTAAGCATGCATGTGTGTGTATGTGAGAGTGAGTGTACAAGAGTAAGGCCCAATCCCATTTCTACCCCTTTCCCCTACCCCTCCGTTTGACGCGTTCATGTGAAGGGGTAGGGGTGTCTCGATTCTCTTTTGGTTGGAGGGGTAGGGGTAAGGGGAAGCGCCAGATAGCCCTTCAAACCAAGATTTTTCAGAACCACACTTCAAACGAAGGGGTATGAATTATCTCACCGTAAACCGGCTACAGCGGCAACATGGCTGCCCGAGCGAACAAAAAGACATAAATGTAAGCATTATTGGCATTAATAAAGATTTTAATGAAAAGTAATCATTTGTTTTATGTTACATTCAATCGTGAGTTCATATTTACAGTCATGTTATTCAAAGAAATGTTTGCCTAAAAAAATCACTAAAGTTGCTAACGTCATAGTATTACAGACAGCACGATAGTGGCACAAAATATTTTAATGTCTGATCAGGGCGATAACCACCATAGACATTGAGGGGGGCTAGTCCCCCAATAATTAGAAATCGCTAAACCCTTTTCTCAAATATTGCCAATTCGAGAGAGAAAGAAAGAGAGAGAGAAATAAAAGTTGCGTGTATGTACGTCTGCGCATCTCTCTTTGCAATGATTGAGTTTACTTCAAAAACAGCGCTTTTATCCTCTCTTTGCTGGAAAATATAATGTAGCGATTCAGTATTTAAACTGTTATTAATAAGTCGTGGGACAGTGTTGACAAGTTTC